>CP092087.1:27755286-27782786 GCA_029203775.1 Neoneuromus ignobilis
ATTAACATCAACGATAGTTGTTTTAAATAACTTACGTATTTTAATTACACATTAAATTTAAATCACTGAATAATAAATTCTCTGTCAGTCTCCTCTTTGTATGTTCTTGTTGTCTATATAATTTTCAGAGATTTTATTTGAAAAAATAAATTATATATATATATATATATATATATATATATATATATATATATATATATATATAGAAAATTAAGAAAAGAAAAAATAAATAAACGTAAAATTCTAAAAAAATATATCATAATTAATAATATATTTTAGTTCAAACATTGACATGTTTAAAAGAGTTATCTTCTTCTTCATTAATACATCAACAGTGTTTTTCAGTATATTTGATTGCAATTTGCTGCTACTAATAAAATGTTAAGGTATATAAAAACTGTACAAAAGTCAAACATACTACCTAAACCAGTATTTATTTGTCTTTTGTGAGCACCAACTACGATTGTTCAATCAATGGCTTTAAAATACCTTTTTCTTTTTCTCACTATATTTATATGTGAGTATATAGTTTTTACCAATATATAAAAATATCTAAAACGAAACTAAATTTGTTTTCATTATCAAATGCTACTTTTTTTAATAAAGTTGACTAAAAATATTGTTAAGTAGAAAAGTTAATGAAAAGAAATAAAATATTTTTATACAAACTATATTAATATTTTATTTTATAATATACATTAATAAAAATATTTGTATTCTGTAAAAATTAATATTTTTAATATTTTTTGTTTTCAGAAAAAATATATTTTTATCAATAAAAATATATCTTTTTCCAAACACAATACTTTTAAAAACATATATTCCAACGTTATTTGATATTTATATGATTCTTTATATTTTTATCACACTAATTATATAATTAATACAATAATTTAGATTTTTCACTACTTTATTCGAAAATTAGCAATTATAAATTGAATATATTTTTTTGAGTTTTCATGTAATAAGAATAACTTTCGAAATTACGCTGTTTATATGCAGAAAAATAATTTACCACAATACATTTACATTTAAAATAAAGTATGAAAAATATAACCTTATTATTGTATAAAAAATACAACCTTTAGAAATGTTTTCATTTTGAATTAAATTTGTTAAAATTGTTTTGAATATTATTTTATATTTCATTGAAACCTCTTTTTGGAACAAATATTTTACGTTTTTTTAAAAATTTTTTCTTGAACTAAAAATTTAATATCTATTTACATTAAATATATTAAAGTTTACCAACTATGTTTTTCATAAGTTTTAGTTTTATAAGTTAACAAATATACATTCTAATCATTTTCAATATAAAATAATAAAACGACAAAACATATCTTTTTCATTTTGTCCTAATTACAATTATATATATATATATATACATATATCTCCTTCCGCCTTCTGATTTTTTTAATTTCATGTTTTAAATTTGAATAACGTAAGGGAATACTCATAATTATATATATATATAAAATAATTATATATAAGGGATATATATGTAACTATATATATAGGTTTTAAAAAATTTTATTAATGTCATGTTTTAAATTTAAATGACGTAAATTCATAATTATAATATGTTATAAAATAATTGATTATATTTTATATGATAACTATATATTTTAAATTTTTTTTGATATGAATTTCTACTGAAAATATACATTATTTTTTTTAATCCTAAACTTCAAACTCAAATATATATTAAATGATAAAAATTAAACAAATTCATTTCAAAAATACTTTAATAAGACATTTTAAAAGGAAATCTAAATAACTAATAACCTAAATGTAAAAATCGCTTACATAAAAATATTCTAAAAAAGTGTATTTTATTTTCAGCCATTATTTCTAATATGTGTAATCTTTTAATTACAAAGAGTATTTTCAATATATATTTTAACAATATATATATATATATATATATATATATATATATATATATATATATATGTATATATGTATTTATGTATATTATGTATGCATGTACAAATTAAATTCAATGAAAAATATTTCTACATACACCTCTAATGACACAATTAGTATGAATTTTCTTTTATAGAATACCAATAAATATATTTACTTAACTACATAAATAAAGAATTTAAATTAATAAGTAATGATAATATTATATATATATATATATATATATATATATATATATAAATAATTATAGAAGTATATAAAGTAATAATTATTTACTATAACACCTTAATAAGTAATATGTGTCAGTTAATACTTAATAAGAAAAACGACCATGAAAGTGATATATGTTTAATGAAATAAATGAAATGCTATACCCATATTAAGATGACATAACTATAATTATGATTAATATGATCTCATCTTATGAAATTCAATAAGATTAATCAGATTCTTTTTTTCCTATAAAATAAGCAAATTTCATAATATACTGTGCAAAACGTGTTTTATCAACGGCGTCAGGTATCTTTGTAAGATGCAAATAATAATCTTTGCTGTACTTATTTAAAAAGTAGAATACATATTAATATATATATATATATATATATATATATATATATATATATAATTATTACATGAAATTAGTTATCAATTACTCTAGATTATATATGATGTTCGTTGTCACGTTCGAAGACACAATTAACTTTTTAAAAAGTAATCTTTCTGTAACAGAAGGCTACAGTTTATCAAGTAATTCTATTTTATTAATTTATTTATAAATTATGTTCAAATTTACGATTTAGTACAGATTATTCATAATTGTTAATAATATTACATCAATTTATAAATAATTAATTAAAATGTTAATAAAAATACTCGTACTTTCATCGTTCATCACTTGATGATTTACTTAGAACTGAATTTTTTAACAATTAATTGAACAATTAATTTATTCTTCCTGTCTACTGACTTTTCATTTTCTTCTCTTTGTAAGTTTGATTGCTATATTTTAAACTAATTTTATAAAAAGTATTTTACTTCTAATGTGTACCAATTTAATAATTATTATATATAAAGAATATCTTATTTTGGTTAAATACTATTGTGTTTGATCTTACACGTGTTATATCTAATTCTTGTTTTCATATTTCGTAATTATGAAAGCATTTTTCATGATATGTTTCAAGGTTCATTGCTTTTGATGAACATTATTTATAGTTACGCCACTGACTATTGTTTGTTGAATATAATTAATATTTAAGTTTCTGATAATTATATCATATGTATAAAATAAATTACATTAGTTATATTATTCAAAAATATTATTCTAAATTTTTAATGTACAGAACATTTGTTAGAGTATTTTTTGAAAAGATATTTACATTTTGTTGAAAATTGTATTTAACGTTAAATAACTAATAATTAATAAGGCTATATTATAAAAATATATTATTGTTATAAAAAAAAATAAAAATTTTAATATATTTCCATTTTGAATAACTAACAAATATAAGGTGTAAAGTATAGTTTCATATATACGAGTATATATATATATATATATATATATATATATATATATATATATATATATAAATAGATTGGTTATTGTAAATTATATAAGTAAATTTAAAAATAATAAGAAAAATATATAAGTCACAACATATAAACAACGATCTATTCAACCATTTAACTGCATGAAGAAGAGAAAGTACTATAACTCTAGTAAAAATAAATTTCCTTCAATAGAGAAGAAAATGGAATGTTGAAATTTAATTTGTACATATTTAACAAGATTTCGTGTTTCAGTAATTAAATGGAATTAATGTCAATTTAATTTATTTTACATAAACTTTGTTTAGACACTATTCGCCCTATTGTCTTGATTAAAATATATATATATATATATATATATATATATATATATATATATATAATATATATTATATATATATATATATATATATATATATATATATATATATATATATATATATATATATATATATATATATATATATATATATACAGAATATTCCATGTTGGTAAATATTCTATATAAAAATTAACAATTTAATTTCACTCAAGTATTTTGTTATAAATTAATTAAAAAATAATTTTTACTTATCACAAAATATTATCATGATAAATAACAAAATATAAGTGATTTTTTTTATATTTCAATAAATAGTATATAGATCATATTTTCATTAAAAAATATACATAATTTGAATATACATTTTTTTTACTTTTTAAAGTCTCAAAAAATTATTTATTAATCAATTAAATGGCATTAATACTGATATTTTGTATTATTTAAAATAAAAATAAAGTATTTAAAATATTTTAAAGAAGTATTTACATTTTATACACCAATAAAAACATTATTTATGATTATATAATTAAGAAAATAAATTATATGTTGAATATAAATTAATTTCTAATACAATACATTAAAAATCTGCATAAAATAATAATTATACGAGCATATTGCTATAAATGTCAGAATAATAAAGTACTTTCTGTATAGTAAATTATTGTTAGTAGTACAACATTTTTTAAAATTATAAAAATCAAATATTATTAATTATTATTCATGTTAAAAAAAATAATAAAATTAATGATTTTTTCCATGTCATATTAAAAAAAATTATAAAATTACTGATTTTTTCCATATATTTTTCTACAATGGATTTTTATATACAAATAATAATAATATTTCTTTTTCTTTTTTTTAAATGAAAACATACTAAATTTAATAATTTCAAAATTTATCTGTTTGTACGCGTTTTTCTGATTACATTCAGTCTGTATGTGTATAAGCAAATTTTTGTAAATTATTATTTACTGTAGTTATATAATGTTATGTCATTATATATATATATATATATATATATATATATATATATAAATTATAAACATAAATTAGTAACTTGACAATACTAAAATATAAATTATAAATGTTAAAATATAATTAACGATTACCAGTGGTATATATCCACATTATAAATTAATATTAATTACATCAAATTCTTCATTATAATTATCATTATATTTTTATATATATATATAATTAATAAAGAAAATCTATAATAAATTTTATGATCTATAAGATTGATTTTTGTAAGAGAATTTTTCTATGGCAAATAAATTAAATACTAATTTTAACAACGTGACTTTGAGTGAATAAAATTTAAAATAGAAACATACTTCATAAATTAGGTAGATAAATTGAAATAATTTAATTAATGTAAAAATATTCCTAATATATTATATATATACTTAAAAAATTAAAAAAAAATAATTTAAATAAATAAATAAAAAGATACTTCTTTCGTTTATTATCCATAATTTTAGTGAATTAAAAAAAATGCTCCAAATCTAGTCTCAGAAAATGATCACAAATTTCTATATTAGTGTTAGAATATTATATATTTTAATATTTCAAATTACATGAAAGTAAAAATTGTATAATTATATATATAAAATTTCAAAAAAATTCTCAGTATTCGCTTATTTATAATTTTTTATAAGATAAATTTGAACTTTATTTCTAAAAATATTATATATATAATAATGTCTCAAATGAGACTGAAGGATTTCGATATATACAAATAATAATAATATTTCTTTTTTTTGCATTTACTTAGTTACTATCATTTATTATTCTTTAGTCTAATTTGAATCACCCTATAATATATATATATATATATATATATATATATATATATATATATATATATATATATATATATATATATATATATGTATATCTATTAATATGAAAGAATTTAAAAGGAACATTTTTTTAAAACTATCCAGTAAAATTTCCTTGATTTCTATATTTCCTTGATTTCTTGATAAACTGCATCATCTATTTTTTCAATCATTAAAATGACAATATCTTTCTGAAAACCAATTATTAACTTTGTTGTGTAGACAAAACAAGCACTGCACGTTAATCATAGAACGTATAGCCTAAATACTGTAGCACCCTAAAAGGGAAGTGCATGCTGCTGTAGTCGTGAACATAACTTGCACATAAGGGCATGCAACTTTCCGTTTGATATGTGTTTATTTTATATGAGAAGAATTTATTAATAACTAATAGAGGTCTGTCGTCGATAACATGAATTAATAAATAATACTCTATTCTCTGGAACAGCGACACGGATAGTGATATACCATAATAATACTTATTTTTATCTTTATTCATGCGATTAAATGATATTCTCAGCACAATAGTATGTTATAATGTGGCCCGACAAGCGATTTCCATGTTTGTAGTACTGAAGTACACTTCTTGATGCCGACACGCACACCTGTGTGGTGGTCGAACTAAAAACTCTATATTTTAATGAAATACGAATGTTATTTATGGCACTGCATTTATTTCATAACAAATAAGTTGAAAATAGATACTAGATGCTTCATATCGACTCTTGCATTTAATACATATTATTTAGTTTGTCGCCATAATAACTGTTTTTTTAATCGTTCTGTTTAGTAATATAACTGTTTACTAATAATCAAGTTTTACATAGGATTAGGTGTTTATTTGAATTATCATGTTTCATCCATTATAGAGGTGATAGTTTCATTTCCATGAATAAATAAGAATTATTTAAATATTTGAAAAAGTTGCATTATGTCTAACTGTATTTTAATATTATATATATATATATATATATATATATACACACGTATATGTAGCAGCATTTTCTTCCATTCTACATCCACATCTTTATGTCTTAATTCCATTTATCCATTAATAAATTTAAAGTTAAAAAATTTTCAACAAAAAAAATATTCATATAGAATTTTGTTAATATTTTCATAAATTAAAAAAAAATTATTAATCTTCTAAACTCTAAAAATTATTTAATAATAATTAATGTATATAAATATTACAAAGAAATAAATTTATTCAGAGGTAATTAATATAATAAGTAAATTATTGCATTTATTTTCATATCAATATTTCTTTGATTTTTTCTATTTAGTTTCTCCAATTCATTAATTTGTCAATTATCAGTTATAAATTATATATGATCATCTAAATGTGTCACCTAAATTTGTAATTTATTTTTTAAAAAAATATTTGTATAGGGTGGTGTATATGAAAACATGTGTATAATTTATTTTGTTTCTTTTTAATAAAACACAAATCGAAACGTCACATTTGAATGACCCTATAATTTTATTTTTATTTACTAACTTTTTTGAATTATTCAGAAAACCTTTTTTAAATTAAAAAAATAATGTTAAATTAAAAAATGTACATACATAATTGTAAAATATTATCAAAAATATTTAAAAAAATAATCGATGTACACTGATTTTTAATTTAATAAGGAAAGTTAACATCCTTCATTTATGTTTCGATTTTTGAGACTAAACACTTTTAATATCTATATTTAACAACTTAAAAATACATTAGAATAAAGAACAAAGATATTTAAAAAGTATTTTTATAACCCATAAAATATCAAAGAATGAAATATAAAACCCATTTTTAAATTTCTAAGAAGATACGTGTGTTGTGTATATATATATAATGTATGTTCAATAAATACTGATAAAATAACATCTAAGTATACTTTGCGGAATCTTTATTTAAATGACAATAATATTTTTTAAATTTTCACTTTGGCGTTCAAAAAAAAATTGCAGGTTGACGGCCTACAAGGCAGTCATACGACAATGCCGATGGCGGTACAGCGGTGTCGTGCGGCGAGCACTGAACCTGAGTAGCCCATGTTTGGGCAAACTATGTCTTCTTGCAGATAATGCCCTGTGCGTATTTGATCGCGAGCTTGTTCTTCTGACCAGTGTCGAGAGAATTGCAACAATTGTCAAACCGGCGCGTATAAACATGAAAAGTCGTTATCAGAAACATGAAATAAATATTTATAATTATACAAAAAATATATATTTCTCGGTGTACATTTATATTACGTAATTAAAGTGAGAAATATATATATATATATATATATATATATATATATATATATGTATGTATGTATGTATGTATGTATGTATGTATGTATGTATGTGTCTGTGTGTGTATATATAGAAAAAGTATAAATTTAATAACTGGCTACTGTTTATAATTCTCAATAAATACAACTTATTTATAACTGATATAATTAGTTTGCGATGAACTATTTAAAAAAATATTCATTAATAAATGATGTTTTTTAACACACATATTTATATATATATATATATATATATATATATATATATTATTTCTAATTATATATTATTCCTAATATATATTATTCCTATTATTAATTCTTGATTTTATTATAATTCTTAATAATATGAAAAAATAATTGATTCAAACAAAAATTGATAAAAATTGATATTTTTACTCAGATTTCACTTCCCAAATAAAAATGTTCCATAATCATTTACTATTCATTTTGTTGCTGATATGCGTTTCAATGGTCATATTATTATTTACAAAATGGAATTACATAAAACATTGTGAAATACTTTATCCTTGACTGATAATGGTATTTGCAACGAAATATGCATTATCAAACCAGTTTACACATAAGTGATTATTTGTATAAAATCTTGTATATTCTGAGAATAATTCCTTTGTCAAAAAAGAATTAATTATAAATCAAAAGAAGAGATAAGTTTTAATATTTAATTATGATTATCATTTTAATTGAAAATAACCTAACAAAAAATCATGAGTAAACAAAAGTAAACAAAATGGTTTTGAAAAATTCATTATTCTATATTTTCAAATTATTATATAAAAGGAAGAAATTATATTAATTCATATAATAGAAATAATCCAGTTTCAAAATTATTGATTGAAAATTACATATAATTTTGTCTAATTTATTGAAGACAATTATATACATATATATATATATATATATATATATATATATATATATATATATATATATATATATATATGTTTGTATGTATGTATGTATGTGTATGTTATTAATACCAACTATTCAAAATTGAATTATTAAAATTTTCAAACATTTTTAAAGATTTGTAATTTTTAATTTAAAATTAGTATTGTATTACATAAAAGCAATTTCGTTTTGAATAATACGTGACTGTTAATATCATTTTGTGCAAAAATGTTTTTTAATTTATGTTCTTTATTATAGATGCACGTGCATAAATAATCTCACATATACAATATATATATATATATATATATATATATATATATATATATATATGTATGTATGTATGTATGTATGTATGTATGTATGTATGTATGTTTGTATATATAACTGAAAGAAAGTAGTACTTTTCTTAAAAATCTTCATATACCTTTTTATAATAATAAAAATGTGAAATTTGCAAATGTCAAGAAGATTTATAAAGTATGCTTACTTTAATTTAAAAACGACACGTAAGAACTTAATTGTTGCATGGAAGATCCTTGAGCACAAATAGTACAACTCAGTTGTCAAAATATTACAAACACTTTATCCTCATTTGTGCAGATTATGGGTAATAAATAACTACCCCTTTGACAACATTTGAAACTAGATCTAGAGATTTCTGTTGCTTTGTCGCAAACACAGCGGCATGTCTCTTGCATTTCGTTCAGTTTTGCGAACTCTTTCTATACCTGAACTAGGTCACCTGAACAATGCAATGAAGAATGTCACGCTGTAATAGATATAGCTGCGTAAAGTAATATGCATTATTGTATTTTCATATTTGCTTACTAATGATTACTTTTAGTTTGTAGTTTTTCAAACTATCTTTAGTTCGTATGGAATAGGTGTAGGATATTAAATATGTATTGACAATCATTTAAAAACATTTGTTTATATTACAATATTAATAAATGTTATTTTTAACGACAGTTATTAAATTTCAAATATTTTACAATAAATAAAAATAACTTTCATTCAGTTTTAGGATTTGGAGAAATAATAAAGTAAATTTTAATTATATTTTATTAATAATTATAAATATATATGTTAAATTAAATACCATTAAATTATTTTCTATTTTTTTGTAAATTGATTTTTGTTAAAGAAATAAAAACATATGTTCATTTTACTTTAAACAGTTATATTTATTTGTATACATTTCATTTTAGAAAAAAAAATACTATGCACTTAAAATTGATTTCAAAGAAAAGAAAAATATTATAAATAATGAACTGTCTTTGAAACGATAAACTTTTTTGTAAAACTTTTCTGAAAAGATAAACTTACTTGTTTTTTTCATATATTTTGTATACCTTGTATAGATATTTTTATTTCTATGCATAAAATAAGGCATAACTAAAAATATAAACTAATCAATAATATAAAATATGTTTTTATTTAACAAGAAATAAAAGCACATTGAAAATAGGCATTTTTAATAATTATAATTAAATATGAAATATGGAATTGTATTTATTTTTAACGTTTTACACAATTTTGAATCTAGTGAAGTAAAACTTATTGTTTAGTGTATAAATTGATAAATCAATACAATTATTATTGCGATTAATTTTAATGTAACAAATTTCACATTGATTTTTTATCTAGTTATTAATTTGTATTTCCTAAATACATGTTTTTTATTTTCTCAATACTATTTTATCATTTATAGACCCTCAGTTTATAACTTTATCATTTTTTAAATAATAATATATTATTTAATATTGATTAAAATAGATATATAACGATTATTTTTTATTATAACAAAAAATCAGCAAACTGAAAATAAGGACAATTAAGTTTTTGATTCCATTATTAAATTTATAAAATAATTTTTTTTAAATTTATTTAATTAATCATTTGGTACCCGAATTAGTTTTAAAATTCAAAAATTAATATATTAAATTTGTAAATATAAGATTAAAGAAAAAGATAAAAATAATAATGTTCATAAAAAATAATAAAATTCGAAAAAAATAGATACACTTCTTACTCGAATTGTAAGACTTGGATTTGTTATAAACTTTGAATAAAAAAATCAACAGATCAGTTAAATAATAAATGTGTGTTTTTTATGGTCAAAAATTATTTTTATTATATTTATCACTAACATTAATTTAATGTTGAATATGATTTCATTTTTGAATAAATATAAAAAACTGTTTAAATTTAATATAAGTCTCGTATTGAAAATATATTATTAAATATTATCATTTCAGTACATAGTTATCAACAATAAACTATCAACATATATTGTGTTTATTCTTGGCATAAAAATGGTAATAGCGCAATCAGCAACGGTTTTAATACATTGCCGGCAATATATTTAAATTTCACTGACATCGAATATAGATAAACAATGTCAGATGCGTTGTTGTCAACATTTGACATGTTTACTGTTTCGTCGGAGACATCATTTAAATTCGTTATACGAGGACATCGCTCAAACCGGGAACACCGTCGACTCGGCTTCGCTTGCTGCATCGTACCAGCTAAAAAACACGATCGTTCGCGCCAGAGGTGCTCAAGTGCCCACCACTTGGCTAACCCTTACGTTTTCTCGACGCACACCGATATTTCGACAGTGGTTCCATTTCGTCGGCTGCATATCAAATCGAAGATATTCAAATTTCTAGTTTTTTAGCGGAATAAATTTGTATATGTGCATACAATATGTAGTATATTATGATCGGACCGTACATACAAAACGATTATAGTCATAAATATTACTTCGTATCTTGTGTAGTTTGTGTAAACCGTATATTATTGCTAAAACAAACAATATTTTCTGTTCAGATTGAGTATTAAGATTTTAGTCTACACAAGTAGATATTTGAATTTTTGAATATACTCAGAAAGTATATTAAATAATTTCAAATAGAGAATTTTTGAATATATCACTTTTTCAATCATCAGTATTAAATTATTCATTAATATGAATTGTATAGTTTGTTTTTAATTCTACAGAAATCAATTATAGAATATTTTAAATACAATGGAATAAATATTTTATAAATCATATTATGATAATATTTTAAATATGCAAAAAATTACCAAAAATAATTTATTACTATTTATGTGGTTATCATTAAATTTATAATAATAATAATAGTATGGTTAAATGGATTATTTCAAATAATTATATATAAGGTCATCCAAATGTGATGCTTAGATTTGTATTATATTAAAAAGAAACATGTATATATGATAGTGTATAGGGAAACATATGTATAGTTTCTTTTATTTCTTTTTAATAAAACAGAAATCTAAACGTCACATTTGGATGGCCCTATATTATTATATATTGTTTATTATATAAATCAAAAATGTTTTTATCTTTTTTATTAGTAAATATTTGTAGGCAACGAATTTGATTTTTAAAACAGTATCTTATTATATTAATTTTTTTTTTAAAAAAACGAATTTTAGGATAATTGATCTGAATTTTCTTTCTAGCATATTTTTTTACAAACGATTTGTTCCTAGGACTGATGATCTTCTATCAAAATTAATTTCCTCTATTATTACTGGTCTGATTTTTCTGTTGCTTCGTCTCCTTTAGTTAATTAACTCAGAAAAAAATCAAAAACCTGGATAACTTTATTATTTATTTTATTGTAATAAATTCATTTTAACGCAAATGAATCATTCACCTCCATCAACATAATATTTTAAAGTGATTACTTTATTTACTAATGTGTAATTTGATAATCATTCATCATCGTTAGAGATCATTATAAAATCAGAATACAAATTTTGTAATCCATAGATTTATAATATAACGCTCTTTGCAAATAAAGCAAATTATTAAACATTTTTTATAAAATCTAGTGATGTTGAAGATAGTGACTCATTTGTGTTAAATTAATTAACTTCTTCAGTGTATTGTATAATTATAAAAAATACATCTCCCTATCCCTCTTTGATTTCGGCCTAGTCGTATTTTTTTAATAAGTATAATAATAATAAAAAACCTATTTAGGATAAATCAGTTCAATTGATAAGGTTTATATCAAAACAAAATTGTAACTTGTCATATATTCCATTCTTAATTCTTTCATTGGAATTGAATATAAAAGAAAAAAATAAATCTAAAATACGAGATTTAAATTTACTTCAGGTTTCCATACCTGTATTAAAAGAAAATATTTAATTATATTTTTCTATTTATTTCCATTTTTATTTTCTATAAAAAAAGTTTTTCTTATGAACTCTTGATTAACTGAAATTAATTTTTCATTTTTTTAAAAAAAATGTATTAAAAAATACAAACTAAAGTTTTAAACTCACCTATTTCAATTCTTTAAGATCTACAATATTAACGTCTTAATAATACAACTATTGAATTTCAAATATATATCTTTAAAATTAAACAAACCGTTTTTTCACCATTTTATATACCTTTTTTATATTCCATCAGGGTTCTACAAGCTACTACAATTCTCAAATAATAATCTTATTAGTAATCAGTAATCTTCTTTTACTTTTAAATTAGACTATTTAACTATTCTCGTGATTATTACGAGCTTGAGTATTTTACATATAATATAAATAGAGATAATAAATTCTCTTAATAAGGTGAATTTCATATCACCTTAAGGTATTTGTTTGGATTCCATGGATTGATTTTTATTTCATCAATAGAATAGGAACAATTAAATTTTAATCTTCTCCAATATTTTCAAATAAGTATTTTTTAATGCCATTCAATACATTACATTTTATATCACTATTCTTTATTTATCGCAATTTTTATGTATTATAACTACTAAGTATTGAACTCTGATAAACTTTTTTGCATATTTCGTATTTATTATCAGAGTTTTATATTTGATTAAGTCTTTTATTTCATTTAGCTAACTATGTAACGTGTTTATTTAAAGTTAGCAAGTCGATTGCTTTCATTCCCAGTGATATTTTGTAAAAGGTAGTCAGTTTGTATGATGAAGTACGTACACTAGTTTTAAAATATTTAAATCCAATTCATATCACTAGAGTTGAAAAATTATTATAAATCTTATTATACCTTAAGCAATTCAATAAAGATTCGTATGGCATACATTTACATCTAATTAACAATTTCCATTTTTTATTTATTAATGAATGCAATTTGTACAAGTATGGTTATGGCTTTATGACCACATATTTGATATACCATTTTGAATTCAAACACTTATCGAACTACTTGGTCCTGTTTCTTCGTGCAAACGAGACTTGATAATTACAAGAACATAAGACTGGTATTCCATGGAGTAAAATCTGAATAAAGTCTACATACTATTGCATGTTCACCTTTACTCTCTATGTATAAAAAAGTGTTACAAGTTCAAGCAAGTGAGCTTGCAGTTTTGCATTGATGACTTTAATCTATCATGTTTTCACGATTACTTCTGTGTCGTACGTAAAGAGCCATACATTACTTAATTGAACGTCATTGACGTTTAGATTTAACGCTCAAGTAATCAATTCGATTTCTTTCGTTGTATAGGGTCATACAAATACGACGTCTAGATTTGTGTTTTATTAAAAAGAAACATGTGTATGGTTTCTTTTGTTTCTTTTTAATAAAATTCAAATCTAGGCGTCACATTTGAATGACCCTATATTATTTCAATATTTCTTTAAAAAAATAATTAAAATAAAGGAATTAATTTGATATATAAAAATAAAATAACAAAATATATTTCTATATATTTTCATTAAATAAAACCCATAGCATCATTCAATAAAATACATATATAATCTACCAACATAATTCATAATTCAATACTGAAATATAGTACTGAATAAGTCCTGATATTGATCTAGTAAAATATAACGATAATGATCTAAGGGTAAATAATGGAAAATTATTTCAATTCAATAGCATTTAATTGTTTGCTTCATAAATAACACACATTTTAAAATAAAAATTAAATTAATTAAAATATCAAAAGAATCATATACTCGTATTTAATAAAAATTCTAAATTATCAATCAGTTTTATTCGGAAATGAAATGTTCTGAATTTTATTTTCATTTAATAGTATTTTATATAATAAGCACAATAATAACAATATATGTGTGTATATATATATATATATATATATATATATAGAGAGAGAGAGAGAGAGAGAGAGAGAGGTGGAATGGAAGGATAGACACAGAGAGAGACATATTTAATTGAAAATATGCACATTAATACATATTTAATAGATATATAAGAAAGTCCAAGAAGAAACCCATGGATAGATGAGTCAGAAATATAAGAAAAATCGTCGGAATGGATTGGAAAAAATTGTTGGATCAGTCGAAGTGAATCATTCATTATTTATTTCTTGATAGTTAAGTTATTCTTGAAAAAAATAAAAATATACTTATACATAATTATAGTTAATAATATTAGGTAATTATTTAAGCGTGATAGAACTTTAAATTGAATCTCCATTAAAATTATATCTAACCTTAAAGAACACATATATATATATATATATATATATATATATATATATATATATATATATATATATGTATATATAAATATATACATGTGTGTGTATGTATGTATAAAGTTATGATAAAGATGTATTTTAAGTTAAATAGACCTTTTCTTAAGGATTTAATTTATAGTTTTATCACATTCAAAAAAACATTATATATATATATATATATATAAATATATATATAAATCATCACATCATAAAGCCTATATTAATCCATTACTGAACGAAAGCCTCAATGAATGCTACCATTCAATGGTATTTGGTCATATTCACCACGCTGACCAGGCGGATTGGTGAAGATTTTTTATTCGGGGTTTACTTCTTTAACTTTTCGACAGTTATTTTTTTACAAGATGAGGTTGTTGGCCTTCATGCTCAACCCTCGAAACTAAGGGACTCTTCGACTGGGAATCGAACGCAATCTCCCGCATGATACGCGGTGATGCAAACCACTGTGCTACCCAATCAGTATATATATATATATATATATAATTATCATAATAGCTTATATCAGCTCATTACTGGCTGAAAGCCTCATTAAATGTTATCATTCACTAATATGTAGTCACACTCACTATTTTAACAAGGTATATTGGCGAGATATATATATATATATATATATATATATATATATATATATAAATATATATATATATATATAATGTTTTATTTAATGATTTCAAGTATAGTGAACGAAATTAAATTATATTAAATTATAACTAAATAACAGTTAAATGCAACAAATAATATTTAAGTGTAAAAATAAATATATAATTTATTTAATTACATAAAATTAAATTGCGGTTATAATTATATACATTTATATGTATATATATATATATATATATATATATATATATATATATATATAAATATAATGAATGTGTGTGAATGTGTTTTTTAATAAATATTTGTATATAAGTACATAAATATAATAATTTATATCTTAATAAACATCAACGATATAAAAGTGAACATGTATGTCTTAAAAAAATAAATTATGGCCAAAAATTATTTATAAACGTTACCTCATTTTTAAGAATTAAATCGAATATATATATATATATATATATATATATATATATATATATATATATATGTCAAGTTACTTAAAGAGATAGGTAGAATTTATGAATGTAACGTAAACCCAGCAATCATTAAAAATCTGGATCTACGACAAGTCTTTGAATGTCGTCTGCTTTACAAAATAATCAGATAATAGATCGTTCTCCACGTGTATATAATACTACAGTGACGTACCTCTAATCAATGTTAATTTATAGCGGTCTTCACTAATAAATACGTAGCTCGACCACAACACATAGACTATGGCTGTTGTGTTGGACCGAACCCTTTGTTTCAGGCCACTGAGAGGACCTTATCAAGATACTTTTCTATATTTTGACTTTTGTGAGCAATGGACATTTAATAATGAGCCGGTTTTTACACTGTTAAAATAGTTCATTTTATATGAAGAACATAATATGCTCACAATTCAAATTTACTTTTTGTTCTTTTTACATCATGTCCATATTTAAAATTCGTTTTAATATATTAACAATTTTTTTAAACAGATGTATTTTTTTAATATATATATATATTAATATTTTTCTTTGAAGATTTGTATATTTTGTATTAAAGTTTATTTGATTTGTAGATAAAAAACTAGTTTAACAAATAGATAAAAGTATAAACAGACTAAATTTCTCTATTTTACAACCTTTTTTTGTTGGTATCAATCGGTTAACGAAAATTGGATTAACTCAGAAAATAACTAAAATATAAGTGTATTAATCATTATAAATATTTCTGTAATTAAACTTTTTATCCTAAGAATAATACCTGTCCAAATATTATTTTTAATAGTTTAAGGAAAAATAATTTAGAATCAGGTATATTATTTTAAAAATACTTTTGAATTTAACTTTAGATTTAAATTTAAAGTCCGTGTAATTTTAATAAATTTATTTTTCACAATGAATTTTCATTAAATATAATAAATTTATCATTAATTTACTTATAATATATTGAATTACGTATTTAATATAACAATTACTTTAAACATATGATAAATTATATTTTTTTTGTATTTATTTTTCGTATTAGTCAGTTAAAACAACAGCTAATTGTTTTTAATTTTTAATATTAAATGAAATTAATTACTTTACTCTGGTCACGAAAAAATAATATTTCAATTGACTGTAAATCTTATAACTTTTATTTTAAGTCATTTAAATTAATTTAATTTCAATTATTGTTTTTAAAATGAATATAACTAAATTATTTGAAACTTTATTAAATTAGAATTTATATATATATATATATATATATATATATATATATATATATATATATATATATATCCGAAAGTAAATTATTATTTGTTGTACAATAAAAATATTTATATATAATCACGTCATTTTATTCAAAAAATATATATTTTTAAGTAAATAGTATCATTTTGAAATAATTTATATATATATATATTGTATATATCTATATATATATATATATATATATATATATATTAGGTTGGCAAGTATCTCCCTTCCGCTTTTTTTTTTTTTTTTGTACATAGCTGCGAAATTCAAAAGACCAGAAGGCGGAAGGGAGATATTTGCCAACCTAATATATATATATGTGTGTGTGTGTGTGTATTAATATTTATATAATAACACTGAATTAAATAATTCAAATAATTGCTATTCTGAACACAAAGTTGGTTAAAGAATATTAGTTTATTCCAAACAAAAAATCATTTTAGTCCTAATACCCAACATTTATTTAATGTGATTAAATTTAAACATAAAGTTCAAATTCATTTTCATAAAATAAAATATTTAACTAATTAAATTCTTCTTACAATTTAATTTCTCATAATTTTATTTGAAGTTACAATTTACAATATTTAATTTTTATTAAATTATTTAAAAACAATTTTATAAAAAAATAAAAAGCATGTCTTATGAATTTAGATATTTCATTAACATTACAAGTCTGTAGTAATAAAATTATAATTAAAGTTTGTTTATGTTTAGAGTATACATAAATTCGAATATACAAAGAACGAAAATAGTTTTTTTTATTTTTAATACTAACATTAAAAGTGTATCATTTTTAAATAATAATATTTATTATATATAATATATATATATATATATATATATATATATATATATATATATATATATATATATATATATATTGAACTCTTTTAAATTGATATAAATCATACAATAATAATCTAAAAGAAAATAATTTATATAACTGTATGTTTTGAAAAGAATTTATATTAATTGTACATATGAATATTAGTTATCGTAGGAAATAGTACTTTGACAAATAATATAGACATTAAATGTAATTTTATATATTTATTAACGTATAATGATAAAATGATATAAATTGCATTCAAAATAAGTTGTGTTAAAAAATATAATTTTGAGAAAACAAATAAACTGTAATTTTATGATCAATTATTTGATCGTTAAATTTTGTTGTAAATACTAAACGCAATAGAAGAATTCTATAAGGAATATATTACAGAACTACAGAACATCGTTTTCTGAAGCAATAAAAAATTGTCATAAAAACAAACAAATATTGATCGCTTCCAAATTTCAGGTAAAAACATGATTGTTCGTATTTCTTGAACCGTTTATAGTAAATTTATTTGTTGTTTGTAGTTTATTTACATATATATTAGAGGTTCATATTATGTAAATTTTAACTTTCCAAAAGACAAACTAATTAAATGGTATGTAAGAAAAACAATTCAAATTATTTTAAATTTAAATAATACTAAACACATGATCTATATATAATGTTCTGTACGAATACTCGGCAACTGCAATTAATCTATTTTTTTTGTTGGAACGAATAATAAAGAAATGTACGTTAAATGTATATTAGTAACAGTAAGTTAAAAAAGTCTACGGTCAAAGATTTTACGACCTTTAAAAATACTCTTTTAAAATAACTCTATGATTCAAATATGTTTTCCCATTTCTTTTTATTTGTGTGAGACGTTCAGTGGTTGAAGAATGTAACATGTTTTAATTAAAATGAACTTCATTTATAATCAACATGAGTTTTTTAATCTATAAAAAAACTCATAAAATATAAATTGAATTGAAAATACTTGAAAATATATTTGAATACGGATATATTTGTGTTTCTTAGAATCTATACAAAATAATAATGCATTAGAATCTATAGAATATAATTTTATTTCGTGCTATTTTTAAAGAATAGGTAACAAGCAATTGTATGTATGTGTTTTGTATATATATATATATATATATATATATATATATATATACATATATGTATATATACATATTCAGAAATGTAAAATATAAATTAATATTATTGTACTTTCATTAGTAAATATTATTATTATGTTTGAAGTTTCACATAGTTTTTTAATGGCTCTGTTTTTCTTTCCAAAAAACTTTACTCATTTTGTTTTATATTTATTTTACTAATTTAATATTTATATAGATTATAAAAAATCCATTTATTTGTATAAAAGTTGATTTATTTCCAATTTTTTACATTTAAGGAACATTAATGACAGACTGAATAAAATTGAAAGTTTTTATAGTTTCTTCATATAAAATTAAATGTATTTTCTTATTTCTAAATGTGTTATTTAGTTTTATAAATTTTAATTTAAATATTTTGCATATATAATATAGATTTTATATTCATGTAATATTTTATGTAACAAACATAATATTTGAATATAATTTCTTATATTGTCTATCTATTTTTTGTTTATTATTAGGTTATTGCATCCAAAATATAATAATTATTAATGGTAAGAAGAATATATAATAAAAAGATGAATTATTACATATTATATTTAAATTATAATCTGCATATTTATGTATATATATATATATATATATATATATATATATATATATATATATATATATATATATATATATATGCATGCATGCATGCATAGGATGGTTTATTGAGACTGAAAGGTTTAAACATACATTTACTTGTTGATTATCATTTATTATTTTTTATTATTCTTCAGACTTATTGGATTACCTTATACATATACACTTATAAATTTATGAAGTTGAATAATGGCCTATCTTTGTAGAAAAAATTTTGATCTATATATCCTACACATTTTCACTTATAATTGAGAAATATAAGTTTTAAGTGCCAAAATAATTCAACGACTACAGACAACACAAATATATATATATATATATATATATATATATATACACATATATATATATATATATATATATATATACACATATATATATATATATATATATATATGTTTATGTATATGGTGTGTGTGTATGTACATATGTATTGCGTATGAAAAAAATGTATTTAAAATTATATAATTTTTGAAAAAGTTTCATATTCTTTTCACTTTTAATAACTGGAAGAAAATAATTTTCGATCAGGAATTAAAAGTAATAATAATCATAGAAAAAACATAAAGAGTTATGATAAATATTTAAATTTATTAAAAATAATATGTATTTATTATATTTATGTAAAATTAATATGAAGTATAGGGGATAGCAAAATATATATATAGTATTTAATACAGAATAAATGACTCTATATTCAGATACAGTATTCATTTTAATATTCAGTTATTTTCATCATCATGAAGTAAGAAATAGATACATTACTACTATATTTATTGAATGATAATGCTATTTCTATATTAAGAGAATATAAAACATATGTAACGAAAAAAAAGAATAGAATTTTCATCTAATCTAATAGTACGAGTATGTGTGACATTTATTAACAAAACTATTCAATCTATGTTGTGAAATATAAATAGAATATTTCAAAATTACACTTAATAGTTTATAAATTATCTATATATAAATTATCTATATATCTATTATCTTATAATTATCTATATATAAGTAATAAAATAATATTTACAATACTTTGTTGAAAGTAAATTAAACATATTTTAAATGATTAAAAATAGAACTAATTCTGATTTCGATTTTTACAAAAAATATTTATCTATCTATATCATATATATATATATATATATATATATATATATATATATATATATATATATATGCATAAAGTTCTACAAAATATTGTAGATATTTAAAAATTAAAAAAAATCATAAATGTAAAATATGACAGAAAGTAATAAAATAACCTATTATAATTTATCAAATTTTATATGAAAATATACAATTTCTACACATTCGAATATTTACATAAACATATACATGTATATATATATATATGTTGACGTTTATAAATTTCTATATATATTTTATGATATCCAAAAAAAATAAATAAATGTAAGGTTACAGAATAAAAGTGTAGGTATTCAATATCAAAATACTGCTTTAAATCGCTGAAGAATAACTCAAGTCCAACATCGACAACTAAACTAGTTGTTCTGTCTTTCTCTGCAGCACTAGTTTCAGTATTGTTAACTCAAGAGCAATATATAAAAAAAGAAAACATTATTTACACAATACACAGAAAACAAGAGCCGATATCTCTCACCATTTATTTAAATATTACACAGTTGTGTGTAGTGAATTGAACATGGACACAAAGTGCGTTGTCACCACTACATTGAACTGAAGACCAACAAAACTTCATCTAATTGGATATCCTTGCATTTAGATATATGTAATATGGATTTATGGTCAGTTTTGGGTTCCAAACTGGATCTGTAGGCATGGAAGACAACACCGCTGACGTGATTTGTGGTCCCAAGTGTCAGACTTTGCCTACGTTTCTCTTTGTTCCTTTTTATGCATGAAATTATTGATTATTTTTGCATGTTTAAGAAAATTGAAACGATGATTTATATTCATGTTACTTTTTTATACATAAAATTTATATGTACAGGTACAATAAAATTGATATCACTCTAAAAACTTGTCTGTATATATTTATAGCTTTATTAAACATCGTATGCACAGTGTCATATTACAAATACATTTTTATGGGCGTGTCATAATTCACTTCATATAAGTATTAAAAAATAATCAACACATTGAAATTGATAGCCAAACAGTATTTTTTTATTAATACAAATTATTATTTTGACACTATTAATAAATTACTTTTTTATACATATATTTTTATAAATCTATATATAATTATATATTTATACATAAATATATATATATATATATATATATATGTATGTGTGTGTGTGTGTGTGTGTGTGTGTGTGTGAATGTGCGTATATAGAGTGGCTGAAATATGACTGAAAGATATTAAAGAATATTAAGCAAGTAAATGTATGTTTAAACCATTCAATTTTATTTGGGTCATTCTTTATATATATATATATATATATATATATATATATATATATATATATATATATATATATATATATATATATATATATATATATATATATATATATATATATATATATATATATATATATATATATATATATATATATATATATATATATTATCTCATGAATAATATTATCTATTGTAATATAATAATATAATGTCAGTATAATTTCTTGTTCATTTTTATACAATAATTTTTAAAAATATTATATTAATAAAATCTTATAAAGACACACATAAAGTAAATCTAAATATAAAGTAAATAATAAATTTAAAAATAAATAAATTTAAAGTAAATCTAAATATCTGAGATGGAAATAATTTGTTTTGAATATATTGACACACTGATTATCTCAATAAAATATAAATTTTATATTTCCTAATAATTGATTCAATAAAAAATATTTAAAAGGCTAATAATTATAACCTTACTATAATTATAACGAAGCTATAAAATTAATTCTGGTCATACAAGTTAAATGAAAATTTGTCAAACAATTAAATGAATAAATATGGTATTTTTCAAATTAAATTCAATTTAACCAGTTAAGTAAATATTAATTTCCTATGAATTCTGAAACATTTAAACATAAAATTAAAACTTCACCTAAATAATTCTATATACATTAATGGAATTAATTTTTTCACTTTAATGAAATAAAATAATTCTTTTCATTTTATCTTTTTTAGCGAAAAATGTATATATATATATATATATATATATATATATATATATATATATATATATATATATATATTAATTTAATGCATAATATATTTTTTTAAATAAATTTATGTATTTTTCAAAAGAAACAAAATCTGTTTTTTATTTTCATATCACTTAAATAAATTGAGTGAAGTGTTTAAAAATTATGTTTGTTTCAAATTAATTGATCTGTATTCTTGTTTAGCTGTTTACAAATTCAATATATTTTTTCATAAGAAATCTTTAATAAATTTACATATATTTATTTTGAATTGATATTTTTAGTAACATTAAAAATTTATTTAGTTATTTATATATATATATATATATATAATTAAAAAATGTATTTCTGATTAAAGAGATAAGTTCTGTATAAAAAAATCAACAAATAACTCTTCCGAACAAAGTTGATACGACAATTTTAATCAGATCAAGATCATAGGACATTTTCATAGTCAATACAATTATGTTTTATTTTCGTTCCTACAAAAAAAGAACAAGTTTTGAAATTATGTTACTTCAGCGTGATAATTTTAAACGTGTTTCTGATTGATCAAAATATATACATAAAGAAATAAATTTCATTAACTTATTCCAATTAAAATATTTCGATTAAAGTTATTATACCACAATGACTACTAAAATGATCGTTATTATAACGGTGATTTTGTATTTTAATAGTCGGACACAATACACATATATTAAGAAATAGTATTATTAAAAATATATGTATTTAGTTATCGAAACCAATATTAAATATTTAAACTAATTTAATTCTCATGTTAAAATAGACAAGATTTATTGGTTGATATAAATTCAGATAAGAAGTTAATAACCTTTAATGTGTTTCAATATATTATTATTTCATTGTGGTATTTGTGTAAAATTTACGAATAACGATAAACAAATTTATTATTACTAATAATTTTAAGCTGAATATAACTGCTTCGTACAGTTCAAAACGATTTTTTTATAAAAGGGCCCATAAATAAAATTCCATATTTGTAACGTGAAAACGTTACAATTTTATTTCGTTTTATACTTTCAAGAAGTTACTAATTTATTATGCACACATTTTTCATTAATAATTTGTGTCAAATAGCTGTCTTAAAGTATATAATTACTGTTTGAAATTTAATTGAAATATGTAATTAATTTTAAAATTCTTCACTCATATATACACAAATTAAATATATTTAAAGAATTAAAAATATATCATTACGTTTATATATATTTATATATATATATATATATATATATATATATATATATATGTATGTATGTATGTGTGTGTGTGTGTGCTTGTTTACACAGAAAAGTTCCATTAATTTATAAAATAATGTTTAAGATATTTAGCAAAATAAAAATATCTTTTTTTAGTTTTAAAAAATACTTGATACTTTTTTTTATAAATTTCATTATGTACAGTTTAAATTAATAATTCATCATGAAAAGTAAGAATTCAAGGTATATCTTATTAATCTGTTTTTAATTTTTAGATAATCGTATTACAATATTTTTTAAAAAAAAGTTAAATATGTAAAATCAAGTTTTTTCTTGGTACTAAAATTTTCTAAAATACTATATAAATGAGTATAATATTCTCCTTAAGAGCGAAGAGATATTTTATTTTAGTTCAAATTAAATATTAAATAAAAATCGTACTTAGTAATATTACTACTACTTTTTTGACTAATTCGCTCTTATATGAAGTACTTTATATTCAACTTTTTTGTCAAAATACCACAAATATGTCATACAGTACTACATGCATGGTTATGTGAGTAAGAAAAAGGTTTTATAATTTATAATTCAATTAAGAATTGAATATAAACATACTTAAGATTAATAATTATTTTGATATTCATTGAATAAAATTATTTCTCAATTTATATTAAATTATGTCCAAATTTAATTTTCTTATAAGTTAATTGTGACTTCCTAGAGTTGGTATATTCAGTTTGATAAACACTACATTAACAAAAAAAGATTTCTCAAAAAAAATTATAAATATAATTCATTACTAGATAAAGTAATAAAACTATAATTTATTTAATAAATTAATATAATTAAACCCATTATTTTTAACTATATATTCTATGTTTATACAGCTGCTAATTTATAGTAAATTTATGTTTCATATTTAAATAATACAATAGCTTGAATGTTTTTATTTTTATTAAAAGTATTACAATTACACTTTGCTATGTAACAGATTAATCAAATAAAATAGCACGTTATTTTTATTTAAAAAATAATATTAATAAGAAGTTTGATTAAAAATATGCTATCTGGTGTCATCAACTTTATTAATAATTTTTTATAATAAAAATAGACCCCTTCAAACTAATTCCATGTAGCAATTATACACCATTGCTAATGTTTTTTCTATTTCTCGAAGATTTCTTTTTAAGTACTTTCAGGAAACGATCATTCTATACATTTTCTTTGATCTATTCATTCGATTGAAAACAATGTATTTTTAACGAGGTTTTCAGTTATGGAAACAATAGAGTCACATAGAACCATGCTAGGTGAATATGGTGACTAGGAAATGAGGATGTCTTATTTCTTCGACAAAAAAGTCGAAACCGAATGAAATGCAAATTAGTACATTGTTATGATCCAACATTCGAAATTTATTTTTAGGATTCATCTTCCTTACATAACCAATTTAGAGCTCCAGAATAAAAATGTTTTTTTTGATTAATTTATCCTAAAAATCGCTATCATAAAGAAAATCCAATTACAAAAACCATTATAAAATTCAAAAGAAATGACCTCGTTACAAACTACAAGACATTTAACTTACAAATAATGACCACATTTTATCATGTCAATAGTTTTCTGCTCCTATTTCTAGGTATTGAACTACATTAACAATATTGATATTGTTTAATTAAACTTTATATATATATATATATATATATATATATATATATATATATATATATATATATAGATATAGATGTGTGAGTAATATGTTTCAAAATTATATATATGTACATAGTTTAATCTATAATATTTTGTGTGGTTTACATACTTTAAATATTTTTGTATTTTTTCGAAAATTTAAAATGCTTTCATTTTTACAGTAAAGAAAACTGGATGAAAACTTCCAAAATGCAATCAGTATTGGTGTATATTCGACATCTCTTCGACACTTTTATGTATTACAGTTCACAAGTAAGTGTTTTTTTTTAATACTTCTTTCAATATTATTATATCTAATGCTTCTTATATTTATGAGATTAATTGTAAAAATTATTTTGAAGCATATCTAAATAAAACTCTGAACGTCTTAACCATAAAACCCTTATATTTAATTCAAAAATACTTTTCTTGGGGCTTATTAATTATATAGGATATTTAATTATTGTCTCTATTCGATAAATTTTATAAGAAAATCAAGAATTTTGGCTTATATACAATGTATCCTAAAATATATTTTTAGATCTTCTTATTACTTAATTTATTAATATATCAAAGTCTTTTTCCATATTTATAATTTGTTTTAATATCGAATCTATTTTTTTATTTCATATTTTAAGTCATCAATTTAAAATATATAAATTCTGTTTTTACCATTCATTCCCCAAATATCATTTATTATTTTACTCTTATTTAATCAGGAAACTATTTTTCCTTATTTTTATTCTTTTTTAATAATGATATTTATTTTAGAAACTATTATTATATTTATTACAATTTGAATCCTTGTTTATTTTCGTACCTATTCTATTTTTCTATTTACTTGACGATATATTTATAAAAATTTGAACTTATTAATAATATTTAAAGGCATTAAATTACTTTCAGATAAATGAAAAATCACCCTAATGCAATAATATATTAAAAAAGTATTCAATATTTTTTTATTATTCACTTTTTTATTTAAAACTGATATTCATTTAAATGTCAATGTATCGTCATTAGAAATTTCCTTTATGATATCTAATTATACAAAGTGTAGCTCTTTGATGATGATGGCATTACGATCGAAATGTACATCAGCTTATAAATAAAGAAAAGGAACAATAAATATAATTAAATATTTTTTTAATATCGTGTAGTGTTGAAGTGATGGTTAATTTATGTAAAA
>CP092087.1:27785286-27815286 GCA_029203775.1 Neoneuromus ignobilis
CATTGCGGTAACAGTTAAAAAAATGCTACATTTTTTTTCACGAATGTGTAAAAAAATACTATCTCATTGGGTTAAGAAAGGGACGGTATATTCCATTAAACTAGTGTTAGATTATTCATATCTTTTGAATATTAAACAAGAATTACTAAAATTTTAAAAAAATGTTTTATCATCCATATTTTTAGAAATTCACTTTCAGAATAATTTTTGTTTGAATTATTTAATAATAATTCAATCAAAAAGAATATTAATTTGAATGTTCAGACATATAAACTAATTTTCGAAAAATATAAAATTATCAAAATGATCAAATAAAATAACATAAAACAATTATCTTTATACTAATGAATAAAGTTTTTCTCGAAGTTAAAGAAATTTGTCTCATTTATTCATTAAAATCGATCATTTTGAAAAACCCTTATCATAAAAATATAGAAAATATTTTAATTACCATTTATGGTCAATAATTATAATGAATAGTCTAAATTTGATATAAAAGAACAGAAAAAGCTTTGTAAGATAAAAGTATATTAAAAATATTAAAAAATAACATTTAAAAAACTGTTTATTTAAAAATACAGGAATAGTACTTGAATAATATTTCTAAAATAATTACTATGATGTTATATAGGGTCATCCAAATGTAACGTCTAGATTTTTGTTTTATTAAAAAGAAACTATACACATGTTTTTTTTTAATGAAACACAAACCTAGGCGTCACATTTGGACGACCTTTACATATACATATATATATATATATATATATATATATATATATATATGTGTGTGTGTGTGTGTGCGTGTGTGTGTGTGTGCATGTATGTGTATGTACATATGTATATGAGGATTATGATGTTAGACTTTATTAAACTATAAACAATTGTAAGATAAAATCGTTGAATGAAAACGTTTTTAGGTTTCTAATTTTTCTTGGAATTCTTATGATTTATTTATTTATTCGTGGCCTTTTAAATTCATTGAATTTATATATATATATATATATATATATATATATATATATATATATATATATATATATATATGAGCATATGTGTATGTTCATGGGAACGCGGACAAATATTTTTCTTAAATTTTAAAATATTTCAGGAATGTAATCAGTGTTGTTAGTTTTTATTTTAATTTTATACCGAATGAGACCGTGCCTTAAATCATAACAACAAAAGCATATCAGTAATATTTCGTACGCAGAACTATGTCGAGATCAGCGGGTGAGAGAAGAGAAGAGAGTTGGACATTTTATAACGAATGACTGTCGGTGCTCGTTAAAAGAAGTGTCCGTCGCTATATGCAAGCAGCCCACTGTATTATACATAAAACTGGCTGCCAGTTGTCCGATGACATGTGAATAATTTCCAGTGTCTTTTTAATATGAAGAAGCTTTTTTCAGTTTCAAACGATTACTGCCGTGTAGAACTGAGAGTGAGATGTTCACATTGCAAACATATCCATTACGTTGTTACGTTCTTCCTTCCACAATATTTACAGTACAATTTCGAACAGATATCTAATACTGCCCAATCCCAAGAATGACAACAATGCGGATTAATATAATATTATCGTTGAATTATGTGAAATGAAAACCATGTATATATTTTATATTTATCATATTTATACGGATTGTTTGTTTTTCAAATATGCCGACTCTGGTATTGATTGCAGATGAATAGTGTAGTTTTTTTGTAAAATAATCATTTTTTACTAAACGATTATATTAATGATAATGACGAATAGTAAATTTGTTACATATGACACTAATAACAAATATAGGGAATTGATCAACGAATTTGGTTATATTGAATGTAAATGTCATTCACACTTTTAGATATCTACCTAACTTAATAACAGGTTTTTTTTCTAAAAAAAAAATGTATAAAAATAAAGACATCGTAGTAAGGTACGATTAGAAAAGTATAAACATAATTCGTTATATGCATCAAACACGCGTTTATACTTAAACGTATACGAAGAAGTAAAAAATGTAAATTTTATATATGTATGTGAATAAATTAAAAATGACAATTTTATAGATAATTGATTTGAAAAAATCTTTTATTTTTATAATTATTTTATATCATTTTAAATATATTTACATATTCAACCTACGTTTCATTAACTCATATATGTACTTACAAATCGGGTATGAACATTTTACAAAAATCAATGACATATTTTGTCAAGAAGTTAATAAACCTGTCTTTGTGATAACAAAGTATCATAAACAATTTATTTCGACATGAATTTCAAAACAAATACTTTTAAATTCAAGTGTATATATACATATATATATATATATATATATATATATATATATATATATATATATATATATGCATATACATAAATGTATGTATATGTATGTATTTGCACAAAAACAACTTATCACATGATTGTTACATTCATACCTTTATTTCATTCTAATGTAGATATTTTTTTTCATTTTTATTTACGTAGAAAGTGAAAAATATCGTAATCATGAAAAACAAAACTAATGTATGTCTAACTTTATTGCTTTTGAAAAACTTCTTTTAAAATTACGAGTACTTTTAAAAAATTTTATATGCACCCATTTTTTTAATAAAAAGTGTGATTAAATTATAAATCCTATATAGATGTAAAATAACACAGATTAGTAATATATTCCAATGAATTTCTTGTGAATAAGTAATTAGAACAACTATGATTAATATGATCAAATATTATATATATATATATATATATATATATATATCAATTTAGTTTTTCTTACTTTTTTACCATACTTATTAAACGACCCTCGTGTATATATATATATATATATATATATATATATATACACGAGGGTCATTTAATAAGTATGGTAAAAAAGTAAGAAAAACTAAATTGAAAAATTTAATTACATTAAACAATAAATAAATTTACCATACTTATCAAACGATCCTCGTATATATATATATATATATATATATATATATATATATATAATATATAAACACAGAAAAATTAACGAAACACCAATTTTCTACTTAAAATATTTTATAAATAAATTAAAATATAAAAAAATTATAAAATTAAAATATCTAACAATAAATGTTTAGCAATTAAAATATAGGGTCATAAATGTGCTTCCTAGATTTGTGTTTTATTAAAAAGAAACATGTATATAGGGTGGTGTATAGGGAAACATGTGTATAGTTTCTTTTTAATAAAACACAAATCTAGGCGTCGCAATTGTATGACCCTATATTACTGAAAATATAAGTACTAAATTATCTAGCAATAATCTAAATAAATATTCAAATATCTATTAATATCTTTATGATGTAAAATATCTATCTCATTTTACATATTATTGATTGTAATCTTATGGTCATTTAGAATATTGTCCAATGTATTTTTACTGCTAGTTTCGATACTTGCCTCGTCATCATCAAGTGGAAACTAAAAAAATGGTTCTTCGATTTCTACCTGATACATATGTGTATGATAATAATCTAAAAATTTGTTCTAAGGATGTATAGAATCATCCAAATACGATTTGGACCTAGATTTGTGTTTTATTGAAAAGAAACTATACACATGTTTCCCTATACACTACCATATACACATGTTTCTTTTTAATAAAACACAAATCTAGTCGTCACATTTGGATAACTCTACATAATATTCTAAATAATCTTAAAATTATGATTTAAATATAACATGTACTCTAGCATAAAGATCTCATATCATAAAAATTTTAATTACCTTCAAGTATTCAAATAAGATTTTTCAATAAACTAACAATTACTTTTATATATTGAGTCATAATATGTAAAAAATAATCATTTGACATAAAGTTATTTAACTTCACTTGTAAAATCTTATTGTGAATTTTAATATTTTTTTAAATTCATATTAGTTATTTATTGACTATATTATATAATTTTATATATTCGCTAATTAGGTATTATGCTAATAATTGTTAAATAAAATTATATAGTATTTATTTGTAATAAAATATAAAATACAATAAGTAATTATTTCAAAAAAATATATATCAAAAAAACCTATATATATAATAACTATACATATATATAAAAAATTCTTATATAATATAAAATTTTACAATTTTCATAAGTTTATTTGAAAAAATATTTTAGGTAAAAATTATACATATATAGAGTCATCCAAATATGAAGCCTAGATTTGTGTTTTATTAAAAAAAGCATATGTATAAGGTGGTGTGTAGAGATATATGTGTGGTTTCTTTTAATAAAACACAAATCTAGACGTCACATTTGAATGATGACATATATATATATATATATATATATATATATATATATATATATATATATATATATATATATATATATATAGTTTATATACAGCATCTAATTAATAAGTCGGTTTATGTTGAGAATGACATCAGTATTTAATGATTAGATTAATGCACTGGCAAAGACTAATATCTGAAAAGTAATACGTTATTTATATTAACCAGCTGAAATTGAATATATTATAGATGTAAAAATGAATACAAGTAATGGGAAAATTAGTCGAAATATTATGTAAGTTGAAAATAAATTAATGACATCTAATATTGAAACTTCTATTTAGTGTTCGTGTTTCAATGTTGTATTGATTTATCATTTAGAATTCGACGTTCGTTGCGATTATTTATCAATAAGTAAATATCACTGATCAGTTTTGTATATTGAAAATAATCACTTTTTTATTTAATGGTTGAGATTTTTTTTAAAAAAAATGTTTTTAGATCATTGATCTTTTTTATTGTGTTTTTTATAACATTAAGTTGATATCAACCTGTCAATTACATAAACTATTCTTAATTTATTAATACATAGAAGTTCAAGTTTAGTCAGAGATTTTATTTTATTTTAAATTGATTATATTTAAATAATTCAACATTTTTAATTAATTTGGGAAATATGATTTATATTATATTGGATTGTTCAAATGCGACTGAAGGGTTTAAATAAATATTTTTTACTATCATTTATTATCCTTCAGTCTCATTCAAACCACGCTATATATTATATAAAATATGTCGTATATACATTTTTACATATTTTATATTTGAAAATATAAAATATATAAAAATTATAAAATTAAAATATCCAACAATAAATGTTTAAATGTTTAGCAATTAAAATATAGGGTGATAAATGTGCTACCTAGATTTGTGTTTTATTAAAAAGAAACATGTATATAGGGTGGTGTATAGGGAAACATGTGTATAGTTTCTTTTTAATATTTAGATTCAAAATAGTATATATATATATATATATATATATATATATATATATATATATATATATATATATATATATATATATATATATATATATATATATATATATATATATATATATATATATATATAATATATATATATATATATATATATATATATATATATATATATATATATATATATATATATATATATATATATATATATATATATATATATATATATATATATATATATATATATATATATATAATATATATATATATATATATATATATATATATATATATATACTATTTTGAATCTAAAAATTAGTGTACATAAAATTATTAAAAAATAATATTTGTCTGTAATTACGGTAGAATGACGAAAAATAATTTATTTCTAATATTACCATTTATTCTTATATAGTTGCTACAAAAACCTAATAATACAAAATACAATATTAATGTCTACATTTCAGACAGGATAGTAATACTTAGAAAAGACAAAATTTGTCTTAATTATAATAAAAAATTCATAAATATTAAATTGAGTTGATATGGTCTGAACAATTTTAAAATAATAAATGAAATATTATTCTTTTTCTAATATTATACCAAATTTATAAATATTAAACAAATTTCAAAAAGGTATAAATAAAATATATAATAATAAAATGTGTATCTATAAATTAAGTAAAAATCATTTCAATTGATTTATATATATTGATATATATATATATACAAAATAGGAAAAATATTTTTTTGATATTTTTAAAATAAGTAATAAAATTAAAATTACAAAAAAAATAAAATATGTAATGTAATCAACAAATGAATTAAAATTTTCGTAAAATATAGATGTTTTTAAGCGTAATAGAAATTAACATTGAAATCAATTGAAATTTCTATCAAGCTTAAATAAACATTCTATAGGATCAATTCTTTTAAAGAAAAATATATATTAACTTTAATTTTCTGTATAAAAATTCAATAAAAATTTAAAAATTGATGAGATAAACATATTAATCAAAAATTTGTTATTAATACAACAAAATATAATATATCAAATGAAAACAAATTTGTTTAATGTGTCTTCCAGTATGTGTTTTTGCCTGCATCTGTTCCAACTTGTAACACCTACATGGTGTTAATTCCGTTTGTAGTCGAGAAAAAAGCACATTTTTAATTAATAAACCGATCACGAAACAAGGAATGTCACCTGTTCTGCAATTAGTTAAATAACTGTTGTAATTTTTTTACTATATTTAGATTTATCATTTAACCAGCACAAAAGTGGATGGAATGAGTATCCTGTAATATTTACATGAATGAATTATATACATGACATTTAGTAAGATATGAAATTCTGGTCAGTGACAATACAATAGCGGATGTCATCATACTGAATGACTACTATGTATGTACATACATACATGCAGATGGTGAATGCATTTAGTATAAATCTGCTTGTCCAGTCAACTCGCCACTGGACTAGATGTCACATTTCAAAACTTCCAAAACAATAATATATGTGTCTGTCTTGTAAATGTCATGCTACAGATTTTAGTAACTCATTGTATTTGAATACGTATGGAATTAATATTGAATTTCATTTATTTGCATACAATTTTGAAAAAGTACATATAAAATATTTTAAATCCGTATTTATTATTAAATAAAAAGGATTGTAGTAAATTTAGTACATGTAATAATCATAACCATCAACTTATTAATAATTAAACACAAAAATCTAATAGTTTTTGTCTGAATTATGAATTTATGTATTATTTACAGATTTAATAATAAAAGTATGTATTATAATATCTACATATTATCATATAAAAAGTAGGTACTATTGATTATATATCACTTATAGTAAAATAAAAATAAATTATTTGAAACAATTAAGTTTATTGAAATCTATTGTATGTTAACATTAATGGTAAAAAAAAACCTTATTAAATGACGGGGCTTTGATATATTCATGAACTACATCAGCGTTAACAAACGGTTCTGTTGTTACAATATTGTTTTTGTTAAATCACTGTAATGAAATTATAAAGTTTTTATTTTGCTATAAAAATATAAATAAAAGCTACTGAACGGATATTCTATTGTACTCCTTTTAATAAAAATAATTCATGTTTAATTAAAAATATCAATAAAATTGTTTTTCTAAAAAAGAATGATACTCAGCCTCCGCGTTGATGGGAAAATTTCATTTCCGAAGTTTCTCAAAGTTTTCCGAGATTTACCGAAGTACAAATTTTATGAAATATTGAAATTAACAAAAAGTAGAAAAATATATATTCAGACAAACTTTTCTGACAGATTTTCAGACAAAATAAATTTTAATTGTATTACTATTATATATATAATATTATAATAAACATTTTTTATACAGAAGCAATAACATAGTTTCTCAACATTTCATTTTTCATCACTAATGTATATAGAAGCAAATTTGGTAGTTGACGAACAGAGCGTCTAGGGGGTAAAACCTATCAGTATTGAAAATAAAAAGTTAATAATAGAATGATTTTACTACTTTTACTTAATGATTTTAAAATCTTTATTTATTGAGAGAGTAGAATGAATAAATAGCATTTTATTTATTGATAATTGGAACAAAAGTATTTTTCAAATGATTTAGTTCCATACTGTTATACTTGGTTCAATAAATAATTGTATTTATATCTAATTGTAAATGTCGAGTACAATTTCTTTATAAGTACACAATTATTCGCAAAAAGTTCAACTTTTATTTTTTTCTAATTAGAAGATCATTCATGAAAATGATAAAAAAAACAGTTAGATTACTTTCAAATACCCTTATACTTATTAATATTTCCTCTAAAAACGTGTTTCAACTTTAACTCTTCCATTTCTATTTAGTAGCTATGCATATTATTGTCAAAACCAAAATTATGTTATTTTTATAATTAAATTGTGACGAGCTGTTTTAAAAGAGAAAGAATCTAGAAAAACTGTATCTGCTTGGCCTCTTATATTAAAAGTATATAACAAATCCTAAACTAGACTTGCAAGGTGAAATTCCTATGAGTACTAAAAATAAAAGTAATATTGATTTTTATGAACATGATTTGACTAGCAGTGGTATCTTCAATAAATAAAAATTACTTGTTCCATCATTTTATATATTTGATTTATTAAATTAATAAATCGATTAAATTTTTACTTGTTCCTCATTTAAAAATAAATACAACCATTACATATTTCCAATCTCAATTTTATTAATAAATATAAGAATTATTGACATTAAATAATTGTTTTTCTTAAAAATACATTAATTTATGTTTAACAGCTATTAATTTATATTTAATTTGTTTACATATATATATATATATATATATATATATATATATATATATATATATATATATATAAAAGTATTGTCTATGTATATTAATAGGCGTATTGAGTATGACGTTTATCTTTCATTAATGTAACATGAACAAGTAAAAAATATCTAAATATAGGTATTATTAATGATGTTCATCAAAACAACAACGTTTATCGCCCAGTGTTAGTGATTATTGGACATGTTTAGAGATAATAAATCACGGATTAAAGTTTTATATCTTAATGACATTCAAACGAGTGCCGAAAACGAAATGACACTATGACACGTGCCTTATGAGATTTAATAATAATCCAATACGAGGATACGTTTAGGGGTTCATTAATCATGTTATTGTATTGTCATGATGTTAAATAAAAAGTAACATATTTTTAGCAGTTTACAATTTTGTATTAACAATACATATACTTATATATATATATATATATATATATATATATATATATATATATATACATATATATCTTTAATTAATTTCAATTTAATTTTACAGGTATTTAAATAATATTAATAATATTTAAATAATGAAATATAAACTTTTATATAATGTTATTATCAATTTAAAAAAAGATATGTTATTTTAAAGAAAATAAAATGTGTGTTTTAATTTTGAAACATTTTTTTATTACAATTCATATTTATTATATTATTTGTTTATTATTATCAACTTAAGTTTTAATTTTATTAGCCAGTTTTCAATTAGTACTATTTATTCTATTATGGTTGTTACATAAATTGAATTTATGTTTTATATACATATATATATATATATATATATATATATATATATATATATATATATATATATATATAGGGTTATCTAGATGTAACGCCTAATTTTGTTTTTATTAAAAAGAAACATGTGTATAGAGTAGTGTAAAAGGAAACATGTGTATAGTTTTTTTTATTTCTTTTTAATAAAACACAAATTTAGGTGTGATATTTGGATAAGTATATATATTATATTTTAAGTTATAATTATGTTATTTATAATAAAAAAAATTTTTAAAAAAAATTTATATGATAAAAAAAAATTTGAATTAGTCATTTTTTGATATAATGTTGATTTGAAATTGAAATAAATATAAATTAAATTCAAAGAGTATTTTGAAAAAATATAATTGTGAAAATAAAAATAATATTATTGAACACCTCATAATTTGAATTGAAATTTATAATATTTTATTTGGAAATAATTTTTTTGTGTGTTTATATGGTTTCTTCAACACTACTAGATATCATTTTTTTAATAACAAAAAATTGCCCATATATTATCAGCAAAATTAAAAGATCTTTCTATAACATATGTACATAAATATATATATATATATATATATATTATGTGTGCATGTGAGTGATTAAATGCGTGTAGAAAAAATTTCCAGAAAAATATATGCAAATAAATTTAACAATCTTTTCACCACACTAACTGGCAAGTATGGAAACAATAGTTCTTATTTAATCTAAAAATCAAATCATCTTTATGGAATATCACTAACAGTAAATATACGTATTTAATCCATATAAACGTTTAATAAATCCAAGTTTATCTCACTGCAAATACAAATATTGATGATAAGTGAGAGATATTGCACAAGTATGTTAACATATCCTGATACAAACACATGTGCTTGTGTATTAACTACCACCCTTCATAAGTTTAATAGACTAATAGCTTCTGCAACCCTATGCATCCCCGAGTGACGATTTAAGTCACAACCCCTTAAAATATGACAAACGTATATTACATACAGTTTTGTTCTCACGAAGTACTGTTTTAAACACAAAATACAATTAATCACTTGAAAAGTAATCGATAATATTTGAAAAATCGATTGGAATATTTTTTTTGGAATTTACAATAATGTTTATTTTGTGGATTTTACTTGATTCGTTTTAATGTTAACACAATTTGCATTATATCCAGTAATTTTTAACATTTAAAATAATTACCTATATACTATATTATAATTTTCAACATATTTATTCCTTACAACAGAACATGTTTATTTCAAAAATTAAATTTAGTACAAATAAACATTTCATCGGCATTAAAATTAAATTTAACCGATTAATAACAGAAATAATTTCGAAATATTTTTTAATCGTCACTTGATTTTATTCGTAGAAAATTTTTGTTTTTAGTTTATATTCAAATTATTTTTTTTAAAAAAATAAATATTATTTATGAATAAACAATTCATTTTTTGAAAATAATTTTAGTTAAATATGCATCAAACAATAAAATGAATGCAGTTTAAAATTTATAACCATTATATATCAACAAATATTGTCTGTAAATATGATAATTATTTATTTATAGTTCAAGAAAAAAATTTCATTGAATTATTTTTTATAATAATTAATAAAATACATCAATTCTATATATATATATATATATATATATATATATATATATATATATATACATGTGTGTGTGTGTGTGTGTGTGTGTATATATTAGGTTGGCAAATATCCCCCTTCCGCCTTCTGGTCTTTTGAATTTCGCAGCTATGTACAAAAAAAAAAAAAGCGGAAGGGAGATACTTGCCAACCTAATATATTACCATGTACATATATATCAATAATTTATTATATTTTACCACAAATAAAATATACAGCAATTTATTCTTAAGACTGTAATATTTAAAATTTGAATAAAAATAATACTTAAGTTAAAATCAATAAATATCAATGAATAATTCAAACAGTAATTAACAAGCTATAAGTAATAAACAAGTTCTTAATATTTAATAATAATTTGTTTTTTAATAAATAATTTTTTTGAATATAATACAATTTATAACAAATATGTTTTATATTGTTTTACAGAAATATATATATATATATATATATATATATATATATATATATATATATATATATATATATATAATGATAGAATGAATATGCATAATTTTTATTTAGTTGTTATATACATTTCATTTAATTTTCATAAAAGTATTGAAAACATAAATTGTACTGACAATTAAATATATATGCGACAATAAATTATTTGAAATTCACCATCACAAAGTAACCACCCAATAGTCTTATTTTAAATTTTACGATTCAGTCAATAAATCCTCTTGAAACAAAAACAATAGAATATACTGGAACGAAAATCTTACCAAAAATCTCCACTTGAAGAAACAAAACGATTCTTCAACAAAACCACTCTTCAAGATTCACCTGTTACAAAAAACAGAGATAAAGCAACGACATTAAACACACATCAAAACGAGTACACACCATTCACACAACTCACTCCAATGAAGGTGTATGTATGTATGTATGTACGAATATATATATATATATATATATATATATATATATATATATATATATATATATATATATATATATATATATATATATATATATATATATATATATAAACACTCAGGTATGAACGACATATCAGGTGAGAGAATAAGCATTACAGGCAAAAAGAGAGGTTTCGTGTTCGAGTGAGAGGTTACTTGAGGCAGGTAAGAGTACCACGATAGGCGGTGCCAAGGGTGCCAGAGGACTGCCCACCGGGGCTACGGTGCTCTCTCCTACTCTGGCACTATGTGTGATGTGCGGTAAACAACATACAAACGACATGGGTAGCTCAGTCAGTCACTCGCAGCGACCGATGTTGTCGCTACAAAACGTCGTTGCATAAATGTGGACAGTGTGCAGTGACCTCAACAAATAATAAACATTGTACCGGAAAATTGATCATGTATTTGTGACAAATCGTTTCAGTGAAGCTTTCGTAAAAACAATTGTTGTGCTTGAAAGTGACATTGTTATGTGCTGTACAAGAATTGAAAGATGAAACATCTCGAGACACTTTAAAACGCATCGTGTTGTTGTTGTTGTGAATCGAGTGAACGAAAATAATAAAACGAATTAAAGTAGACATTTCATATTTGTTCACGTTGTCGCGAAACAAACTTTACACACGTCTACTTTCAGACAACAGAGACTCACATCGCAGACATAAAAGTTGTGCAGATTGAAAACAACGTGCGTACGATTCCGATCGTAATCTGAGCCCGTTGTAAAAGTATTCTTGTTTTGAACGTCGAATTTAAGGAAAGGGTTGTTTACGATCGCGGCAATAATAGAAAAACATACGTTGAAACGTTCGAGCAATCAAGACGACGGCGACCGCGACGGCTGCGGCGGCGGCGGCGGTGGTGGTGTTGCGCGAGTGGCGAGAGCAGCCGAACGCGTCCGAGGGGTGGAAGCGTCGATCGCACCCGCCCCGCGCCGGCGCGACGCCGCGTAAGACGAAGAGAGAACGTCCGACGACGCTCGCGTGCGTGACCGCCGTCGAGTGCGTGCGGTACCAGAACGCGCTCCGCTGCCGCACGAGCAGCACACGACTCACCGTTCCGACGCGACGTCCCCCGCAGGCCCCACGGCACCGCGACGCCGGCCAATCGCCGCAAAGATGGAATTATCATAATTGTATATACACAATACAAGCAACGTCGAGGCTATTATTGATAATCATAATTCAGGCTTGCGCACTCACCAACGCCGCGCTATCAATTGATGCAATATAGCACCTTCTATATCTAGCGTAGCCTAGCGTGAAGTGGGGGTAAATGTACATACACTTACGACAACGTCCTGTACGGACGTAACAATAGCGGCGAAAAGAAGAAGACGCATCGGCAGCAGCCATCACCGATCAAGTCGACGTCCTCGACGTCGACGTCTGTCAGAGGGACGCCGGACGCCGAAAGTGACGTTCCTCCTCTTTCACACCTGGCGTCGGCTACCTGTGCACATTACCTATATACTTGACTGTCAACGGAACACGACGTGGGCGCACCTGCACCTAACGGCAACGCAACGTGTGTTTTCTGTCAATCTCAGTGTTTTCAATGTTTTCGTTTTGTTTTGTTCTGAACTAGACGAAAGTCAATATACGAAACGTATATTTTCAATTTGATCGATTGTATTTAAATAACACTCTCGGTTAGAATCTATAAAATAAACAGTTCTTTTTTCAACGAAACACGAACGTCTTTTGTAATATTTTTAACGATACGCCAGTCATGTGTCAACACAGCGAACTGATTTGAAGAATAATACCTGTGTTTATGTGAACTTATCTATTATTTACATGCATTTTTGTGTGGTGTAAACGATTCGACAAACTGTTATAACAATGTCGAGGAGAAAACAAGCGAGACCTGTGCGACTTTTAGAAGAAGACGGTGGTGTTTCTCCGGATCCTATACCACAAACTGCAACTCCCCTCGGTAAGCGCATTTGCATGAGTTGCATGAATGACACAACCCTTTTAAGCCGTTTGTCCATAATGATCTTATATATATTGTAAATACATACATACATTCATATGTGTATATATATATATATATATATATATATATATATATATAATATCATAATAGTTATTCTAAAAAATCGTCTAAATACAATACAAAAAAAATAATCAAAATAATAAATTCTATCTTATCAAAATAAAAAAATATGTATTAAATATATAAGGTGAATGAAAATGAAATTAATAAATATAAAAACATGCATAAAGAAACATGTATATTTAAATTAAAAAATAATAAATTTCATATAATAAAACATACGAACAATTTTAATTTATAATATTAATAGATTAAAATATCTTTGTAATTAAAAACATTTTAATAGTTATTATTGTTAAGCGACGATAACATTTATAAAATTATTACACAAGAAATATTAATTATTTACATTAAAATATTAAGAAAAAAATAACAGTTAAATATTTTTAATAACTATCAAGTAATTCGTATATATATATATATATATATATATATATATATATATATATAAAGTTTAAAAAATATTTCATTAGTGTGTTGAAAATAATTTTTACCGCGTAAATATTTTAAAAACATCTATTTAAATTACTGAAACTATTTGTACATGTAATTTTATATTTAAAATTGAAAACGTTCTTAAAATTGTTAAGACTAAAATTTTTGTTAATAAATGTATATTCATTTTTCGAATTCTTAAAAGATATTAAATTTTTCAAAAAATCCTCTAATTTTATATACATATTATCATTATAATTTCCTTCAATCGCTAACAGTTCATTGTTATATGATCAATCTTAGTTCATAAATTTCTATTAATTTTTCAAGAAACTATTTATTAATTTAATATATTAATTTAATTAAATACAAAATGCCATTAAAAATTCATATTTCCTTTATATAAAAAATATATTCGTATGAACATATATTTTTACTCATATAAAAGTTCATTATGATGAATCTTAATTTAGAAAAATATAAAACTTTCAATTTTTTTATAAAAAAAATAATTTTAAATATATTTAAAGGGTACATTTTGAATCTAATCCTTTTTTTAAAAAAAGAAACAGGAGTACAGAATTTTGATTTTAAAGTTTAAAAACATTTTTTTGATTTCGCGCTTTTCGACTTTGCTTTTCAGTAATTTTATTTCACATATTAGATTGTTCGAAATTAAAAATTAACACCCATGCACACAAACACAAACAACATCTGTATCTTTAAATTATTAACCAAACTCTAAATACAATAATTTCCAATTATGTATATATTTGGTGACCTTACATCTAATTTATTTTATAAAAAATTGTGTTATTTATTATCAAAGGGCAATGAAAGTTAAGAAAAATAAATAAATTACATGTATAAAACTAATAATAATTGTTGTAGAAATATGAAATAATTTTAAGTTTTCGTTAAAAATTGTATTTATTTGAAATTTACTTAATTTTTTATGACATTATTTAAAATTAAATTTTCGTATCAGCTTTTTTAACTATATTAAAAATAATATGTATTGTTATGATTAATCTGAAAATTTTAAAATGAAATTGAAATCATATTTCGAAACTTAATTATTAATATTCATTGAATGTAATTATTCGTTATATTTTCATTAAATAATTTTTAAAAAAATTAACGTCTTACACAAAAACACTAGAAACAAAAAAAGTATACATATCATCATATAAACTAGTATTCTCAAATAAATCTTTAATTAAAATGATTATAATCAACAAATTTAATTTTTAAAATAACTAATAAAAATATATTTTACATATAAAATCATTATTAATAAAATATACTAAAACATAGTTTATTATTAAATAATTTTTATTGGCAGAATAAAATTAATATACAATAAATATTTTTTTTATATATTAAATAAAATAATCATTAATATAAATAAATTTCTATATAAATATATTCGTTTATATATGTTTCACAAGTATTTATAAAATATAAAAACATATAGGGAGAATAGTTTTATGTAACTAAAACTTAATAAATCAATTTTAATTTATATAAAATTAAATAAACAATTCTAAATAATCAGGTTTCATATACAAATACGTATATTTAATTCAAAACTAATAGATTTATTAATAAATACGTTATAAAAATAAACTAATTATAACATTTTAATTTGTCGCTGTAGCTATAATTTTAAAATAAGTTTATAATCAAACATGTGTATTATTTTTAAATATATTAATATCATATATAAATTAATTCTTTAGTTATATATTTATTAATTATTATTTATATAAAAAATTATTAAATTAAATTATTAAATTCAAAGAAAAACAAAAAGAATTCTATAAAATTTCTTACAGAAAATTAAAAATGTCGTAAAAAATAATTTTGTATTTAAATAATTTATTTTTTCAAACAAGATCTAATAACACAAAATATAATATTGTCATATGTGTATGTTGATATTTAAATAACACTATATAAAATATTGTCAAATTATTCCAATAAATACAAAAAATACTTCCTATTTAAATAAATTTTCATTTAACATTGTACATTTAATATAAATTTCAAAAATAGCAAACAAGAATATTACACGTCGTTACTAACACATTTATATATATATATATATATATATATATATATATATATATATATATATATATATATATATATATGTATATATATATATATGTATATATATATATGTGTGTGTGTGTGTGTATTTGTATGTATATGAAGATACAAAGTGTTATATTTAAGACATATAAATGTATTCAATCATATTTTTTAAATTTTAAAATACATTTAATAATTTTTCAATTATTACCTAATATATACTATATATATATATATATATATATATATATATATATATATATATATATATATATTATAATTTAAAACTAATAAAACAACTATTCACCAACATATAAATAAAAATAAATAGTATATTATGACTAATTATTACTTTTGTAAAATTTTATTGTTACATTTATTTTATTGTAACAAATTTATTTTTAAAAAAATTAAATTTGAAAAAACATTCCGTAATTTTCTTGTATTCAAATTAATTATATATATGAAGGTAAAAAATGTATCTGTATAAAAAAATTTCTATTCCACGCAGCACACGTATAATTATCGATATCATTTTTATAAGTTGTGTACTACATAATTATTATTTGATAATAATAACTATGCATTCATAATGCAAATTATAGTACGAAGTAAAAATTACGTGCAAAAAATATCAAATATTACATTAAATATCTATATTAAAATATATTATAAAATTATATATATATATATATATATATATATATATATATATATATATATATATATTAAAATACATATTTTGATTTTTCTAGAAATATATCTGCTTTATCTCAATCATAATTTTATTTTAGAGGATAATACGTTTCATATATTTATTTATATATTTGTTTATTTTTTTAAAAAAAATACTTTTTAAATAATTACATATGTTTGAATTTTAAAATAAATCTACAAATTCCATTTTTTAAGTATGGTTACATATTATTGTTTGGAAAACTGAAAATGATTTTTAATTGTTAAATCGATGATATGTAATTTTCAAAGAATTTATCGTGTACAGAAACGAAATAATTAAATAAGAAAAAAATACCAACGTAGCTTCCTATTAAAGTAATAAAATCACATCTTATTGTGTTATAATGTATAAATTTATTTGTGGTTTTTGACTGTTTTGTGGTTTGTGAAAGTTAAATTGGCCTAATTACATACAATGATTTTGTTGTTTAAGATAATTTTCATTTTATTTAAATCACCTAAACGTTTTTACTCGTGTCTAAACTTTTTATATATAAATTTATTTCTATAAATGGTAATTACACAAACTGACGTGAATGTATGTACACACACACACACACACACACACATATATATATATATATATATATATATATATATATATATATAATGAAAATATCATGTTAATTTAATTTAATTTCATTTAATAACTTAAAAACTCCAAGAATTTGTCGTATTAGTCATGGAAAACAAATCAGAATATTTTTTTTCTTATTATTTAATATTTATTCTACGAATTTTATCACATTTTTTATAATATTGAATAACGAAAGGGTCGCACTGAATTCATTCTCATTGTCAAATCTTTGTTATTTCAACACAAGACTTTAATTAGGAAAGAATATATATCAAGTAATACAATATCTAAATGAGATATTGATTTTTATATTAATTAATTTTATATTAACTCTTATATTACTGAATAAAAAATATAAGAAAATTTCACATATAATTGATTTTTATAATAAACCAGTTATATAAATAAATATAAAAATATATAAATTTATTATTTCACTTGCTAAGATACAGATGGTATTAAAAATCTTATATATATATAATTTAATACTACTTTTAACTTTTTTATAAAGTATATCCTCACTGACCTATTGAAAAAACAACTAAATTATTCACATAAATAAAATAAATTATTTAACTCATACATTCTTCAATTTAATATATATAAATATACGCTATACTAATTCAAAAGGATTTAAATTAATATTATTCTATGTAATAATAAGAATAAAATTCATATAAACTTAATGAAAATTATAAACAGTAAACCATTACTATTTTATAACTCTATGAAGATCAAAATCATTATTTAAAATTTTAATTATTACTTTTAAATTGTCTTAAACACAAATTCGTAATCTACCATAATTAATATTTTATCATCAGATATGGTTATTAAGTTTGAAAAATGAATATTTTATACTAACACTATTAAAATTTCACAGTTATTATTTTTATATATTTTCAAGCACTGTTTTGTTACAAAACATTTTTTTCATATTTTACCAACCGCAATTATTTTAGAAAATTACTGTAATATTTAGTCTCAGCAATAATTTAATATTCGAATAAGAATATATTATAATATCAAAGAGTATATAAATGTTTTTTTGATTAATTCGTTTCTAAACGAAAGAGGATATTTTACTAACACTAGTAATTTTTATATTTCTAATTTTCATAGAAAATTTAAGGTGTAATAAAATATTTATACTATTATATTTTTCTTATATCAATATAGTAAAATATTTTTATAAATCAAGCATTTTAGTTATAATAGAACTGAAATCTTAGATTATATTATTCTTTTTCTTAAATTAATTTTTGAAATAAATGCAATATTTTTTAAACGAAACAAATTAAGTGAATTTTTAATTAAAATTTTATATATATATATATATCACAATCATTATCATCATTAGCTTATATCAGCCACTGTTAAGCGATAGCCTCAATGAATATTATCATTCAACTAACTGGTACATAGTAATAATCATCAAGCTGACCAGATGGGTTGGTGAGGATTTTTATTCAAGATGTACTCCTTTAGATAAGGTACATATATATATATATATATATATATATATATATATATATATATAATCATTTCCATGAATGTATGTATAAAAATGAATATTTAATTTATAATATTAAATAAAAAATCTTATTTTTCATTAAAAATTAATTAACAATAAAAACATATTTTTATTATTTGTCTTATACTACAATTTCCTAATTGAAAAGAAATCACACTCTAAAGAATTATTATAAATTTTTAGCACTGTGACTAATATATTTTTGTATAAAGTCATGTCTTTAATTGTAAAGTAAAATTAAAGAAATTTATTTATAATTAAAATAATTGAATAATTTTATTTGTGTGAACAGTAGTAAATGTTATCAAAGTAGTAAACATCAATAACCAATATCGTATTTTGAATTTTTAAAAATAACATTTTCAGGCTAAAATTACTTTTTTTATTAATGTATGTATAGTTATAGCATATATAAATATAATTTAATTTCAATTAAATATCTACTCGCAAAACAGTTCAACAAATTTATATTTCGCATTTTAACTAAATCATATTTTATAATTTTTATTGCATTTTTATGTTAACAAAACAATTTTTTTTAAAAAATAAAAATGAAGTGTATTTTGTTTTAATTATTTTATAAAAAATATCTTCAATTTTCTTAGAAATTTAAAATAATTTAAAATATCTTTATATATATAATATATCTCATGTTGCGTATTATAAATTAAGTTACAATATAATTATATATATTAGTTTAAAAAAATAATTTGTATTTTTTAAATTTGAATCGTAATCTCTTGAAACTATTTTTAGTTTTTTTTAAAAAAAATTTGTTATTACCATAACTGATATTTATTTTACAATTTTATTTTCTGTATATATCTTTTTATTTTTAATATGTGTGTTTTATGAAATAGTAAATTTTGATCAATATAAATTATATAAATCATTTTGGTTATATATAAAAATTAAATTATTAAATAAATATTATTATAATTAATTGCAAAAGTCTAATTTATAATATTATATTCATTTAATTGTGACAGCACTTAAGTAAATAAAAATTATACTTATACATACACTCACATATATACATATATATATATATATATATATATATATATATATATATATATATATATATATTAAAAAGCCTTATATTAACAGCTTTCATTTAAGAATGCAGTGGTTTTATAAATTCTTATTTGATTAAAATAGCAACAATTGAAAATGAGTCCAAATTATTTGTATTTTAGATTTATTATGTTATTATTATTATAAATAATCGTGCGTTTCAAGAACAATTTGATGATTATGAAATATATGAATAGGATATTATAATCAAATATATGAATAGGATATATTATAATAACTGAGAGGGTTATTATATTACAATTTGCAAAATTACATTATAATAATTTATCATTTACAATAAAATACTTTTGTGTTATATAATGATCTGTCCATTTTAGTATGGTTAATAATATTTTTTTAACTTTTACTGAATATACATGTAGGAGTGTCAATTAAAAAGATTACTTAAAGAATGAAAACTAAAATTTGATGTAACTTAGACATTTAAATATTAAATATTTTTAAAATCATATTATTTTGACACCATATTCATTGATTGAAAAAAAACTTATTAAGGTTTAATTTATTTATCAATACTTGCTCAATAGATTGAATAGAGATTAATATTTAAATATTTTGATCAGCAAAAAAAAAAAAAATGAAAGCTGTACAATAGTATAATATGTTGAAACATCTGGAATTATTTAATAAAATCATTAAAATGACTTTAATGTATAATTAAATCAAAACTTTTTCTTCGAGAATTATTTCATTATGATAGAATTGTGTTAGATTACTTTTGTATGGCTACTTTCTATCAACGATCAATAATATCAGAAAAATATTATTACCAATTGAATATTATCCAATAAAATTTGTAAAAACAATACTGTGGACTAATCAAAAGAATATTATCGTTAACGTTAACGGAAAACCGCACATAACGTGCAATCTTGTCAAAAACTGAGATAATTGAACTAAGATTTTCTTATTTACTTCTTGTATTTTCAAGGTATAGTCTAATCATATTTGTTTATTTTTCTTTGGTAATACTTAAAAATCAGTTCTCTTTTTTAGCAATTACTAGTAAAACTTTGGAGGAAATTATAAAAATAATAATATTTTTTATTAATTATTAATTTAATAAATAAGTGTATTTATAATTATATATATATATATATATATATATATATATATGTATGTGTGTGTGTGTATGTATGATATATATTTATAAATAATTATATTCAATTCTTGCTTCAAATATATTTATTCAGAATTTAATATTAGAAATGAAATAGTATGTTAATTATACAAAATCAAATAATATTGTTAATAAATATTTTACCAATAAAATAGTTATTTAATACCTCATAATATAATTAAATTTATTGACTTTAAAATTAACTACATTTATATAAAAATAGTTTTAAAATTTACTACATTTCTCTATTCATTTTTAAAATCTAATATTTTTATATTTTATATATCGAACAAATTTAATTATAAATAATATAAACTTTAAAAAATATATATTTTAAGCAATATTAATTTATTCGAATATTTATAAGTAAGTAAATCCTGAATAAAAAATTCTTATCAATCTGCCTGTTAAGCATAGTGAGAATAACTAAGTACCAGTGAATAATAACAAACAATAAGGCTTTCGTCCAAGAAATGAGCTGATATGATTATATATATATAATCATTATTATCACCAGCCTTTGTCTATCCACTGCTGGATGAAAATCTCTTCCAAAATTTTTCACTTCAACCGATCCATTTTTTTCTTTCAGTCCATTCCGACAAATTTCCTTATATTTCTGTTCCATCTCTTCATGGGTCTCTTTCTGAGTATTCTTATATATCTAGGTTTCCAATCAATATGAGGTTCCCAATCATATATTATTGATTGGGAACTTCCATTATCCATCGTTGATTCTCTCTTTTTACTATATGACTATTTCCATTTCAAACTTTTCGCTTTTACCATAAAATTTGTAACTTTTCTTTTTTTTCTGATCTATTAATTTCTCTTCTTATCTTTTTATGTTATTCCTAACATACATCTATCCATACTTCTATATATTTTCTGAAGTAACTAAATTATTCTCACATTCAAAACAAATGTTTCACTGCCATAACTGAGAATAAGTTGGGTGCTTTGATCAAAACCATTTCTTTTTTAACATAGAAGAATATATAATATGGGAATTTCTTCCGAACTGACACCATCCTATTTTTACTCCCCTGTTTACTTTATATATAAATGTTTTTCAGTGTCAATGAGTTGTCTCAGATATACGTAATTTTAAACTTTTTCTATATATATATATATAAATATTCACACCCATAATATATTACTACACCTTATAGTCTTGCAAACATATTTATTTTTAATCTTTCATCTTCGAGATTATTGACACCACATAAAAAATATTTATTATTGAAATAATTCCGTCCACACATTTTCTTATAAATAATTTATACAAGAAAATTAAAAATGTCAGTGTATGGATCACAAAACATCAAATCATAAAAACGTGTGTTTAATAAAAACTAATGTATTTCTAATATATTAAACGGCTGTTTGATATACAAAATATTTAATAAGAAACTTAATATGGTTATAACGCGGTAAATTCGACATAAATGTTCTGTGAAGAAAACATAATATATGCTCTTTGAATAGTGATATTGTACTGTATATTTATAGAACGTGTCACCAATTTTATATTTGGTTTGGGGTACAATTACATTTTTTTACCTGCTTCATTTTCGTAGCGTGGGCCAGAAACACTTTTTCAATTCGAAGATAAGTTGACGGTGTTTTTTTTTTCTTCAATATGAAGAAAACTAAGAGTTGATATTAATTTTGATCGTATTATATTTCAATGCCATTTTTTTATTACATTACATATAAATCAATGTTCTGGTGTGTATTTTTATGAAATAATATTCATGTTGCAGTACGCAATATTAATCAATTATAATTAATTATGCACGTTATTTTTATATTTAATTATATATTTCATAAGATAAACGATAATAAAAAATGTAGTAGTAATTAAATATGTATATATTTTTCAAATTAATATTGAGCTAACTATGCTTACTATATAGCTGGACTAGACTATTAATCATATTTTTTTGCATTTGCATGCCTTATAAAACCAGATTTTATTATAGTTTACTTTCATCTCAATGTTTTTACATTAAAATATGAATATTATTTCATAAATAATTTCTTCATTTTCTTAATACTAGTTATAAAAATAAAATGTATATATATATATATATATATATATATATATATATATATATATATAAATTTTTACCTATAGTTCTTTTAAATACAATATCATACAAATTGTTAACTGAATTTCATTTTTAATTTTGCATCATCACGAAATGAGTAATCTAAAAATAATATAAATTAAATTGTACAAAGATGTATTACAACGAAATGGATTAATAAATGTACGTTTAATTGTAATCTATTTCACAATGTTCCGTCGCTTATTAACAAATCAAACTTTCTCTTACTGAACAAATTAAATAAATGTATTGTTTCACTAAATTTCCATTTTACTCCAAAAATTTTAATACAGGAAAATAACTACTCTGATTTTTGGAATTATTGAAAATAACGTAAATGTATTTTACACAAATGAATTTTAACCCGAACACCACAATAGTTTCAAGTTTTCAATAATCACTTATTGTTCACTTATTATTTATAATTATATAGTCTATAATTATATCGGATAATGCATTTCGATAGCGACGCCATCATCATCAGAGTCTTTCTGTTAAAATGTAGACTAATTATTCAATTTTTTTAAATATATACTAATTTGTGTTTTAAAATTTTAACTTATATATATATATATATATATATATATATATATATATATAATGTATATAGAAACATGTATTCATTAGTCAGTAAAAATATATAAACGTGCTCTAACATTTTTAATAATATATGTAATATTGATAATAATTCATCTGGACTACTACTAATATGTAAATTATTAAATATTTGTTAAAGAAAAAGTTATTTTTTTACATAAAAAATACTTGTATTATTATTATTTTTTTTAATTTTAAACTTACCAAATTGCGTTGTGTTGTAAGTTTTAAATTCATTTACATATATAATTTTTAGAATAACTTATTTATGAATATTTTGTACAAAATATTTTTTTATTATTATGAATGACTTTTTTGATGTATATGTATGTATATATATATATATATATATATATATATATATATATATTTCTATACACATATAAATGTTTTAACATTTAAACATATTTTTAATAATAATTTTATTGAAATTATTCAAGATATTATTTATATTCTTTTTAATTTTTTATATCATTGAAATAAATAAAATTGAAGGTTATTTTAAATTAAAACTAATAATAAAAGAATAGTATAATTTTATTTTAAAAATATGATGTAATATATAATTGCTTTATTAAGACTTTTTGTTGTTGTTATATCAAATAAATTAATTTACAATCGATCGCATAAAAAGTTTAGTTGATTAATTATGAAAAAATGGTATGAAGTTCATATTTAATAACTTAATTATTTAACAATCAGATTCTGTACTTATAGAATATTAAGTTATTTATTTTTAGAAATATTATTAATTTTAATAACTAAATATTGTATTAAATATTATTTTTTAAAATTTCAATCAATAATATTCAGAAAAGAAATAATATAATTAAGTTATTTGTTATTTTATTTGAATTTGTTTTCAAAAATAAATTTGTTTATTTGATAATAGTGATTTTATATTCAATAATAATATGAAAATTTTTTATAACATATTAAAAAAAAACATATTTAGAATTCAAACATATATAAATCACTGTGGATTAAAAAATATAACTTGAATAATGTATTAAAAAAAATAATTTTAAATATAATAAAAAAAAATCTGCTTTCAATTCAATAACGTTTACATTCTTCATCGTTCTGGGTAAAACATTGTATATGAACATATGAAAAAAGTAAAAAATGTGAACCTGCTATTCCTTATTTCCAATAAAAATATATTAGTTTCTTCACTACTTATTTCTTCAATAAATTTCTAGTATTTATTTCTTCCAATAAAATAATCTTTAAACTGAACTCATCCCTCTTCATCACAAAAAAATACATCATCTACTGATAATTATCACTGTTATTAACTAAATATATCAATCAAATTCCTTCTGGGAAGCAGTTAGTGTGCTCAAGCTACTCTAAGATCACTAATTATATTTGTCATCATTATTACCTGCCAGCAATTTCATCGGCATGTCAATGGAACAATAACTTATATGAAAAGAAAAGTATGCGGTTCCTACAAACCACAACGATCGACTTGTAATGATAATTAACGTTTAATTGTTCTTAATACAAATTCATGTAAGTCTGTAAATTGTCATTTAGTATAAATATAAAATGTCATATATTGTAACACTAAAACTTATTACATATTTAATGGTATTATTGCACGTTTTATATTATGGAATTATTTTTTATATATACTACGTTTGATTTTTAAATTTATATTTTCACGTTTAATTGCTTTTTATGACGTGATAATAGTTTGTTTGTAACGTTGAAGTGGGTATAAATTATTATTTTATTGGAGTTATACATGTTTTATCGCTTGATTATTAAAATTCGTATCCTATGATCTTGGATTATTATTATACCTCTCAAATGATATTAGAATGGATGAAATATGAATATGTAAATGTGCGTGTAATTATATACATACATACATACATTATATACATACATACATACATATATATATATATAAACGTATCAAAAAATTAGACGTTTGTGATATAGATACTGTAGATAATTTTAATTAAAATTTATTTGAATCCTACAGTTGAAGAAACTAATAAAAAGTATAATTTTTTACATAATTTTATTTCTTTAATTACTCTTATACATTATTTATAAATAAATATAAATTTTGTATCGTATTTTCTCTTAAATTTGTTAAAATTAATACATATATATATATATATATATATATATATATATATATATATATATAAATATCAGGATATAAACCGAAATTTGAAATTATTTCCCAAATAATATTATTACATAATAAATGTTTTACATATGAATTGTATAAGTAGGAGAGAGAAAAATATTTCTGCGCAAATAGAAACATGAAACCATAAAATTTAAAACAATAATCTTTTTAAAAGTATGCATCAGTTTAAAAACAATAATACTAATAACATTCATTTTATTTAACAAAATTTATTGTTCTTTTAAAAGACACTAATTGATTTCGTTACAATTTTAATGTAGCTAAAAAATATATTGAAATATGTTCAATTCATATTGACATATCAATATATATATATATATATATATATATATATATATATATATATATATAATGTTTTTAATGCGTGATAGAACTTTAAATTGATTCCCTATCGAAAATTCTATCAAATCTACAAAAACATTTTTATCATACCTTTACATATACATACACACACATGTATTTATATAAAAGTGTTTTTAGGTTAGATAGAACTTTCGATAGGGATTCAATTTAAAGTTCTACTACGCTTAAAAAACAACCAATATATAATATTTTAGAATTTAAATGTACAATATTGCATTAATTATATATGTATCTACACATATTTATATTTTCGTATATTTTAAGTAGAACCTTAATCCGAATGTTTGAATAGTTAATAATTTTTGAAATTGTAAATATCACCAACTACGTAACGATTTATTACATATGAATTATTTATGTAAATTTGTTGTTGTCCTTGTAAATCAATTAAATATTTTAAGAACTTGTCAATAAATATCATACAATATTAATATCAAGATTATGAAATTCTTTTTATCATAAATATGTGTATACATATTCATAAATGTATATTTTTACACACATACATAAATATACAAACACATGCACCCACACACACACACGCACCCGCATGTGTGTGTGTGTGTGTGTGTATGTATATATATATATATATATATATATATATATATATATTATATATTTTATTTTAAATTAAAGTCTTGTTTTAATTTTTTAGTAAATAATTCTGGATAGTTTTATTTATTGGACAGGATACTAATAATTCAAATATACTTACAAGAAATTGAAAGAACTGATTTATTACTAAAAAAATTTTATCTTTTTCATGGTCAAGTTTTTGCTAATATTGAAATAAATATTCACTATTACAAACATTGTATAAAAATTTATATCAGTTCTAATATAACAAAAATATTATTTTCTTATATTGATTTTTTAAAAAATTAAAAATTTCAGGAAGTGTCTACATTAAAATTAATCTTATATAATCTTCTCTCTTTTTTCTCTCTTTCTTTCTCTATCTCTCAATATATATATATATATATATATATATATATATATATATATATATTTAAATGAGGTTGTTAGTCTATAAATATTATTTAGAAAAAGTAAAACGTTACAAAATAATTGATTTCTTTACAAAAATCATTCGTATTACGAATATTAGTTTAATAACATAAACAATTGCTCGCTAAGCCGTTACAATAACCGTTAAATTAAGTTTTTTTAGTACTAGAAGTAAGAAACGAATTTTATGTAAAATGTTGATTTTTAAAACTAGACATAATATATAAAATCTAAACCGTTTTAAAAAATAATCACATTTCTTGTTATTTATATTAGTATTGATTTCTAGAACGGTATTTTAAAATTTTTGTAGTAGTACATAAATATTTATATAATTACAGAAGTAAAAATATTTTAATTAAAAAACTTTTAACAACTATTAACTCTTACCTCTTGAATAAGTTTAATTGAAATATATTTTATGTACAATACAGTAAATTTACAAAAATCATCACTTATTAACTTCAGTTAGTATCTTTTCCAAAAATACAACACATCACATCAAACAAATAAATTTATTTATGTTAAATTGACAATGGACGTAAGCGAATGCCAGCTTTAATTTGTTTTCGATACCGAAATATATCCAGTGTTATAATTGGGTTGATTTGTTTGATTCGCGGCAAACTGTTTGATCTCCAATGTGTCATACAAATCATTCAGTTTTATAATGTAACAATGATTAAATGTCGAAACATATATATATATATATATATATATATATATATATATATATATATATAATTTAAACTAAATGTTCGTAATTAATTTCAATTTGAAAATTGACACTAATTAAATTTATATAGAATATCATATTTGTAAAAAAATTCACATTCGTTGTCTTCTCACAATATAATTTGAAATACTATATTATTTTTTACATCATAACTTAATATTATTAAAAAATAATATGTTTATAAAAAATATGAATGTGTGCATTGGAAAAGAAAAATTTCAAATGTCATTCAAAATAAAATTTATCCATAAATAAATATCGTTAATTTAAAAGTAATCAAATATTATGTCAACGATAACATTGAAAATAACATTTTTGACATAAAAAAAATGTAAACTGTACAATACTACAGGTATTTCTTATTTAACATTGGTTAGCCAACTCTGTTGGAGGTCTTTAGAATGACTTGGACGATGAACTAGTTTTTGAAATTCTTTTTGTGCATCCGTGTTTTTCTTTAAAATTGTACAACTGTCAAACAAGTAATGTAAAAAATTACTGATTCATCTATTCTTCTCTTTTTTATACAATACTAATATATGTCAACATTTATATATATATATATATATATATATATAAACTAATTAATATAATTATACTGTAAAAATATGTTGAATTACAATTTACTCCCATAAAATATTTCTTTGAAATAAAATTAATCATAAAGTATTTAATATTCTAACATGAATAATATTACTACAACAACCATTTAAATTACAATCTCTTTATTTAAAAAACGGTTCTTTTTTCCAAAGTATTTTAGTTTTAATTATAAAAACGTAGTTAATTTTATAACCTTATTTCCGGTTACTGTACATTTATGTTTTAGAAATTGTTAGAATATTACAAACAAATCAATTAGTCTTCAATCATTGCCAAGTTGCAGACAAAAAAATATATTTGACAATTGCCGTATTTTATGGAATATCGTAATAATTTCAAAACAATCTACTAATAAAAGTACAAACAACTTATAATACTTTCTAATCATTACAAGTTAGCGACGTCGCGAATTATTTTACAATCAATAATTTTAAAAGAAATATAAATAGTAATTTTAAACTTTATTAAGAAAGTAATAATTTTATCATGATTATACATTTCAGTGATTTACTGAATGACATGGTTTGTTATTATTTATTTAGCATGAAAATTTGATATTTCATTTACTTTTAAAACATTTATATATATATATATATATATATATATATATATATATATATATATATAAAATGTATTTAATAATAATCACTTTTCAAATAATCTATATCACATTTATATAAAATTTTATAGAAATTATAATAATTTTTGTATTTAATTGTATTTACAAATATTTGTAAAGAAATAAAGAATCCTATATATTGTAGTTTATCAATGTATTTCAAATATTTTTTGA
>CP092087.1:27817786-27930286 GCA_029203775.1 Neoneuromus ignobilis
CGATCCAATATCTTTCTTTTCCAATCCATTCCAAAAATATTTTATTGTATCTCTGACCCATCTATAAATGGGTCTCTTTCCGGATCTTTTTTATATATCTACGTTTTCAATTAATATTTTTTCTTGTTCATCGCTGGTCTTTTTTTCATATATATATATATATATATATATATATATATATATATATATATATATATACATTGTCTTTTCCAAATATCTTAAATCAACTTGCAAATTTATTTCCATGTTATAGCCATTATAAAATATTATTGTTTTTAAATAATAATTACTTTTATTTTGTACTATAGCATCCATCAAAAATAAAATATACTTGGAATCAAAAATTCCACAATTTTCGAAGTTAAATTTCTAATGAACATTTTTTTTTTATTTTATGACCAATAAACGTTTGGTTTTATGACTGGAATTTTGTGAGATGATGAATAGCATTTTGTTATAGATTCTTTTCTCTTTAAACTGTAAATTACTATGAACTGTTAAAATATGAAAAGTATTTCATTCCTACCAAATCATCATTAAAATCCAATCTCTATATTTAGAGAAAAAAATTTTTTTTCTAATTTCTATCCTAATTTTGTGATCAACTTGCCAAAAATTGAAATAAATACCTGGTAAATATATTGTACAAATATAAACTCATCTAAACGTGATGCCTAGATTTGTGTTTTATTAAAAAGAAACTATACATATGTTTCCCTATACACTTGTTTCTTTTTAATAAAACACAAATCTAGGCGTCATATTTGGATAACCTTATAAAACTATTATATATCCAGATTCGTTATACATAACTTAATAAAAAATAAAATTACTTATAATTTGCTGTACATGTGTAGTAAACATGTCATTTTACTTCCATATTATTATTTAATTTCATTGTCTTTTTTATATAAAAAGGTATTTTCAGAAAAAAAATTCTATATTTACTATTATAAGATGTTTAGTTTCATATTAAGATACTTTAAAGTGTTAAATAATATGTATATATATATATATATATATGTAGTTATGTTTGTCTGTTTGTACGTATTTGTATGATTATATACATTTATAAGGAACATTATTGTTTATAACTACCTTCATCCTTTCTGTTAAATATATAAACGAATAAAACATTAAACGTTTTATAATACCTATTTAATATGTTTTATAATGACTATAATACATTTCAAACTCTGTCACAAACTTAAAAAAATATATTTATACAACGTAAGATATATTATCCAATTGAAAAGGTAATTTCTAAGACATAAAAAATAAATACAAACAAACTTCAGAGATTGCAAAAATGGTCAATTTGAAATGTCTGGTACGTATATTTTCTTATATACTTTATATATATATATATATATATATATATATATATATGCATTTTTATTAAAAATAAATCTACATATACTTAAAGCATATTTGTCTTTCCATTAGTATTTAAAAATCATAAGATTGAATTTAAAAAATAACAATAAAGCTATTATAAATTTTATATACATTATTAATGATTACAAGTTAATGTACTGTTACTTGTTATGGCTCAGATGAAAGTACAAAATAATTTATATTAATTATATACGTTTATGTAAATATATTAAAATTTCATTTATTTCTTACCTTTAGCAAAATAATTTTCAGTAAACACCATAGTTAAAAAAGAAAAAATGAAAAAACGTTTTAATGTTGATTGATTTTTATTTGATAATAAAATGTAATTTTGATAATTAATTTGATTTAGAATATAAATTATGTTTATATATACTTTTAAAAATAATATTAGTATTGAATTTTTTTCTTTATAAAAATAATCACTTTTTCTACTGAAAAAGGAATTATTAAATTAATAAATCAAAAATATTATATAATAAAAAATGTGTTTGAAACATTTTATTTTTTACTTTATATAAATAGAGAAGTCCAAATTAGACTGAAAGATTTAGACATACATTTACTTGCTATCATTAAGTATTATTTATTGACCTTCAATTTCATTTGGGATACTCTATAGAATTAGCAAATTTTATACAAATAAATTAGATATATAAATATTTTTAATAAGAAAATAGATACCAAGTACTAAAATTTTTACCTAAATATATTTATTATCAATATTATTTTAAAAGATGTACATATGTTATTAGTTTGTTAAGTGGTATCAGTAATAAAAAATAAAATAAAACAATATTTTATATCTCTACGTAGAATCAATAAATTCCAATAAGATTTATATTATTATATAGTGCATCAACATCTCGTACTTATAAGTTATATTCTTACACACACATATCATAAAAATAAAAATTCAAGTTTCAACCAATGGAGGTATTCACTTTTTCCTAAACTTTTATTTTTCCGTTTAAAAAAATGTTATGAAATAATCATCAAATAATATTTATTTCTAATGTATTCCCACATACACACACATGTGTGTAAGTGTAAAAGTGTAAGTAAATTAATATATATGTTTTAAAATATAATTAAACATCACATAGGTACAATAAATCTTAAACGTAGACGTTATACTTGTTATCAAATAACCTAGTATAGAATTTCAAACGCAATGATGACAGAAAAACATGTGTATCTGCAGGAAAACTATACTTATAGAACTTCTTTTTTCACACTTGAAATGATCGCATCTAATCGATTAGCCACGTAACTACCTTTCTAATATTAAACTTAAACTATTGGTTCCAGAATAACGTAAATCTACCTGTGTTTTATCCTTTTTTTCATTCAATCTCAAATATATCTGTGCTCGAATCTTATATCTCGTTATTTTATTTTCATTATTTTGACTACTGATTTACGGATGAAGGTTATAGATTTATAATTTACTACAAAGTACATAATTTTACACGCTTTTCAAAATAGATTTATTAACTTTTTATATTTTTATTTTTATATTCATTTCAAGGTTTTATATACAAATATTTATTAATTTAATTTATAACGTTCATATTTTACAATCGAATTTTAGGTTTTTTATTCATAATATTAAACACGATTCATAACATTTTTAGTGTTCAGTCATTGGATAATATTTTTGGTGATTTTTACATATTATTATTATTGACTGTAACAAATTAATTCCTAATTATTTTCATTTATATATAAATAATTTAATATCTGTATTTTTATTATAATAATTATTGTATATCCCAATAAACTGTAAAAAAAAATATTATAAAAACAGAAAATAAAAATTCAATTATTTGTAATTTGTAAATTTTTTTTAATAGCATATATGTATATATATCGTATATATATGTAAATGTATAGAAATGTATTAAGTTTTGAAAATATTTATGTTTTCATGTGATTAAAATATTCAGTTCCAATCATATTTCAGAATGATTTAATAATAGTTCTTTTTGAAATATATTTGTACCAAAAGATAATAATGTATATTATAAGTGTATTTAAAATTTATATAAGGTGACCCAAATGAAACTGAATGGTTTAGATATACATTTACTTGCTTAGTATCATTTACTACCTTTTAGTCTCATTTTGGCCACCAGATATATAAACCAAAGATGTATCATTTTATTATTTTATAATTATTAATATATTTTTCAACAAAAGCATATTTCATAATTGTATTTTTTTCTTTTGTAGCATATTTCTTTTTCTTATACAATAAGTACTAATAATTGTTTTAAGAAAGTTTATTACAACATTTACAATTATAATTGACATGTTCAGAATATATTTGAAAAATATTTATTATTGCATAACATACTTTTATTTCGTTTTTTTAATTTAATTCGTACTAAGAATATTTCTCAAGTATTTATTATTTTTTTCACTCACTATTTCGTTTAATTAATACACTTTCGTTGCATATTTGCTATTAAAACAGCAATTAATAAAACGCAAAAGTATGATTTTTTAAACTATTGATAAATAAACACAAATGAATCTACCTCCTCCCCATCCCACACTCATCACATGATTATCACTAATTGTTTACTTTATTCGCTATCATATTTAATCGTCGTTTGTAATATAAAATCTAATCTGAATATATAGCGATGATGGTATGCCCATCAAAATGCGCATTAGCGAATAAAGTGAACTATAAATAATTATTGAATACTATTGTAGTGTTGAAGTAAAATCTTCGTATCATTTATAATAAAGTGAATTTTCCACAGTAGTTAAACAAATAGTATGTAAATAGTCATTTAAATTTTATTTATCAATAATAATTATTTAAATGACTATTATCAATAATAGTCATTTAAATTTTATTTATTGAAGTTTTTTATTGCTTATAGACTAAGATTAGATTTGAGATTCAATATAATTCTAATTATTTACGCATTGATAATTATTGTTATAAACATAATATAAAAGCAAAAAATGTATAAATTTTAAATGGTTATATATAAAATGAATTTATGCTGTATACAACATGAGAAAATAAAAAATAGATTATTTTTAAATTCTTATACAACAATGAATTGTACGTATAGTTACTTTCTAAGAAAATAGGATATCGATTTCAAATAACACAATACATCAAATCTTATTTGAATACAATAAAATATAGATTTTTTAATTACTCTACTTTCATGTAATAAATACAATCGATACTGCCTGTAAGTACAGACATAAATGATATTTCATTGTATGATATTTCAAAAAAGTCTATTGAAATCTTTAACTCGACTACTGACAAAAAATTCTTTCAGTTGTCAAGGATATTAGTTTTATGCTCATGTAATATCAATTCTTATTTATTTATTTTTAACGTCCTATAATATTTTTAAAAATAGAATTCCCAAGTAACATATACAATTGTTATATTTTCATATGAATTTTAATGTGTTATTTTAATTATCGACTAACATTTCAATTTCATTTAACACGGGTAATTTTTTAAGTGATTATTTTATAATCACTAGTTGACATTTACAAATGTAAACTTATTTATTGTATGAAACAATATTTTTTTTTTCAATATACATATATTTGTTTTTATACATAAACATTCGTTGTATAGATTTTTCAATCATTCACAGTTAAGTCAATATTGTATTTTGTTATAATCAATCTTTAGGTAGTGTTAAATTTTAACAAGATTTGAGAATTTTTGAAAGATTTGAATTTGTATGAAATTTCTATATTCCATATTAAATCCAAATCAATCAAGTGTTAAAATTAATACACTTGATTAAAAAACTATTAATATCATTCATATTTTGTTTATATACAGTAATTTTAATGATTTCTTAAAAAAATAATTAATATAAATTTTTCGTTTTTTTAAAAATACAATATGTGAATTTATTTAAAAATTAATGATTTGTTATATAAATTTACTATTAATTATTTACTTTATAAATAAATGCATAATATCTAGAAGAAACATATTTGATTTATAAAAATATGCTATTGATAAGGATACTTTTAAAATATTTCTATTTTCATGCAAATTTTAAGTTTATTATGAAAATTAAAATTCAATGAAAATATGGAATAAAGTAAAATACATTGACGATTTTGAATTTAAAATATAATTAATCAAATATCAAATACATTCGTCACTTATTTAAACAATTTTTTTAAAAAATATTATATATATTCATGTCTTAAATTTAATTAAAAATCATTACTTACGTTTATTAAAATACAATATATAACTTAACTTTTCTATCAAAACGCAATTATTCAATTATAAAAATCGAATGTAATTTCAAATATTTTAATAAAAAAAATTCCTTTTTTTAATATTTCTTTTATTTCATCTAAAGCACAAAGGTGATTATTTGTAATATGAATTAATCATTAAAATTAAACATTTAATCTGATGTCGATTAAAAAAATAAAATAAAAAGAAGATGATTCAACAATGGTATCGGTGAATGTATAAAATGAATCAATTTTAGTCACAAAAGCAATTACACAATTACGAAAATGACGCTCGGAGAATTAATCCGCTTGACTAGTATCACCTTTATAAAATCATTTTCTACTGAAAGGGTTTTGAATCTGTGATTAGTCTAGCCGTCGACGTGGCACACCCTCGAGCGACGTTGGTCACAAACAGAAATGCAACCGTGTTCAGATAATGATGATCGTACACGAACACAGACAACGTTCACTCGCTCTGTGCCGATAACGCAGGGGTATTTTGTAAAACCATAACCATTTAATTGCGCCGACGGATCAGAGGGACGGCTCGGCGTCCGAATACAACTTATTATTACATCTACTGCGCATAAAAGGGACGTTCGTTTGTATTAGTGTACGCGAATTCACCACTAGGCATCATAACCGACCACTCAAAATGCTTTTGATGTACAACGCGACACACGACACCGTGTAAACATCGTACTTATTACTGTAACGGACAGAGCTTTCGCGACTGCCGTTCGTTCATATATAACACAGGCAAATTTGTGCGATCCTCACTGTTTATACACACACACATAAATCAGTATACATACACATGTTCACATATTTATAAGGACGAGCGTTAAATATTACAGCCGTATCTGTCAAGCAACACCCTATTTATTTAAAAACTTAATCATGTTGTTGAATTAAGGTACCGCTACACGAACGAAAATAACCAATGATTTTCTTTTATATTATTTCAAAAGAGTAATGCACATGTTTACATTATATATACATGATATCTCTAGTGACATGTTGGAAAACTGTCTTGAAAAATAACATTTATCAACATTACAGTGTTTATTTTAAATAATACGTGAGTCATCAAACTTTTAAAAAGAGATTTATTGAATTTTTTTAAACATTTTGGATGAATGATCAACATAATTTCTCGGAACTTGGAGAGATTGAGAACATTGCTGCAAAAAAATAAATAAATTTATCTTTAGGATGTTTAAAATTAAATTCTTCATAATTTCAGTTTTTTGGAAATTAATATTTCTCTGAATTGTATTCATATTATATTGGATCATCCAAATGTGACGACTAGATTTTTATTTTATTAACAAGAAACAAGAGAAACTATACACATGTTTCCCTATACACATGTCTCTTTTTAATAAAACACAAAACTATGCGTCACATTTGGATGATCCTATATATATAGAGAAGAATAGTGAACAATAGTAAAGAAGTAAATGTAAGTCTAAATTCTTCAGTCTCATTTAGGTCATCCTAAATAATAAAAAAATGCAATTAAGTATATAGAAATTATTATTCTTTAATTGCATTTTTAAGCCCATTTTTTTTAAAAAAAAACCAAAACAAAAAAATTTTACAATCTTGCTAAAAACAAGATAAATCTTTTAATTATTAAAGGTACTGTTTAATTTTCATAATTTTAATTCGCAGCACTATACTATAAATTGCATTATTGATTTTAAAAAAATTGTAATAAAATATAACATGAAAAAATGTTTGACTAAAACTATTACTCTATGAAAAAAGAAACAGGAAATGATTGTTTCATTGTATTTGAAAGAAATAATAAGATAGTAGTTATAACTTAAATAGAGCATTTCTTTACTTTCTACTCAATTATCGATTTTAACTATGTCAATAATATCTTTGTAAATAATTCATAATCGAACTAATAACCAAAACGTAAATTTGCATGTTCATAATATTAAATAACTATAAAAAAGCCAGTATCACATGATGCAGTGGTTATAATTTGAATTCATCTCATTAACAATCGATGCAGACTTATAATCAATCTATGATGGTCTTAAATAAGAAATAAACAACTAAATACCTTTTATTGCTTCATTTCAAATGATTGAAATATTTATCATTGTCTCAAAATTATTTGAGCGTGATATGACAGTTATTATTATTTATCCGCATTTTAAGTTTTAAAAAAATAAATAGTCGATTCTGTTAACTTTATTATAAATTAATCAGTTAATTCATACTTTTCTCACTCAACAATTTGAAAGTAATACTAACTGTAATATAACTTTTAAATTAAGCTAACATTTAATAAACGAGAAGTTACTAGAGTTACAAGCATTACACGGTAAGCATTGTATTGTTTATATAGCACGTATAAAATGTAGAAATATAAGATTCACATCTGATGTATGAACGCACATTTGAACTCTATTAAATAATTAAATATAGTTATTTCTTCTTCTTTTTATTTTCTCCAAATAAACGGCAAAAAATATCAATACATTTACTAAAAAAATATTGTTAACATTTAACATTTATTTTTTAATATAAATAATTTATAACTATTAAAATTCACTACAAAATTTAAATCACGAATTAAAATTCATTTAAACAATTATAATAAATTATTAAAATGTTGAAGAAAAAACAAGTAGTAATAATATACAATATTTCCAATAATTCAAAATTAAAAAAGTGTTAGAAGTTTTTTATTTTATTTTTTTGAAAATGGTGGTGTATATTTTCTTATTTTTTAATGTTATTACTTATATATTATATATGGTGGTGTTGTATTTTCTTCCGCTTTTTTTTTTTGTTATTACAAAAAGGCGGAAGGGAGATATTTGACAACCTTATATATATATATATATATATATATATATATATATATATATATATATATATATTATAATGACGAAATATTTAGTAACCTACAATTTGCTGCCGAGATGATTATTTTCTCAATAAGGTCAAATGAACCTGAAAAAATAATCGAATATAGATAATCAGGTCAACAAATTGATCTTATAATAAATCACAGTAAAAAAAAATAATGTACAATGAATTTGTAGAACAAAATAAAATCGAATTAAAAAAATAAACATAGGGTAGCTCAAATTAAACTGAAGAATAATAAAGAATAGTAAATGATAGTAAGTAAACCAATATATGTATTAATCCTTCAGTGTTATTTTAAGAAGTTAAATATTATTTGTATTCAAAACATTTATAGATAAAGTGAAAATGAGAATAAAAATGGAACGATGTCAGTTTATAAGAAATTCGTATTTAATAAAATCGAATATTCTTCTATATCTGAAGAAAACAGTTTTTGATTAATGCATCTTTCTGTGATCGAATGCCAGAACAATTCTGTGGCTCCAAACAAAAAAGTAGTGAAAGATGCATATTTAAAATAATACATAAAGATGAAAAGAGAAACAAGTAAATTAAAAAAAAAAAAAACAAAGTTCACTTTTTAACAAGAATGAAAACTTTAAAATGGAAATGGAACGGTCATATAACAAAAAGAAAATTACCGTTGGACAAAAGAAATTATTTCCTTGTGAACTTAGAGATATAAAAAGACCCAAGAGAAATCCATGGATAGATGGAATAGATACATACAAAAATTAATTGGTATGAAATGGAAGAGAAATGCATTAGATCACTGGAAATGAAAAGTTTCGAAAGAGGTCTTATTTTAGTAAAAAATAAACAAAGACTGGTGATGATGATGGTGATATATTCGTACAATCCAGCTTATTTAGTAATGTATAATAATTTAATACATATTTTAAATATATATTTTTTAATGAATTTGTTTTTCTCAATAATTTTGAAACTCATTTGAATAGAAATAATAATAAAATTTCTCTCTCTCTCTCTCTCTCTCTCTCTCTCTATATATATATATATATATACATATATATATATATATATATATATATATATATAAGAGTGTTTCATCAGGAACGCACAACTTAATTTTTAAATAAAACACTTTTTTTGAGTAAGTGACGATGAGTGTGCGTTCCTAATGGAACACCTCTTATATATATAAATATAGTGTATTATGAAGAAAAAATATTTTTCTTATATATAGGGTGATCCAAATACGACCCCTAGATTTATGTTTTATTAAAAAGAAACAAAGGAACTATATACATTTTTCCCTATACCCATGTTTCTTTTTAATAAAACATAAATCTAGATGTCACATTTGGATGATCCTATATCATTAAATTATTTTAAGACACTGTTTTCATTCTTTATTAATATATAAATAAATTTATTAATTAATATTACAAACTAATTACGAATATTGAGATTTGCACGGAATTGTTTTGAAGTAATATTATAACAAATCATATTTTATGAATAAATTAAATGTGAATGTATTGAAACATTTGAGTTAAAACGCAAGATATTTTTTCGAAAAATGATCAGTCTCTTTTTGATTAAAGTTATTTACTCTGTGTAACTATTGTAACTCGTATCTTGGTAGATGTTTCTTTCTCATAAAGTTGATCAGTACACAGGATAGTACATCGCTTTTCAATAACCGTCCAAGTATACACACACATTCATTGCAGTAAAAGGTTTTTAAATTTGTCTCCTTTATATTACAGATGTTCCGTCTCGCTTGCGCTCGTACATATCTCTGTTATTTAAGATACGGCAGGAGGTAGATACGTACATACATATGTATATTGTAATATGAACATACGTGTTTGCACTGTTTTAATGGACGGTTTGAAAAGGTATGAATGTTGCAGAGACAAATACAAACACCCTTCTAATGAGATTATGATGCATAAAAGGGTTGCGTTGCCCTCATTCAAAATGGCCGTCAACAGTAATGTACGCGAAACGATCTATATTGTGTATTTAATATGGCGGAACATTTTAGTTTGGCCGATATGCACGAACGTCATACACTACATATTATTTAAATTGTACGTAATTCGATTCATTTGTTGCGGATGAAATTGCATAGGCGCGCGCTTAGTTCAAAATAATTAATTACGTTTCGACCATGGACAGTTTTACGATTCGAATGAAATATTAATGTACACGATTTTAGCGGCGGATTTTTATTGAATTATTCATTCGATACGAATATTATCATAGATAAAATGAATTATTTGTTATTTGATTTATTATTATATATAAATATATATATATATATATATATATATATATAAATGTCAGTGAATAGCAAAAATTTCAAAACAATATTTTTAATTCATAGAATCTCTTAGCAAAACTAATTAAAAAATATTTTTCTTTTTCCTTAAACAATTTCAATAACATAATTTTCACAAACTTATTATAAACGAAATAAACACTTTTTTCACGTTTAAATACTCTTTCTATTAATATTTGAAAATAAAATTTAATATAAATTTATTGTTCTTAACATTTTTTTTAATCTAAAATAACAGTCGAACATTAATATTAAAAAAAAGTATAGAATAATTATACTAGATAATATTAATTATCTCATAAAATTATCTTTTCTCGCTAAGCGTATAATAAGAAAATAGTTGCATTTGATATATCTATTTTATATAATTTTTTAGTATATATATATATATATATATATATATATATATATATATATATATATATATATATATATACGAGTATATGATCATCAAAATGTAACACCTATATTTGTGTTATATTAAAAAGAAACATTTGTATAAGGAAACATGTGTATAGTTTCTTTTGTTTCTCTTTAATAAAACCCCAATCAAGGCGTCACATTTGGATGATCCTTTATATTGTTTATAAATCTAAATAACTTATATTTCTTTAAAATATTTAAATACGTCAGTTTTATACTTATAAAAAGAGACTTTTTTTTATTCAGAATGTATTAAGGTGTGTTTTTCTTAATAATTAATTAAATAAATTACAACGTTTTATTGTAGTATGTAAATGAGATAAAATTTAAAGCACATACAAAACATTTAATGCTAATAATGTATTCTCATAACAATTAAGAACCTAACTTTTAAAATAAAGAAAAGTAAGTTAAGCAATTCGTCGTAAATGTAAAAGTAAAACTTTCTTTTGCATTTACAATACCCATATTACACACATACATAATATTAGACAATAATAACAAATAAAATATGTACGAAGAAATAATTATGAAAATTTTTTTATATTATTAAAAATTAAATACATATTATATATATAATTAATATTTATTGATTTTAATAACGATATGAAATTTCAATTTTTTCATTATAGTTTGCTTACTTACATGCTATAATATATTTAATTTAAATAAAGATAATTTATTTCATGCAAAAAACGGAGTTATTTTTATTACGGTCAAACCAACAAGCCATGTAAACCTTTAATAATCATCTAAACCACTTTAATATTTTACCTTTCAGACACACATCCATAAACAAATAATTATAAGTATACTGAAAATGATCCATATTGTTTGTGGAACAAAATGAGTTTATTATACAAATAAATATATTAATAACAAGTTTAAATACATATTGTATATTTAAAAATACTATTTTTGTAATGTCATGTATAACTTATATGTTTAGTTTTCAATAGAATTCCTATTTAAATTTATGAATTAGTCATAAAATAACTTTAATATCTATAACACGGCGTGTTTTAAACTCAAATTATATAGTATGTGTTCTAAAGAAAAAATATTTATATTATTAATTGTTTTAAAATGAACATATAATAATAACAAAGAATCATTGTATTTTTTTCATTTATTTATGAATAAAATTTTGATTTATTTTAATATTGTGCATATATATATATAAATATATATATATATATATATATATATATATATATACATATATGAGAATATATCATTATTAGCCTCTTTTTATCCATTGCTAGATGAATACCTCTGCTAAAACTTTTCACTTCGACTAATTCAATGCCTTTCTTTTCTACTCAATTCTGACAAATTTTCTTATGCCTCTGTGCTACCTATCTATGAGCCCTTTCCTAAGCATTTTTAATATCTCTGGTTTCACAATTAATGATTTCTCTTAATAATTTATGGTTGTATTTTCCATATAGCCAGTTTATATCAATTTTAAACTATTCACATTTATTATAACGTCTGGTATTTTTGTTTTTTTTCTGATCTACTCGATTCTCTTTTTGTCTCTACGTGTTATTTTTACGCATCATTTCATATTTCTGTCTGTTGTTGGAGCTCCAGAATAGAATTAGTCTCGCAATTAGAATTCTATTATCCACAATGAAATCAAAATTTTAATGGAAAAATGACTAAAAATGTATTTATACAAAAAAATATTTCTAAATAATTTTATAAAGGAAAAACGAAGATTTAGTAAAAGTAAACATGTATTTTTCTTACAAAAATTCCAATATATGTACGTTATAAATAAATACGTTAATAAATCATTAGTTTTCTAATATTAATATTTTAACATTTTAAAAAAAATACCAAGATTAGAAATACATCTAAATTAAAATTAATATTTTTAGCATACAATTATGTTTATACAATTAATAAATTTAAACGTCTAATATTTTCAATTATTCAAAAAACAACGGTATTCATTTCTTAATAGACATATATATTCTCAGTATTTTAAGGAAATCGAACATACAAAATATAAAAATGTTATATATACATATATATATGTATGTATGTAAGTATGTATGTATGTATGTGTGTGTATGTGGTATATTAGATAATTATCTCTAACCATTCAAAACTAAAACTGAAAATATATTTATGAAGTATAAAGTAAAAAATATATTTGAAAGTATAAACTAAAAAAAAATAATTATTTAAAAAGTATATTAAGTTCAAATTACAATTATTATTTTAATTTACTTTATAAATACATACGTACTACATACACATATATATATATATATATATATATATATATATATATATATGCATGTGTGTTTATTAATATCAAAAAATATGAATAGCTTATTATTAAGTATATAATAACGTGTGATATGAATCAAATAAGTATGAAGTTTAAACGCATCGCTGATTATTATCTTTATTTAATTGGCTGTAAAATGTAAATATTTAACCATTGGTATACATGTATAAATATATAGACAGGTATGTGTATATGTGTTGTACATATATATATATATATATATATATATATATATATATATATATATATATATATATATATATATATATATACAGTTGAATGTTAGGTATAATATTTTAGAAAATTATATCTGGAACTTATCGTTACATGGAAACCATAAATAAACCTGTTTTATTTTCTTCACATTTGTACGTTTTTATTGCATACCCTATATTTCTACAAGCGAAACATGGAACTAGATATTCACCGTCCTTTTGTTCTTATAAATTGCTTAAGATTGATGTTATGTACCTATGAGTATTTCTTATCGGATATAAAATTTTATATTATACACAATAACATATAGGTATTTCTCATATATATATGAAAAAATAATATTGGTTGAATCAGTGTTTTTAAAACATTTTTTAAGGTAATTATTAACGTTTTATTATTTTCTTATAGGTAATATTTATTTATTTATATTTATTTTTTATTCCTATATTTTATATATTATACATAAATATTTCATAGCCTTTGATAAAAAATTTAATTGACATAATGTAATTACTTTTCTTATCTATATGTTTATTTAACTATCCGTATTAATGTGTATATAATATATATATATATATATATATATATATATATATATATATATATATATATATATATATATATATATATATATGTATATAATACAAATATGTAGAAAATGTGTAATGAAAATATTTGAAATCAATAAATTGTTTTATAAAATTGGTAAATCTATTTCAATTAAAAACCATTTATTACATTATTAAAACTGTAATTAAAATTATTAATTTTTACTAGTTCTAAATGTTTTTAATCATTCCAGGAAAAAAATATCATTTAGTTTGTTTTGTATTGGAAAAATCTGATATTTATTTTAAATGCTTTTTAATTTGAAGTTTTAAATAAAAATCCAATAACATTTTAATATATTTTTTATAAAATTGATTTTTGGTGATTTTTGTTCACTTTGTATTTATTATATATGTTCCACGTTATCCAAACTAATATTTTGTTTATAATATATTTATATATATATATATATATATATATATATATATATATATATAAATAAAAATTAGCCTAATTAAAATTCTTTTTTCTTCTCAATAATAAATACACTTTTAAAATAAAGTTTTTAGTTAATTAATTAAATATTTGGGGTATTTTACTTATAAAATAATTTTGCATAACAACTAATTTTTAATAATGTATTAAATAGGACATAGATGAAAAATAAAATCATCACTAATATAAAAAACCATTTTTATATATTATTTTATATAAATCACTGTATTAATTTTAATGATTATTTTTAATTATACTTAAATAAGTAGAATAATTAAAGTCAGTTTTAAATACATATTACGACTTCTTCTAATTCTCTTCTTTTTAATTGGTCTGACAATTCATTGAACATTATTTTTGTCGTACTATTGTTTATCAAGAGACATTTTTTTTAACATTTTCATTCAATTCTTCTTTTCTTTTTTTTAGAGTTCATCTGGGTTTATTGAGAAAATAATAATGTTATCAGGAAATCTTATGGGATTAAGCATTTCTCTATTTACTTTCATTTCTTCTGATTCGCAGATTAGTTTCTTAAATATTTCTTTTAACACACATCTAAATCGCCCTGTGTTACTCTTTGTATAATTTTAAATTTTCCTAATTTTCATATACTTGTACACAAGGTGTAACGTTTCTATTAATATTTCCTAATAATTAAATATATTTTTCTTCAGTTCCTTGATTCTTGGATACATTTACTATAGCTTACGAATTAACTCAATCGAAGGCTTTTTCATAGTCTATAAATTCAACACAGAATGGTATTTATTACTCGTTGTATCGGCTAATTATTTCTTTTACTCTTTGAATATGATCCATCGTGCTAAATGAACTTCGAAATTCTGCTTGTTCACATGACTGTGAGAAACCTAGTTGACTTTGTAACAGTTTTGAATTAATTTTGTTATTTTTTTTCCAAATCTTCTTTGTCCCATTGTTTTGTGAATTAAAATTACAATGACTTCATTGCATTCCTTTGGTATTGTTATTTTTTCTAAACATGGAATGACAATATCAATCAATATTTTTTCTCTTATTAATTTGAAAATTTTCTGTTATAATTCAATTTTTAGTACTATATATATATATATATATATATATATATATATATACATTTTACTACTACAATTAATTTTCGATTATCATCGGTTAAAAATAATATTATTATAAAATATGTTAATAAAATCTGGTATACGAAAAAAAAATCCGTCTATTTCTATAAACGATTTATTCATAAACGTCTATTATGCATATGCACATGCTTTTGTCGCACAACCGTCTCCCTAAAAACATACCTAATAGCTCATAGCAAGTTAAACAGATGTTTGCAGGAGTTATGTGATTCATACGGTATTAATGCTATAATTTAGATGTCACAAAAGCTTGTTTCTAATAGGCGTATGTTTATATTTCATGGATATTTATAAGTTAAGTTAATTAATACATATTTTCTGGTATGTATTTGTTATTATAATGCTAATGTTTACGTTTTATTTAATATTTTATGTTCTGGTATTGTTAAAATATTCGTTTAATGTCCATCCATTTGGCAACATAAATATTAAAATCACTTAATTCTATTTTCGTGTAAAAATTACGTGCGTAAATAAATATTTATAAAGATATTTTTCGTTTAATTTCACAAATTGTTTCATTCTAGTGCTTGGATTATTTTAAATATATTTGTACATTTAAGAAAGTAAAAAGATATGGTTTTTTGAATTCTAGAAAAAGTATACTCGTGTGTTTTTTTAATATAATGACATAATAACAATTTCAAAGCACGTCAAAATTACCGAATAAAATACTTATTTCAATATATCATCAGATATAACATTTGTTGAATAAAACAATTAAAAACACATCTCTAATTAAATAGTGATCAATAAATGGATTTTGTATTTTTTTAATTAATAATCGAAAAAAAATTGTTCTATAATAAAAAAAAAACTAATTTAATATACCTTCATATTCATATTTAATTTAATTATACCTTCAAATTAGTTCGAAATAAATGTAATAAAATGATAAAAATAAAAACACTATTATTTATTTTGGTACATAGACAAATTAACTTTAACACATATGAATCACTTACAACATTATAATATTTTATACAAGTATTTAATAATCACTTATTGTCCACTTTATTCATTGATACTCATTTCATTGGCCATGATATTACCGTAAGAGCACTGGAATTTAAACTCTAGAATATATTTTATAACGCAATCTAGATTTTATAATATAGCGCGTTTATGTTGATGACATTGCCATCAAAATGCATCTCAGCGTATAAAGTGGATAAATGAATATTGAACATTTTTATAAAATCTTGTGATATTGAGAATAAATGATTCATTTCTGTTAAAATCTTCATAGTACTAATATTTAACAATTTATTTTACAAATTAAGTTCAGATATAATAGCTATTTTTAAAATAAATAAACGAATGTTACTTGAATAGTTTTTCAATAAAAAAATTCTTCTCACGATACCTAAACAAAATCTTTTACTAAATTGTGACTTAAACATAAATTTAAATGTAAATTTAAAAAAACATTTACAATATACATATTTTAGCATTGCAAATGAAATTGTTTTTAAGAAATGAATAATTAACTCAATAACAAAGAATTTTATTAGTATTCAATAATTACTTATTGTTTACTTTTTCACTTATGTGAATTTCAATAGCGATTATACCATTGTCAAAATATACATATAATATTCGATTTATATAATTTCATATTCATAATTGTTAAAAACGATCACGTATCATTGTAAAAATTCAGATAAATAAAAGAAATAAATATGCAAGCAATCATTGAATACTGATAAAATTGGGTAATTTTGGTATTATAATTTATTTGTTAAAATATTTATCTATAATTTAGTCTACATTGAAAGTTTTCTTATGAACTAACAGAAAATATCAAAGTTCAAATCCATTTTCATTTTTTTATATACGGTATGATAAATTGTATCTATAAAATACACATACATTATTCATTATCTCTATATTTATATAAGGTAAGAGAAAGAGAGAGAGATAGAGAAGAAAAGTAATTAATTAAAAATATTCTAGTTTTTGTTAAAACATTCCGTATAATTTTTAAAAGTCCATTAATATATTCTATAATTAGTTCAAAACCTTTCAATTGTACTAAAGTATTTTTCCCAAATGATTTGTTAAAAAATAGAATATATAAAAATAATTATTTCAAAGCCTTTTAACTAGACTAAATATTTTTCACAATATGATTTGTTAAAAAATATATATGAAATTTTAATGCTATTTATTCAATACAAATTAAATTATAACAATATGTTACACAAAATATTTTTATAGTTAATTTAAGATCTAGGCATTATTCATTGAAATAAAGTTATTTAATTTAATAAATACAACTGATTTTATTATTTATCATAAATTTATGTTAAAAAAATAATTTGTTAAGATTTGTTATTTTATAATTTTTCAAAATATGAAAAAAATAAACTTAATTTTATAAATAAATTAAGATTTTAGTATCATTATTTTTAGAAATATTTTTTGGAATTGGCGAACATTGAACATTTCAATTTTTTATTAAATTTTAATATTATATAATAACATTAAATAACATTATTTGATAATTTAAGTATTATTTAAAATTATATATTTATATTTACATACATTTATATTACATTATGTATATATATATATATATATATATATATATATATATATATATATATATATATATATATATATATATATATATAGGGTTTTTCACTAAGAATCACAGAACTTTGATAATTGGTAACAGCCATGTTTGAATCTTTTTAAAGTCATTTTTGACATTTCAACTTACGATAGTTTGGCAAACTATCATGGAATGTTTAAAACACTTCAACAACGCTTAGAAATTGTAAAATCTTCAATAGATGTATTGACACAAAAGTTTAATAAGTCCATTATTTCACGAAATGAACTTATCAATCGACCACCAAGATCATGTGATCTAACTTCATTGGATAATTTTTTGTGAGGTTATTTGAAATCTTCGGTTTATACTGATAAATCACAAACAACAGAAGCATTAAAAATAAACATTAAACGTGTAATTCATAAAATTTGACCACAATTATGTGAAAAAGTGACTTATAATTGGACTAAACGAATACAATATGTCAAGCGAAGTCGTGATGATCATAGGAGTGAAATTGTGTTCCATCAATAATTCCATTGAATATGTTTAAAAATAAAAAGGTGAATAATTAATTAATTAATTAAATATTTTTTGTTTTATTTCCATTTAAGGTTGTAAAACGTTTATTGGAAAACCCTATATAATAAGTAATTCGTCATTTTTTATATTAGTAAATTAACTGTACACATTATATTTATATATATATATATATATATATATATATATATATATATATATATATATATATATATATTGGACAACTTCTCTAATACTAATGGTAATTCTAAAATCATTTCTCCTCAAAATTAACTTGTCACAATTTGTATGACACTTGAAAACCACATAGAATTTATATAAGAGAGACATCAAGATGTCTATCAAACGCTTCAAACAGAAACAATCTAAATAATACACACACACACACGAACGAAGAGCGTATAATATGCAAGACACTAAGCTACAATAGTGGAACATGTGTGTTCGCAGTAAATAATATGTGTGTTATGATTGATGGCACAGCTCAAACATATTAGTCTCGCAAGTATGCAAATTGGTGTCTAACACAATATAGTTATGAGTTAAATAGATCGAACGACATATTTTACGTCACGTGGCGTGATAAATTACTGTTCACAAAAAAAAATACCATGGATATGAATTCGTTGGCGACGCGACGGCCAAAGTGAGAGGAAAGGCGTCGTGTGTTACCAGTACGACGTAATATTTCTTTTATTAGTTCAAATGGCGCTTAACTATTATTATCTCTAATGTAGTGTTTCAACTTGTTACAAATATAATCATACTACTTCTTATACTACCTTTTTATCTCAAATTGTACACATTAACAATATCAATTAATAAATTTAACGACTGTTATTTGAATATGAATATATTTACTATATAAGTAATCTTGATAAGATTTTATGGATAAAATATTTTTATATCAAGTTATTTTTCATAAATGAATTTTGAAAAATATTAAATATTAAATTTATCTCTTTAATAAAATACTTTTATTTATAATTTGAAACTTTATTTTCATAATTTTTTTCATTTAAAAAAATATAATTTACCAATTTTATATATTTATATATACTCATAAAGTGCATAGCGTCTTTAATATCCATCAATAAGAAGTTAATTTATAAATAGTATTAATTGACAATTAATAAATATTGTAATAAAACAAAATATTGTATATCTAAATATTTTACAGAAATGTTAAAAAGTAAAAATGAAATTACCAATACTAACTAAAGTAGCAAACATTAAAATATATATAAAAAATAATAAAATAAATTTGCAAATTAGTAAATGTTGACAAAAATTATGTTTAAATTCTTTTTTTCTGGTATAAAAAAATCAGTTTAGAGAAATATTCTAGTTGTACTATCAATAAACACGATTAGTTATTCAATACGTGGTGTTAATTTATTCTATGTAAGTAGGTGTAGTGAATGACTATGCCTACCTGAAAGCATTATAGGTTCATTGCTGAATTTCAATTAAAAAATGAACAAATAATTTATAATTCACTTATTGCTTTGCACGTTCATCCAAATATTGTATTTGCATAAATATTAGACAAAGTTGTTATTATTTTTACTAATATCGATTATGCATAAAAATTGATTCACACACACACACACACACACACACATATTTATATATATATATATATATATATATATATATAAATTCTATAAAATAATTATAGTGTAAGATATACAAAAATAAGTTATCTTAAAAACCTTTGTAATTTTCAAAATATTTCATTTTTGATTTTGTACATAGATACGATTCTTCTACTATTGAAATATTCTTCAAAATTTTTTTCATCCATTAAAAATCTGTTGTTTTTTTATCTTCTCTAATGAATAAAATTATATTAAATTCGACTTTTACGTTAACAAGTTATGTTAAATATAATTTAGATGGATATTTGTTTAAATAGATAATTGAAATTTTGTATTAAATTTTAATTATTTTCAATTTTATAAAACTTTCAAATAAAAATAAACTATTTCTAATCAAAAAGTTATTTCGACAAATTAAGTAAGTATTATTAATATTACATTCTTTTTCAGTATTCTAATAACTTTCATTTTTTAGGTTTATTGTTGAAAAATCAAGACAAAGTATTTTTTAAGATCTATAAAAATACATTTTTTCAATTAGTTAAACAATTAATCTAGATTTTAACAAAAAGGTTCTAACGATGATGGCATCGCCATCGAAATGCGCATCAGTCGACTATTGTTATAAACAAAAATTGAACAATAAGTGATTATTGAACACTTCATAGCCACTGTGGTGTTGGGGAAAAAATTAATTTGTGTTAAAATACATTTTTCGTTTGATAATTTTCAAAAAGGGATAATTCATTTGATGATACTGTGAAACTGTAAATGTAATACAAAAGAAATCAATAAAAATAATCTATTTTATCTTTACCAAATATTATAATAAAAATGTAGGATCTGATCCTAGTGAATGATAACACTATTTCGATTAATCAAAATTAGATTTTATCTTGGATTGATTATTTTATTTGTTCTAATTAGTTGCATTACTATTCTAATATTATTATTTGTTGACAGATTGCAGCTCATAGATTATTCCCTTGTAATCTCGCCAAATAATCAGCAATACTTTTTAAGATGTAAGTTGGCCTTTGGCAGCACTTTAGCGGTTTCACTAGATTCTCTTTAAGTTATTTTTAACATAACAATATTATATTGTATCCGTTTTTTATCTCCAGTAAATACTTGAACAAAAAATGAGTCTGCATTTAGTTCCTTAAGTAAGCAATTGTATACAAAGATATAATACATTAAATTCTTTTCGTTTAATACAAGTATTATTAAAACATGGAATAAAAACATTAAAAAGATAAAACTAAAACATGGAATTTTGAAACTGATCCAACTTTATACATACTGTTTTCTATTAATGTTTAATTCAATGGAAATATTTTCAATCGATATTCATATTTTGTCACCAGAGTACTATCAGTATCAATATAACTATAGAGATAAGAAGAGTAATTTATCAAACAAACAAAAATCAATATCTTGATACTGTTTGAACCTTTATCTATTAAATCTTCCCATTTACTGGATCTCCATATACTTCGCAAATCGATTTTATAGCTACTGAAATAGTTGATATTTTCCAAAGATTGAATAATATTTGCTATAAGACAGAGTTCATCAACATTTATTATAATATCACCAATCTAAAATCGGATAAAACCTTTAGAACCATTTAAAAGTTAATCAAATTCTTACTCTAAGTAATTCTCACATTGATAATAATAATATTATTTTCACGTATTTATTTTATGAATATCACGTAATTTTGTCAATAAAATCTTCATTAAAATATTAAAGATAAATATGTAAATTTTTTATTCTGCTATCATTTACATTTGTATCCTGTATCGTTGACAAAGATCAGCGTTGTTCTATGAATATTTTTGTATGATTAGCAAAAAACTGTTTATAAACTTTCAACGAAAATTAACTAGATTTTAACACGTCTATATACGAGACAGTTATTGTCGTCAAGTGTTACATTTAACATAAATTACAAACAATTTGAATTGTCCATGAAACGTGGTCAAAATCAATAAAATATCTCTTTTACATGAATTGAATTTAATAAATTCATATTTTCATCTACATTTTCTTTTTATAGCTCACTTTTTAAATTATTTCAGTTCTAGAATATTGAAATTTTATGAATTGAAAATCTATTGTGTTTGAGAATATTAAAAAAATATTCAGTGTTACTAATATATAATTAGAACTTACCAAATTAAATAAATGATTATGTACAATATTTTACACTGTTCAAATAAAGTTTTAGTCCAAATAAGTACTAAGATACTCCAAGAAAGTAAAAAGTTTTTACATAAAATAAAATACGATAAAGTTTTTCACCCAGTTACTAATTTTTGATATTGATTTAGACTCTTTAAAAGTATCAATAATATTTTATTATGTTTTATAGCCCAAACAGATAGTTTTTATAATAAAATGATTTCTGTACAAATACTTTGAATACAAATGTGTATATTTTATTTTATTTAACTTAATACACATATTATACCAAATTAATTGGAAATAAACGTACTACTTATTTAAAATTTAGATCGAAACAAAAGGTAATATTTATTTAAATATAAAATCTCTCTCTCTCTCTCTCTCTCTCTCTCTCTATATATATATATATATATATATATATATATATATATATATATAAAGTTATAATTTACTTATTTTTCTGGATAAAATTAATTAATCATTTATTTCCTAGTAATGTAGTTTGTGCACTTAAAATAATTAAAAAGATATTTTGTTTTATTAATATTTATTAATAATAACACCTCTAATATTTACGTAGTATTTAAAAAATACAGTAAGAAAATGAAACAGTTAATGAATAAGAAAAACACAAATTTTCCAAAATCATAAAAATTGAATTAATACGAATCTTTAAAATCAATTTATTTAAATTTAAAGTATTAAAAATTATAGTAATCATTTTCTAACTTTAAAATTGACTTCATTGATTTAAAACAATTTGTGTATTCATAAGTTGTATATATATATATATATATATATATATATATATATATATATATATATATATATATATATATATATATGTATAAATCAATAAAACTCATTAGAAGGGATATTTTCAGTTATCATACATTTAATTATAATTAATTTTAAACGTAATTGCATTTTAAGAAAAACGTATATTCATTTCTTTAGTCTTGTAAAACATTTACGTTAACATAATTAATTTATTTGTGTATTTAGTTAAGTATGTTATTTGTTTCTTTTATTTTTGAATAAAAACAATGTAATTTTAAGTCGTCACAAATGCACAAAGTGTTTATAAATAAAACCAATATCGAATCTATCAATTATGTGATATCCATATTGATAATGTAAACTTTATCGATTCACATACAATGTACGTACGTCATAGATATACACATTTATTTAAATGGGACAATTTTTCAACAAACGATATTTTGTTTAATCTGCTTTCACCATAAATAATATATATATATATATATATATATATATTATATATATATATATATATATATATATATATACACACACACATATTACGCGTGAATGGGTACAAGTATGTATTTGAGTGTAGTAAACATTTAAATTAAAAATAATTAAATGACCATAAATAGATTTTTAATCTCTGTGCCAAATGACTAAATTAAAACAAATAAGATATTCTGTACACAATATGAATTACTTCAACCAATTAATGAGTATATAATTTTAGTATTATCTAAAATTATATATTTAAATTTACATACATTTGTATATACATATATATATATATATATATATATATATATATATACGAGGGTCGTTTGTTAAGTATGGTAAATTTATTTATTGTTTAATTTAATTAATTAATTTATTTAAATTCTTCAACTTAGTTATTCTTATTTTTTTACCATACTTATCAACGACCCTTGTATGCATATAAATATATATATATATATATATATATATATATATATACATACACATACGAATATATATATATATATATATATACACATACATATATATATTAACAATTATTGAATTAACAATTGATAAAATATTCTTAATCAAAAAATTCACATTGTGAAAATTATTATTTTGTTACAAATCTAGATTTAACCTTGTTGAATATAACATATATTATTGAAAAATCAGTGTTCAATTTGTTTTTAAAAATACACACTCATAACGGAAACCCAAATGTGTGATAGTAAATGATAGTAAGAAATTAAATATAGATCTAATCCATTTATTCTCATTTGGGTACCCGATATATTTTTTTTTCTTCAATTTTTTAAAAAAATACCTTCTATCAATTATCAATTTTCCTTTGATAATTCAATTATATACTTACCAAAAAATAGCTTAATTTTTTTATAATGAATTGAATATAAAAGAAGATTTAAAAACTTGTATGAAACAAATATTTGTTGGTTTTTAAAATAATTGCTTTATGTTTCATATAGTATCTTTGTTTATAATTAACTTAGCTATTAGTCAGAATCTATTTTCATTTTAACTAATTAAAACCAAGAACATAATTCAATTTTTTTGTACAACTTAACTAATGAACATATCAAGACAAAAGCTTTAGTATAAAATTTGATTTAATAAAAAAAAAACTATAAAGATAATTAAACAATAATTTTAATTTATATAAATTGCATTCTATGAAGACAACCTTTAATTTGTGAATTTAAAATACATTATTGTTTTAATGAGTAAGTCATATTTCTAAGTAGAATTCTATTTTTACTCCTAGTTGACAACTCATTTTACAAAATTGCAAATTATCTTATACACACACACACACACACACAAATATATATATATATATATATATATATATATATATATTTGTGTGTACATATATGTATATGTGTATATAATTTTCAATCAATATTATTTTTAAACATTACAATTTAATTAATATAAACAAATATTTAAATTAAAGTTTCATTAAATAACTCTTAAATTTAAAAATAATATTTTTTAAAAATATGATATTTTTCAGATTTAAAAAACGATCAAATAACTTAAAATATTTGTTAGAGAAAAATGAATAATAAATGATTATTAAATATTTTAATAAAATTTTAAACTGTCGAAAAGTTTTTTTTTTAAAAAAAAAGTAAATGAATATAGTAATAAGTAAATTATGGAATTATTTATCTTTTTAAATTTAATTATCCTTATAATAATAGTTATTTTAAGTCGAATTAAAAATTTGAATTTCGAGACAAATATTAAAAATTAAATAACTTTAAACCAAATCTCTTTTGAAACTCTGGTTATAAGAGTCTAAAACTTTTATTTATCCATCACCGCTATTTTAAATTATTTTACTGATAAAATTGATCTTTCAAATTTTTTTTAAAATAAATTAATCTTCAATATAGGTATCCTTTAGCATATATGTAAATGTATTTTAAAAATAACTTAAAATTCTAATAACATTCTAATATACATGTTTTTGAACTTAAATTGTAATTGAAGCAAATAAAATGTGATGAAATATTTGTAATTAAAAATCAGCAAAATTTATTAAGATCTTATTTAAATCATATTTTTTTTTTTTACTCTAAGAGCATTTTTCAAATATAATATTCTACTTAATCATGTGTATCAACCAGTAGCGACGGAAAGAATCATAAAGCACTTGAACGTGTACATATTTCTATGTTTTATGCTACAATATAATTTAGATAAAATTTACATTTTTTAATTATATATTTTCAGCAATATTTATTAATTTATATATAAACAATTTATTCTAATTATATACAAAATTACATTTTATACAAAAGTCAATTAATCGAATGTTTTCAATTATTGTGAATAAAATGAAACACAGCTGATAGAAGAAATGTTTTTCATAAATACGTAGACTTAATAAGAAAAATGTTAATGTAAGAATTAAACGAGTATATTTTTATTTCCTGCGCAATGCGAATGAATTTAATTAAAAATTGAAATTTAAACGGAACGTTCTTTGTTTCTAATAATAATTCAATGTGTTACATATTCTTGGAAAACTTTCTTATGAACTTTTAAGAACGTATGTTAAAAAGTTTTCTATATTTGTGACAATTAAATTATATACCATTAGATATTCATAACGTACTGCTATTGTGTGATCAGCAATTTTAATTGACCGTTTTTAATATTTGTCATAGAGAACATTGTGTTTATTGTCACTCATAGAGAAAGATTTTATGTCACATATGTAGTTTAAGTTATATATATACGAGTATATATATATATATATAATAAATGAAAAAAATAATTCTTCAGATTTTATATTTATAGAACTATTATTATACTCATGAAAAATAATAAATTTAATGATGAATAAAATAAAGATTTTAAATTAGTGCAATAATTTTATTTTATGTATATGCATTTTATTAACTTTTTTTTTAATAAATAATTTTGTAAGAATCTAAATCAATATGTAATAGGTATACAAATAATTTGTATTGAAAACAGATAATCTGAGAAAAGTATTTTTTTTGTTGCTGTTGCTGTTGCTGAGAAATCAAATGTCTTAAAGTCCATTCCCAAGTAAGAAAAACATAAAGTGGCAGATTTACTTTGCGTTACGAAAGGAAATGAACCGATAGATCTTATTTTCCTTCTATGTAAAAGTATATCCATCTCTCATAAAAGTGAGACATCCATTGCAGTCAACGTGTCTGCAATGTTTCGAGGAACTTAACATTTTTCAGAATCTGTTTGTTTACGACACGCTGACACCGCTGTTCGCAATGTCGCTTCGGATGACTATCGTAGCTGAGCTATTTATAGGTTTTCGTCTATGTCTGGGATCTGATCTACATATCTCTTAAAGTTTACGCTAAGAACTAAGTATGCTTGTATTGTTGTACGGTGACATGTTTGCGAGACGACTCATTTCACGCGCCGCGCTCGGTCATTAGCGCGTGTGCCGCTGTCTGGACGAGAACACGCACGCTACACTTGTCTGACTCGCTGGCTGACTTACTCTGGCTATCTACGAGTAATGTGTGCGTGTATTCGTCTATTTGTGATTTACCACTTGATACAACTGTTCATTTGGATCAAGGTTCACGCTCGGAATTCTACAAACTTTTGTTTTCTATTCAACGTACAAAAATACATCGAGTGCTGCAGTCTTGATGCTCATGGTTACGCGAGTTTATTTTTATTTATTTAATAATTAAATTGATTCAGTTTGTAATTATATCATTAAAAATATTACCAACGACACAATTGATTAATTAATTACCATAATCCAACAGTCTTAAGCTGAGTAAATCAACAAATGTTATCTGTAATTTATCTTCATGTATATATATAAATATATATATATATATATATATATATATATATATACAGAGTGGGCCAAAAGTTATTTCCTATCTTCTTTAAAAAAAATATCAAAATATAAGAAAAAACAAATTTTATTGATTTTAAATTAAATCTAAGTTAAAACATGATTTTTTGATTAAGTTTTAAAAATAATTTCTTTTCAATATTGACCTCTAGAGCGTTCACAAATTTGTACTCTTTTTAACACGTTTTTCATTATTGACTGTAATGTTGATGTTAATAGTGCTGCTATTTCGGTTCGAATGTTATTCTTCAGTTCTGATAAAGTTTGCGGCTTATTAACGTAAGCCTTATCTTTTAAGTAGCCCAAAAGAAAAAAGTCAGGAGCCGTCAAATTCGGTGATCTTATAGGATACCTAAAGTTTGAATTTTTCAATATTATTCGATTATTGAATATTGGCCGTTGGAGGTCCATTGTGGCTCTGGCAGAGTGAGCTGTAGTTCCATTCTATTGGAACTAAGCTTCTTTAACATCATCTCCAAGATTCGGTACGAAAAAATTTTCAAGCATCTGTCGATGTGAAAGTTGTTAGGTCCCCCGCTACACTCTCCCTTTTGACTCAATATTGTCATTACTCCTTGAAGATCTTGGTCTGCCTAATCTCCTGCTATTTGCCACTGTCCCAATATCTTCAAATTTTTGCACTATTTTTCGGATGGTTGTATCAGAGAGCGAATTCCTAATATTGTGAAACCTTCTAAATTTTATTTGTGTTTGCGAAACACTCCTTTGACTTTTAAGGTGAAATACCACTATTTTAATTCTTTCTTGCAATGTATATTTATTCATACTTAATGTTGTACTTAAATATGTAGAAAACAAAAATTTTTAAAAATTTATAATAAAAAAATTAAGAATTTATTTTGTCAGGAAGTTACTTTTGGCTCATTCTGTATATATATATATATATATATATATATATATATATATATATATATATATATATATATATATATATATACAAAACGTTAATTTAAATTTCTTAAAATTCATTGACATTTGAGAATAACTAATTCGAAATTTTCACTTCAAAATCAGTAATTTATATTATAAATAAAATATTGCGATAACGATGAGAATTTTATTCGCTCGTTGAAAGCTTTAATTAGATTCGCATAATAAAAATATGTAGAAAAATATCGAAAACACGCTAATAATAATATATATCAATATCATTTCGATAATAATTATTTGTTTATTGATTTTGTTCTCATGTTATATTTAATTTCTGGACTCATATATTAAGCGAGTCGTAATGTCGTAAAACACTAAACGTGTATAATTTGCATAAACCGGTTTTAATTATACGTTGTTAACCTGTAAGTAATTGTAAGTTTAAGAAATTTGTAGATCAAATTTTATATTGAAGATATAAAATCAGAATTTATTACAGTCCTACTATGTATGTTTATTGATGATTTATAATTTATTTTTATATAAACTTATTTAAATTAGCAGTAAGTTTAATTTTTATTTCTATCTTTACATTAATTAGCATATCTATTTCATTTTTACATGACGCTCATTTATGAAATGATTTTATTTATTTTTTAAGAAGATGAAATCTTAAAAAATGTATTTTTGAATAAACAATTTAACATTATTTCATTTATAGAAATAAAAGTCGTAAAGTAATAACAATTTTATTTCAAATGTGAATTAAATAATTTATAAAACTTATTAATGTCTATACTACATGATAACTTTCAATAAAAATCATAAAAAATATTTTATAATTCATCAAAGCTTTCTTTGTTGAATATTCTTTTTTATATAAAATAAAATGACATATAAATCTGTAATTTTTAAATATTTATATAAACATTCTTTTACAATATGTTATTTTTAAAATAAAAATATGTTTAACGATTTATTGAGCTGCATAAACATTTATATTTTTTATTGTTTAACATTAAATTAATTACAAACTAATAATGTACTAAAATATTAGCATTATTGAAACTACAGAAGATATTTACCTTGCAATATATATTTATAATTAATGTGCAACAATCTTTTTTGTTGTTCATAATAGAAAATCCTTTTTTAATTAGTTTTAAATTTCTAAGAATCTAATTATATATATATATATATATATATATATATATATCACTACCTATATTAAAAGTTATTATCAATTAATTTATAATAATTACATTCAATTACTCTACACATAGATTTTATATTCGATATGAATCATAATTGCATGACAATAACATGGAAAAAGTAATTAATGTTGAAAATATAGTACAAAATAAATAATTATATATGACCTGTTTGAAAATAAAATACGTAATATATACATATATGGATATTACATATATATATATATATATATATATATATATATATATATATATATATATATTACAAACACATAGATTGCATTCTACATTTAGAATGAGATATAATCTATTAATTTAATTTAAAAATAGAAATATTCTTTCAAGTTATAAATTACATTTTAAAATTATTATATAATATATTTAATAATTAAATTATAGAATTTTCTGTATTACCTCATATTTATATACATATAACTTAATTTTCATGTGATTTAAAGTAACAAATTGATTTGAGCATATCCCGAAAATAACATTTTAACTGTTTTTATTAAATATTGTTAAATCCAATGTAATAAATTACTATTTTTAAAATGCACTAAATAATATTTACGATTATTTGGTATCTGATATAAGGGATTTTGCTTTATTAAGATAAGTATAAACATATTTTAATCTCAAAAGTGACGTGCCATTAAATCAAATATCTCCAGGCCTGTATTATTAAGAACTTTTGTTTATACAACAAATATCCGAATTTTAAGTCCATTTTAAAATTACAAACTTATGATGTTATTTTTTCAATGAACAGAAATTTATAATTAAAGTTAATTTGAAAGTTGTAATAAATCAACTTCAGTTTTAAATCAAGAGAAATATAAGGATACCCAAATAAGACTGAAGAATATAAACAAGCATTTAATGTTACATCCTTCAGTCTTATTTGGTCAATTCTGTATACCTAATATTGTATTGAAATTTAAGAATTTTTTGAATTTTATAAAAATTGTATATTTTACTATTTAATTTCTTTTTAAGCAAATTATATTTCTAATTTTACAATATATATATACATATATATATATATATATATATATATGTATATATATATATATATATATATGTATATTGTATTGCTTAAAATAAATTACTTCTACATTTTACAAAAAAAATGTAGAAATATACAAAAATTAAATACATACTATTTTATACTTTCATTAATATTTCTTGCATTAAAAATTATTTATTTATTGTTTGAAAAAAATCCCAAATTTTATTAAAATTTTTATTGGTATAGTTTTAAATCTTATATTAGAAATTTATTCATTAGCAAATACATTATTTACATCTGTAAATTTAAACATTCATAATATATATATATATATATATATATATATATATATATATATATATATATATATATATATATATATATATATATATATATATAATGTGTTTGAAAGAAAAAAGAAAAAATTTAAATAAAATTTTTAATAAAAGCTTAAATTTACATTTATAAAACTATAATCTAAATTTACGATCACCTGATTTAAAAAAAAATAATTCTTATTTATGAATCAACTGTAAACAGAGAAACGAAAATAAATTTCAAGGAAAAAGTACATTTTTAATCAATGACTGCTCCTAGTCTGGTCATTATGTATATATTTTACACATATATACACACTTTTAAGTATTTATATATATATATAAATATACATATACATATATATATATATATATATATATATATATATATATATATATATATATATATATATATATATATATATATATATAAATATAGATATAGATCGAAATCTGAGGTATTTCAAAATAAAAAAAATCTGTAGAAAATCTGTGAGGTTTTTTTTCTTTATTTTTAATTTCAAACGAATTAAATATGCTTCCGGTTCTACTAAATGACTAATACATTGCTTCTAATAAATTTAAAGAGTATTATGTTAAAAAAAAACGAATTCACCAATAACATGCTTTTCGAATGAATTCTGTCTAACTTATGTTAACAACGTTTAAATAAACAAAGTAACACACATAATAATCGTGTATCACACACAGATAGATAAACTACACGTAATAAACTACAGGATCGTGTGAAGAACGAATTGAAGCTATTTATAGATACCCAGACTAACATATATTTAAACTCCATATGATTTACCTACAAATATGTATGGTGGCTCTTTGTTTATAATTCAGGTATAATACAGTACAATCAGTCAACGCGTTCTTGTAATTGACCGATGTTCTTCATAGCCGAATACATTTTTCAGCGAGTGTCATTTGATTTTATTTCAAAGTATAAAATATCATATCAGGATGTAAGAGACACTATGAATTTATGAATGAGAGATGGCGACGACATCATTCAAGAATGGAATACGTTGTCATCGTGCCGTAATATAATATTTGTTTTGTTTTTGTAATACACTCTGCGAGTTGCATGGCTTTTCAATCATTCCTGTTTATGCAGACAATGGTTAAAGGTAAAATAATACTGATTGTTAATGGATCATAGAATAATGCTCAGTTAAAAATGGAAAGAAAAAAGAACAAAATAAAACATTTATATACATTCAGGTATATTATATGTACATACATAATATATGTAAATACATACACACACACACACACACTCACACATATATATATATATATATATATATATATATATATATATTACATTCGTTTTTAAAATACAGTTGTTCTTAATATCTCAAAATTTACTAGTAATTAAAATATCATTTAATAAAAACTGCTATTATATTAATAAAAATATTACCATATTTATTTAAAAAATAAAAACTAGCAATAATAAATCCAATACAAAATGAAGATTTAGTTTTTACTGTTTTTATCATTAATCATTTTTTTTAAAAAAATTCATCAAAAAAGTTTAATTTTAACTCACTGAAATGAATAACAATTTAAGAAAAAACTTCCTTTATGAAAAAATAAATATTAAACATCCGTTTTTCCATAATTTCTTAATATTATTCCTGATATATGATATTTTTTGGACAAAAAAAAAAAACAGTAAATCTATTTTTTGATTAAATTCATTTCAGATTGAATACATTATAAATAATTTATATATACAAATTGAAGTTACAAATTTTCGTCTTTTAAATTTCACTATTTGAGTTCTATCATTTTACTTGAACTGTTGAACCTGAAGTATTTATTTAAAACGAATCGAGCGTCTTTTGACACTTACTGAATACTTCACATTTTTCTTAAAAATCATTGGAATTTATTTGTTATGTCTTGATATGATTAATTATGCTATTGATGCTATTTTCAAATAACTTCTTAGTTATTCTTAGCACTTGTTATGTACAGATAGCTTGATAAGTTATGTAAACGTCCTATTAAACCATCTTAAAATGGTGAAAACACTGAAACCAATTTAAATAAAGCAGATCTTTTGCAAAATAATTATATGTAATGACCAATTCATATAAAATTAACCAAATAATTTTAACTATTTGATAAAAATTGAAATTCAATAAGTCGATGTGATCAATTAATGATCTGTATATTCAATTTCAATTTTAATGATAAAAAATTTCTTCAATGCAAAAAAATCGGTTTTAATACAATTAATATGTAATATACCGTAAATTTTAATAATAATAATAATAAATATATTTTCTTAATATTATCTTCATAACATATGTGTATTTTGTAGAATACACTAAAATATATTTTTAAAAATTATCGAATCTTGTTAAATTGTTTAAAACCATGATGAATTTATTGTCCAATTCATTTAATATTTTTACAGTGTTATTAACCTTCACTGTTATCATATATTCTGAACATTTTTCTTTATATATATATATTTTTTTGAAAAATATAATAGCAATATTCTTTTTCATTTTTTTGTTCTAACTACAAATGTTTCTACCATAAATGATTAATATATAGAGAAAAAAACTGATTTAATCTCACATAAATACTTTAATTTTTTTATAAATAGAAATAACCAAATACTTTATAATTTTTTAATAAAAATTTTATCTGTTCCAGTTTAATTTTTATTTGATTTTTGTTTGATTTTTTTCTGATTTTAATTTGATCATCTGACGTATTGCCTTTTTTCATACAAATCTAAAGAACTTTTCAACTAAACAATAATAAGACAATTCAACAAATCACCAAAAGTAATAAATGATTATAGAAAAATTAATGAAAATTAAAGATATATGAAAAAAACTAAAATTAAAAAAAGAAAAAGAAAGTTTTTTTTACAAAGATATAAAGAAAATAATATATGACTTCATCATAAAATCGATATACAGTTATTTACATCTATTCATAAAATAAGAAATTTTTCTAAAGAATCCATTCATAGAGTGATGTAAAAATGTTGAAAAACTTTGCTTCATGTAGAATTACAAAGTTACTCATTTGAATTTAGTTAGAAAGTATATGTCTTGGAATAAAAAATGGTAGATTGTTTTAGCATCATCTTTGAGAAGAGTTAAATGTAAAAAAATGTCGTAACTTTGAAGGAAGATCTGTTATAGTGTTTTAAAAATTTTTGATTTTATGAGAAGTTATTCTTAGCTTCAATAACCTTTTGAATGAATTCAAAAAACAGCATTGACGATCCCGAAAATACTTTACTATAGCATGGCAAACATTTTTTAACAAAAATTTTATTTTTCATTATAATAATACTTCTGTTTACTAATCAAAAGTAATTAAGACATGACTAAGAAACAAAAATATCCAAGTTTTGGAGTGTCCGAGGTATAAACATAATATGAATCCGATTGATAACTTATGAGAAATCAAAGCCGAAAAAAGTTTACGAAATGAAAAACAATTTGATAACGAAACTGATTTAAAAATCTGTATATGAAAAACTGATGACATTGAAAGTCAAACCTCAAAATCTTTCAATGAAAACCAGAATTTTAAATTGATGTTAACGGGTATCATACAAAATATTGAAATTAATTAATTAACTTCATATAAGAATTGTCCACAATTTCGCGTAATTCTGCTAGTGATGCTATAAAATTTCTTCTATGAAATTTATTATTTTTATCATAATTTTAATAATTTATCGTATATTAATATATAAAATAGTTATACACAATTAAATATTTGAACTATATATATATATATATATATATATATATATATATATATATATATATATATATATATATATATGCTCAACGATGTTAAAATTAATAAATTCGAATTGTAAAATGAATAAACAACTTATTTATTTCACTTATAAATCAGACTAGTTTATGACAGTTTTTGATTTATTTCAATTTTAATATAATACTAATATAGTGGAATAAAATGTAAATTAGGTGCACAAACAAATAGACCAATGAATATATTAATTTTATTAATATAAATCTTTGACATATTAAGTAAACTATTATATAAAGTCAAGGTTGATATTTTCTTAACGAAAAAAAATTTAAGAATAAAAAAATTACAACAAAATAACGTATAATATAATAATAATCATTTGATAGAAAAGTTTTTATCAGTACTTATTTTATATACTTTATTAACAATAGAATCGTAAAAAATGAATTTAAAATCTGTGTAATTAAAAATTGCGAAATAATATTTTAATACAAACAATAAAATATAATGAATCTTATTTTAGTGACAACTTGATAATTTATAAACTAAAAATATATAACGTATTTCTTTTTTTAAAAAAACGATATTTTAATATACGTTTCTAAATTATAATTTAACAGAAAATAATAACTTGTAAATACAACGATATAAAGAATAAAAATGAAAATATCAATGCTGACAATGATTTATCAGAAAACATATCCCTTGCGTAGTTTAATTTTTCTAAAATGAGATATGTAAATGTACTTACATGTATTGAATTATTTACAGAAAATAAAGTATAGAAAAAAATGATTTATAAGGTATATTCAAAATAAAGAGTCGTTGTTAGAATGAAAATATATGTAATTGAAGAAAAGTGAAAACATATTACAAATTTAAGGTTATATGCAAATAATCGAATAATGCAATGAATATTAATAACTATTGTTCTATAAAGTAATTTATTTAAATATAAATTTGTTTAAAAAGTAACAACTTAAAGAAAAAATATTATACATAAATATATATATATATATATATATATATATATATATATAGTAAGTACATGTTTTTAGATCTTTTTTTAGAACCCTCAATAAAAATATCTTTGTGTTTTAGTCGTCTGTATATATGTATAAGTTTATAACGAGTCATAAATCATTATTGTTTTATAGACCAGCCACTTTCCAGCCATATAAAATGCATAAGTTGTACAAATCAATGTTATATGCTAGTTTGTTTTTTAATTTAAAAATATGTACGTTCAGATTTTTGTATTATATAAATATTTTTTTAAGATAAAATTATATATTCTAAAATAAAAAAAATATTTCACTTATATTCATATTTTTTTAGAAAATACTATTTATTAAAACTTAGGTACATGCGAACAAAAATACAAATGCAATTAATTAACTACATATTGGATATTAAAAATATATTTACGATAAATTAGAAAACGCACCACTTAATTTCTGTCAGATTTTCTGTTCTACAAGGAACAGCTGAATATAAGAAAATATGTCACCGCTGATTTTTGTCTCCTATAAATTTTGAAATGCAGTCAAGCGGACTTATTACATATTAAACATCGTATTGTCATCATTCCCACATTTATATTTCAAAATAAAGATTATAAAAATTTGTACGTTCCATTGTTGAGGGATTAGGGATTTATTTTTTTATTCTTCATTTAATTTGTTGACTAAATTTGGCATCTGGTATAGAGTTTACCGCCAGTAAATATCAACAGAAGCTGTCGTTCCGTGCATCCCCACTGTGAGGGTAACGTCCATTTATAATAATTTTGACCACACCATTAGTTCAAATGTTTTTGTTCGCTAAAAATTTCTTTTACTTAAAATATAACTAATATTAGTTAAGCAAAAAGAAATATTTTAGTTAAAAAAAGTTCTTTTTAATAGATTTTTTTTTAATTATGTCATATATATATATATATATATATATATATATAAACACTATTAATATTATTGTTAAATTAAAATAACATTCTTTTTATATCATGGGCATTCATAATAAAAGGAACAAATATAATTTTTAGAAAACTTTTGAAATGTATTTTCAATAGTTTATATATTGATTATTAAGCTATAAATTTATTATGTAACTATATATATATATATATATATATATATATATATATATATATATATATATTACAACATTGTTCGACAACGCAAAAGTTGCACGAACTGTTGTATAGCAGTGATGATGAAGCACAAGGGAAGACCAACAACAGACAATATGACAACATCCTAGATGATTGTGACTACTGTCAGAGGTTGTTTTGATACCATCTCTACCGTGCGCTGCAGCTGGACTATTGTCAACGTGGTGCTTTACCGATTTTAAAGTAACATTAAATATGTCAGATACGAATCAGAATATGAAGTATACAACATACATACATACATACATAATATATAGCATCTAAAGGTAGATATAGGGATGAGTAATATCGAGAAGCTGTATATTTTATGACAATGATCGAAGTGAATATATTTCTATAGAGGGGATATTCAAATATGTATATATATATATATATATATATATATATATATATATATATATATATGTATATTTGTATTTATTCAATGGCAACTAAATTAATTTTTTTTAATAACATTAAATCTACTTGTTTCTATGATATTTTGAATTCATTAAATTTAAACAAATTCAAATTATGTACAGTCATCCAAATGTGACACCTAGATTTGTGTTTAATTAAAAAAAAACATGTGTATAGGGAAATATGTGTATTATTTCTTTTTAATGAAACACAAATCTAGTCCTCAAATTTGGATGATCTTATAAATATGAATTAATAATAGAAACAAACATACACATGCCCCTATATCATCATTAGCCTCTTTTTTCTACTACTAAATGAAAGCTTCTCCCAAAAATTTTCACCAACCATCTAATGTCTTCTTCTCTTATTCTGTATCGACATTTTTTGCATGTCTATTTCATCTATCCACTAGTCTTTTCTTGGATCTTTTTATATTTCTAAGTTCCCAATCAACAGTTTCTGTTATCGATTTGCTGTCAATCAATTTCTTCCTCTACGTATTATTCTTAACATGTAACTTTCTATGTTTCTATGTGTTACTTGGAATCATTAATTTATTCTAGTATTTAAAATTCATGTTTCACTATTATAAGTAATAGTAGGTAAAATATATTAATCATATTTTTTTTCAAACATAGATGAATATTCAACTACAAAATTTAAAAAATTCTTCTTAATTCTCCTATTTCACATTATCTATAAATGTTTCTTTTATGTTAATGAGCTACCTTAAAAACATACAACTAAATATATAAGGTTATCCAAATGTGACGCCCAGAATTGTGTTTTATTAAAAAGAAACATGTGTATATTTTTAAAAAAACATAGATTTATATATATATATATATATATATATATATATATATATATATAAAATTTTATTTCGTTTTATATTAATACTGTTTTCGATTCATCTATCATATTATTTAAACACTTATTTTTATAGGGTCATCCAAATGTGACGCTCAGATTTGTGTTTTATGAAAAAAACACTATACACAAATTCCTTTTTAATAAAACACAAATCTATGCATCACATTTGGATTTTCCCAATATTTTTTTATTTTCATATTGTAAATATAAAAAATAAATCAAGAATGAATGAAATTATTAACAAACTAATTTCTTATGATTAAAAAAATGAGATAACACCATTATATCACTTAGGAATTTGAACAAAACATACAAAGATAAAAGATTATGATTCATTTTCTTTTTATCATTTATTGAAAAACGTCTTAAAAACAATTGTATTTATATTATCATTGCATATAATTAATAAATATATTAAAATATTGTTTTAAATAATTGATAAACAGAAATAAAACCTAAAAATGAAAATATAATTGAAAAGAATTAAATCGTTAAGAGAATAAAATGTTTTGGATCATACTAATTTGAATAACTCAAAATATAATATAATTTTCGAAATTTAAAATATATACTTATGTATTTAATAATAAAAGTACTCTTAATTAAGTACATAAACAATTTTATTGCAAATAATTCAAAATTGGCATATTTTCAATAAATTGGAAAATTTGAATAGATCTTAAATATATTTTAAAAATATAAACCAATATATAAAATTTATTTATTTTTATAATTTATTATATTAGGTTGGCAAGTATCTCCCTTCCGCTTTTTTTTTTTTTTTTTTTGTACATAGCTGCGAAATTCAAAAGACCAGAAGGCGGAAGGGAGATATTTGCCAACCTAATATCTTCATGGTAAATATTAAATATACATTTATTCAAATTGAACAATAAACTGAAATTGTATGAAAATAATTAGATAAAATTAAAAATTCAGGAATTAAAATAGCATTAACTCACAACAATTGTGTAATTGAATATATTTTATTATTTTTATACAGTATTTCTACTGAAATACGAATGAGTTAGATCATAATGTTTTCATATTTTTTATCCCGAAGTACATTTCTATCTAGTTTCTCCTAATACTCGTTCATTATATATATATATATATATATATATATATATATATATATATATATATATATATGTGTGTGTGTGTGTGTGTGTGTGTGTGTGTGTATGTATGTAAAAATATGTACATTGTCTCGCATAACTTTTTATTCGTTATATAAAAATAAATGAAACATCATCCGGTTTCAACACGTTCCATAACTTGACGTGCCCGATTTCTCGAAACGAGTGGAACATTTCAGCAAAATACATACGAACCCCCCTGATCTAATGTTTTCCCGAACAGTTTAGATATCATACTAGCTGCTGAACAAACAATATGACAGGCGGTTAATTCGGCGTGAGCGTTTGCAAGCATATTGTCACTGTGTGCGCTACAGGCTAAGACAAATTTCACACATGAAGAGTTTTCAATGAAGGCCTTTTTATATATTCTGGTGACAGTATGACATGTTTTTGTCCGTGAGTACGCGACATACATATAGATGTGTGCGTGTGATTTCGATGATGATGATCTGTCCCCGACATTGATTAGAAACGTATTTGTAATACTTATAATACTTATAAATATATGGGGCACGTTATGTTACAATTGAGTCGGTTTTTTCATCACATTTTATTTTGGCGGGAAATTTTAATCAATTGTACACATACATCTAAATAGAATACTTATCTTTTATTAATTCTCAATATATTTACATAATTCTCGGATATATAAATGCATAGAATTTGTACATCTGTAAACACACACTCATGTATATATATATATATATATATATATATATATATATATATATATATATATATATGTGAGGTAATAAAAGATAAAATCGCTATTTAATCTATTCACGAAAATAATAGCAATTTTTAATAAAAAAACTCATTATGAAAAAAAATATTTATAAATGCATTTTTAAAGTATAATCATTTTTGATATTAATTAAAAGTAATATATTTTATTTATCCAAAAAATATGTAACAAAATATACTCATTGAGTTTCTTGTTATTAAATTATTATAATTACATATAACTTAATTTAATATAAATTATTATTAACAATTAGATTATATACCATTTTAATTATATCAAATAATACAACAGTTGTTATTATACACCACGTTAAAAAGTTAACGTATTAATAAAACATTTTCAAATTACTTGTGATCCAAGAAAAGAAAAATGTATTGACAATATAATTCATATTTAAAAGTGTATATTTTTGACAAATTAAAATAATATTTAAAGTCACTTTATTCACTTTAATATATCAAAAAAAAAAATTAAATTACTAATTGAGAAATCTTTTCTAAAAAATATTTTTCCTTGTTCATATTACTTCCGGAAAAAAGAATATTTTATAATTATATATTTGAGAAAAAAATGAATGTATTATTTAATGTTCTAAATCATTTTTCATTCATTAATTATTACTATTTTTCAAATATATTATTTGTTATAAAAATAATAGATTATGTGTAATATTTTTTTTAAAACTTCTTTTTTTAAAAAAAAGTAATAAATAATTGTCGAAGTTTCCATTTTATTTAATTTTTCCTTTAATCCTTATTTAAAATTTTATGGAATATAAACAATTAAAAATATTATTATTAGTAAATAATTTCATTTATATTTTTTAAAAAACTTTGATATATTTCGTTCTGTAATCCTCTGAAAAATATTCATTGAGATAATTATAATTAATTAGATTACTAAATTAATTTTTATATAACTTCATATTTATATTTGCATTTAACTAAAATTAACCAAAACCATAAACTTACATTTTAATATCAAAATAAACTCCCAATTAACTAAAATTAATATACGTACAAATCTTGTCAAACTCAGCAATCCTTACAAAAAACATTAGTTTTTCTGGAAACAAATTATTGGGGAAGAAAAAATATTTCCATTGCTAAGTAATATTTTTAATATAAAATATATATTTCAATATACATCATTGTCAAATTTATTTATATTTAAAAAACAGGTTACAATATTCAAAATACTATTATCTTTTTTAATTTAAATATAATAATTTGGATGAAAAATAAATAAATTTTTCAATAATTTCAATAGAATGATATTTATGTGTATATATTTAATTTGATTTATGTACAAAAAAATATATATTGTGAAATGTTAATTGAGTAGTAATTATAATAAATTTATGATGTTATTACAATAGTATAAAGTTCATAATTATACCATAAATTATAATTTTTTATTTTTGAAAAAATGGATATAAATAATACTATATTATAATTTAATCCAAAGAAGAGAGAGTGGATTAAAAACATAAATTTTAGTAATTTATATATATATATATATATATATATATATACATGTATGTATGTATGTATGTATATGTATATTTTCAATTCAAATATGCTGTCAATTTATTTAAAATCTATTGTTTCATTATTATTATTATGAATGAACATGAAAAAGCATTATATTTAATACAACATTTTAAATGCTATTAGTTCTATTAAAATGTTGGAAAATGTTACAAAATAATATAATGACAAATAAATTAAAGGAAGCAATAAGTAAGAAACATTATTTATCGTAACAATAAAACATTTATTAAAAAAGAACGTTGTAAAAATAATCACATTATGGAAAACATGATGGATGTCTGATAAAATACAACGAATAGTAAATTAACAATCCCTTTTCATAAGCGCCCACATTATGATCGTTTATTTCCGCTATAAATCAATAAGTATATTGTTTTGTACATAACAATACTTGGCGGCAGTTAAGAGTCTTTGAATTATTAAATAGAAGTTCTATAATAATTGATTTACTTTTTATATACGCCAGTACATAAAGTTATATATATATATATATATATATATATATATATATATATATATATATATATATTTACATTTATACACTTATACATATAGAAAAATATACAATGAATTATTGACATTTTAAATATCTTTTTATATTGATTGATCTGAAATACTTATTTATTTTAAAATTAATGTTCTTCAAAATGAATTCATTTCATAAATAACAAATACAGTTCACATTCATTATTGTTTTTCGAAATGTCATATTTTAATATTTTTGTCATTTTCTTATATTCACTTGAATTAATTAATGTTTGACTTTTCATCTACTTTTAAAATATTATATATTTTTTTACAGCATTAAAAAATGTTCAATCATTTTTCAATAAGTAAAGTAAAGTTCCTTAAGTCTTTAATTTTTTCTATAAATTTTAATATTTCTTTCTTATAATAATTCATTATGTTTATATATATATATATATATATATATATATATATATATATATATATATATATATATATATATATATATATATATATATATATATATATATATATATATTCAGTATTTTTCTATCTATTGTTGGGTGATTTTTTCCAAAACTTTTCATTTAATTTTAATGAATTTTCTCATCTTTTCATAGGCTCTTTTATATTTTTGAATTTCTAATCAATAATTTTCCTTGTCGATTGATGGTCTTCTTGCTGTATGACTAACTTATTTCATTTTACACTTTTACTCTTGTTATAAAGACAACTTTTGTTTCAAATTCACTCATTTCTCTGTTATTTTTATATGATATTCATAAATATGTATGTGTATATATATATATATATATATATATATATATATATATATATATATATATATATATATATATATATATATATATATATATATATATATATGTATGTATTACATTGTGTATAAAATTTGTTAATTAATAAATTATAATTAACAAATATATTTTATTAAATATTCACAGAATAATTACATCATTGATTTAGAGTCGTCATTAATTACATACAAAATGTACAGGAATTTTTTTTGCTTATTTTCTCTTGTAGAATAATTTATCATATTATTAAGTGATTGTTTTATATTTTTTCAATTACCTTATTAATGTATAAAATGTAAAATTATTCTTTATTAATTTAATACAAAAGATAAAAATACAACTCATTAGAAATTTCCTTTCATTCATTAGAATAATATCTGTTCGGTTTCTAACGAAATGATAATTTTCAGTTGTTTAGTAGGAAAAAAAATAGTTATCACATTTAACAAATCGCATACAAGAAATTCCATTAGGGTCGAAATACATTCTGTCAACTTTTTAAATGCTATCATTTTGTATCAACCGATAAAAAAGTCTCTTAATGAATAAAATAAAACCTTATTTAGCAATGAAATAAAACAAATATAATTCGAATAAATAACTATATCATTTAGGCAGGTGCGTCTGCCCCTATCATTTACCAGAAGCATGAATAAATATATATTCTAAAATTATACAAACTGTCATCGCCGAGCCACACGTTCAGAATACTAAATATTAGTGTTTAGTTATTAGGTAGCAGCCTTGAATAAATATTAGCGATAATGGTAGCTACTTCAGTTGTTAATACCCACATGATACTTTAATAATAATGCAATAAATATGTTTTTTTAGGTTAACTCTAATTATCTCTAATGGTTTAGTATATCAGTGAGACTGTATCTTCGAACATATTTCACATTTACAACTCATTATGACAGATTACATAAATCAAAGGTTTTTAAACATATAATTATATTTATATAGCATATGTTGATACGTCATAATACAACAAAATTGTCCGTGTAAATAACCACAAACGTAAAGTTCGAGAACGAATTCTAATTAGTAAAATGATAAATACGTGTATTTATAATTTTACAAAATAGCGTCTATTAATTCAACATACCATAAGTCATAAAAATGATAGCGTATTTATGACTGTATTTAAACAACGAATTACAACGTACATCGCACGGTAACGTCTCTATACCTCTATTATATCTTCTCGCATTTATAGTTTTTTCTTGTTTGATCCGGCATTTCTTTATTTTTTTTTTCATTACGAGGCATGAAGTGTACATACAAAAGAATTCTCTCATCTTGAATTTTTCTCAAATAAAATAAGTGAAAAAATCTTAAACTGTATCCTAAGTCAAAATTATAAATAATTAACGTGTAGTATTCGAATTCAAATTAATATTGTTCATACATTTGATATAAAAATAAATATTAAATAAAACTTTCATAAACACTAATTAATATTTATTTTCAAATATTAACTGAAAGTTGTACGTATAAATTATCAAATATTTTTATATTAAAAATAATCAATACAATTTCAAATATGCAACATTGAATAATATAAGTTTATATATTCTATAATAAAAATATGATCATCTCAATAACAATTTTTTTTTAAGTAGAGTTTATTTCATTTATTATATATATATATATATATATATATATATATATATATATATATAAATGAATAGAATAGGTGAAAAACTAACTGTGAAGTCATTTCAGTTCGTTTATGATAGCCCATAAAATAAATTCATGTTAAACCTGTAATCATTAAAACCATCTAATGTCAGAAATACACACAAACTAAAATTTATCTGATGTATGCGAGATAAAACGAAACTGTAGTGTTTCAAGGACTACCTAAGAGCCCATTAAAAATCACCTCCGTAAAAATCTCCAAGGCACACGAAAGGACCGTCAATAAATCACAAACAATATGACAATAATAAAACAGTGGCAATTTGCACTGACGTCCATGTATAAATATTAAAAATAATTTTCCATGTAAAAAATGACAGCGGATCGAGTTATGCGACTAACTGGCATCTTTATAAATTGTTAGAGACACAAAATGCCCTCGGCGCGACTGAGAACGAAATCTCTCGAATTAATGAACTGTGGATGATGTATAGCGTGGCTTATTAATTAATATCTGTTTACAACTCCACTTCGTTGTGAGTCGCGTGGATGACGATGGTATTTGTTCTGATGCTTTTTGTTCGAACAGATGTAAAATTTTATGAATTTATCATCCACGTCTATTTTATATTTCGGAAATACGACAAGACAAAGAAATTAAGTAAATAATAAATGAGATATTAAATTATGAAGAACGAAATTACTTGCCTACTGAATTACTTCTTATATCTAGGCACGAATTTAAATATATATATAATTTATAATTTAATTATTTATAAAATATTTTCAGTCATTTTTATGTTGCTGATATAGATTCAAAATTATTATAATATCTACAATAATATTTATAACAAATTTACTAAAAGTATTTATATCAAAATGCAATATTTTTTAAAAAAATATATAATTGAATACTTACAAACAGAAATCAGATATTTAAAATATGTCAAAATGGCTATAAAATGTATATAATAAATTTTTAAATATATGATCTAACATAATATTTTTTAAAGAAATAATAAATTAAAGAAAAAAATTAACATCCAAATTTTATTTATAAAATATAAACTTAATGTGAAATCCATTAAAATTTTAATTTTTTAAATGATTTTCTATGATAATAATATTTATCTCTTGCAATAGGAATGGTGTAATATTTAATTAAAATATTATTTAAATCAAATATTACTTTGTATACACAATTATAAAAAGTATGTAAAAATAATCCAAAATATCTACTAATGAACCATTGTGTCTAAAATAATATTCAGTTTCATTTTACAAACAATATAATCTAATATGAACATATTTTTAGATATTCTTATTTGTTTATTTATTCCCTATATTTTTTAAATTTTTAATTTCTAATCTCCTGAAATGTCTATTATTGAAAAGATCACAAAAATGCTGATTTAGAATTTAATAACAGTTAAACATACTCAACAAAAGTAGTAAAATAAATTGATTCTTCATTAAAATTATCATTGAAAGTGAAAATCAATTATTTATTCATAGTAAAAAAATACTATTTTAAATTTAAAAACATGTTCAATGTAAAACTCAATCATTCTTTCGATTTCAATACATATTAATAAAAATATTATATAAAATAGTTTAGTAAATAGAATGGTGACTATTTTTATTATTTTTTACCAATTATGTAATTTAAAGATAAAAAAAATTACAAAAAAATCATAAGTTTTTATCTAAATAATTTTCATCACTTAATGAAAAATAAAAGTAATTATATTGATATCTTAATTAAATCGAATGACAGAAACACACACACACACAAATATATATATATATATATATATATATATATATATATATATGCCTGCCCGCATATTACAAATTAAAAAAAATTATTTTACTTTGCCATATTACAAATGAAATATTAAGTAATAGTCATCTGTTGCCAATTTCATCAATTCCATTTAATTTTTAATTTAATTGTCATTTATTTTATACAATTTATATAATATACAATATTATTTGTGTGCACATTTCGTGACTTGATGTACAATTTATAATATAATTTATATGGTTATATTATATATACAAAATGGTATTATACTTCACTTAATTATCTTTGTATTCCGAGTTATAAAAAATATGTTATTGTAAAAAATTGTTTCTTTTCATGAATTAATCATAGTTTCATATTCTTTCTTTAAAACTTGAGAAATTTAATAATTCATTGAAATATGGAAGACATTTTTATTTTTAATATTATATAGGGTCATCCAAGTGTGATGCCTAGATTTGTGTTCTATTAAAAAGAAACTATACATATATTTTCCTACACACCACCCTATACAAAAATTTCTTTTTAATAAAACACAAATCTAGGCGTCACGTTTGGATGACTATATACTCCAAGATTCAATTACACTTATAATGTCTCAATTTTGAAATATTACATTAATAGGTCGATTATAATCACGTCATATTAATTATATAAGTAGTTATTAAAATTGAAAATAAATAAAAAAAAATACAATTAATCCACTCCTTCCCTTTAACAGCACTTATCGATAGTGAATCAAATACAAAGCCGATACATGTATTATAAATGACATACGTGCTTTTTTATTCTGACGATGGCACTTTGTCACACACAAACACTGTACAAATGACTACGTGGCAGCTTTATGACAAGTGGGCCGCACCAGCTGACAATTAGCATGAGTAGATCTACGTTACGGCGCAATCGCCACGCAGTGGATGATAAACTAAGCACAGGCCACGCTCTTCATCCGCTGCGCTTTTTATCTGTCATTTCAATTTACACATTCATGCATGTGCGTTCGGGTGCTGGAATTTTTCAAACATTTTCAATGATTAATTGTTCTGCCTCGTGCTATTCTAACATGTCTATATTTTAAATGGCACCTACCGGAAATGAATTAATTTTTAAAAAAGCATGATCTATATCAACGAAACTAGATTGTTTATATATTCATTAAACTGTCAATTATCACGAGAATACATTTGCTTAAATAACATGTTGTTAAAGAGTAACATTTTATAATATATTTTTAAAAAAATAATAGCTACTAAACGTTTACAACTTAATGAATTTACAAAAAACATACACGCGTACACAACAACAAAGATAGTATTATCAATTTGTGAACATATTTATATTAGCAGTGAGTACTATGAGTATCTATATCTATCTATCTATCTATCTATATATATATATATATATTACGAAACATATTTTTCGAAAAAAATTTAAATATGAAAAAAATATTAGTTCAATTTCATAAATGTATTGGAATTTTAAATTATTTTAAAGAATAGGTAAAAAATCGTAATAAGATAGAGCATAACTATTTTACAATAGAATTAATCATGTGTTATTTAACACCAATGGTAGTATTAATCAAGTGATGTAAGAAATAATTTTATTTATTTAATATCTTAAAATTTCTTAATATTTAAAATAACAAATTTCAAATAGTGTACCTAAAATATAATTTACATGAATTTTCTTTAAATATTACACAAAATTTAATTCCTAAATAGTAAAATATTGAATATAGAAAGTAATATATAAAGATGTTGATGATTTTTGTTTGTAATCTCAATTAAAATATTTTTTAATTTAATGTTAATAAAAAAATATTGATATAATAATAATGAATCAACCATAAATCTGAAAAAGTTAAAATTGTTTCATTTAATAATATTTTATTATAATGAGTTTTAAATAAAATTTTATTTAAATTAAAATTAATGTGTATATGTATTTATTTAATATTACAATACATTTGTTCTGTTTTCCAAATTTAATGCAATAATGACAATAAAAAAATAATTTTACTAAAATAATATTTTTTTGTAAGGTTTGCACATTATTTATTTAATTTATATATGTATGTATTTATGTATATATATTATTAAAATTTTGTTAAAATCTCGATAAAAATAAATTCATTTGATATCTGTACCGTTGATGATAAAAAAGCTCAAAAGATAAAAATGCTTTGAACATATTTCAGTATATATCTTTTATCAGATAAAAATTTCATAAACAAATTTATAACAATGTACAGAATTAACGTAATTACAAAAGCCTGTTTGTACAATATCACCTGTTGAAAGAAACGTTCTAGTATGAATTGTATTTTTGAACAATTAGTAATATTTCATTTACAAAAATGAAGTGTTGATTGAAACCCCCCTCGTGAACAAAACAAACTGCCAATATTTTTGTACGTTTAGTGCGAAATGACAAGCGTTTCATTAAATTTTCATCTCATATTCATTCGTGGCAGCCAGCCTGTGCAAACAACTCCATACAATATTATATACTCATATTGCTTCCGTTTACACAAAGGTGACTGTGAATAAGCGCTCAAACCGCGTGCCAATGTTGACATTGCAAATATGATATTTCAAGCGATACCCTTATAATACACTAGCATTCGTGTTTACATAAAGTGACGTCGCGAATACGAAACTTTGCGCTGTTGGGATTCAAAACAAAACTTAAATTAATCTAGCAAAATTCATTATCGTAGCTTTGCGTCCATGATGCTGACAAAAAACTATATATATATTAGATAACCCAGAAAGTTCTGTCGTTTTTTCGTATATCATAATTCCAAGAATTCTTTATGCATTGTATGACTCATTACGCTGAGCACATTAACTGAGTAACAAAGTACATATTTTGTTTGATTGTTTGTCAGAATGTCTATTTTTGTCAGAATGTTTATGCAAAATAATATAATACATGCATGTTTACTTTATTAATTTAAACTTTTTTCTAATGTTAAATTTTCAAGAAATGTTTGTACCGCATTTGAGAAAAAGTAATTGCCTCAAGAACGACTAGTTTAAAAAAATTGCTTCAGGGGATGAATCATTAGAATACAAAATCAGATCAGGAAAATCATCAAATATATTTTTGACGAATTACAAACAATAATTGAAACAAATTTGAATTTAACGTGTGAACAGTTTGCTTAAGAGTTCAAAGTAAGTAACCAAACAGTACGGAATCATTTGCGTAAAATAAAGGAAAGGTGAAAATTAAATAAATAGATACTACACGATTTAACTCTCAGCAGCAAATTGCAATATCTTATTATTTGTGCATGTCTTATTTTACAAATAAAATCACGAAATTTTTGGGATCAAATTTTTATTTTTGGCGAAAAATTGATTCTTTATTCCAATTATAAATATAATTATCATTGGCTATCGTCAAATGGTCCTTTAATATATCATCTAAGGTAAAATTGACTTCAAAAGAAATGTTCTCCATGTTTGGTGTATTTCAAGAGAAATTGTTCATTACGAGTATTTACAAGTTGATCGAACCCCCAGAGCGAATATTTACAGTAAACAGTTCAACAAATCCATAATGCATTAGAACAAAAACAACCAATATTGGTAAATCAACAAAAAGTTTTATTTTTGCAAGATAATACTCGGTCACACGTAGTAATAATGATATGTGAAAAGATAATGAATTTAGGTTGGGAAATTCTCCCTTATCCCTCATATTGACAAAATATATCTCCAGCAGCTTTACACTTATTTCGTTCTCTGGATTGCTATATACGTGGTAAAAAAATTAATAGTAACACAACATTAAAAGTAAAGGTTTTTAATTTTTGAAAATAAAAATTTTAATTTTTATCAAAATGAAATTTATAAATTATCTTCTCGTTGGAAAAGAGTAAGTGGAGGTAAATACTTTGACAAATAAAGTTATTGTAACTAAAAAATAAAAATCTTCTTATTTTAATCTCAAAAGTGAGAGAATTTTCTTAGTTATATAATATATATATATAATTTGCAAAAAAATAAAAGAATAATAAAAAACAAACACTTGAAAATATATTTTCATTTAAAAATACTTTTACAGATTAATCAAATTTTCTTGAACTGTATTAATTAATTATATCAATTTGTGAATATTTAAAATTTTAACTTTTAATAAAAATATTTTCGTTATTATAAGTTTTAATTTATATATATATATATATATATATATATATATATATATATATACACACACCTATCCCTCGATTTACACTGAAGATCGGTTCCTCAAAAATCGTGTAAATCGAAATTGTGAATTTTTATACGCAAAACCATGTAAATCGAAAACAAACTAAAATGTGCATAATTCAGTCATTTATTTCAACGTAAAATAAAAGTAAGATATCTTGAAAAACATAAAAATAACAATCCATTCATAAAATGACAAATATATAAAAGTATAAGTATGTAATTCATTTTATGGAAACAAGAAATATAAGATCCTTAAAAAATTTAACTAAAAGTTTAATTACTGTCATCACTTTCATAGATTATTAATCTTTTCTATGAGACTCGATAATAAAATCCGTAATTAACAATTGTGTTTGATTTTTGGTTAAATCTTTATATACCTCCTCATATTGAGTTAAGCATTTGTTAATATCTCGCTGAAGTCTGGATCGGAGAACGGAATTAAAAAATGACTGTAGAAATATGTATGCAACCAAAATGTTCATTTTTATCAGTTTTCTTTTTAAATCCGTTATTTTAAAAACCGTGTTAAAGCGAAATCGTGTAAAAAAAGTACCGTGTAAATCGAGTGATAGGTGTATACGAAACTTATTTTTATGTTAACGAATAATACGATAAAAAAGTAAAATTTACAACTTCATCGTTTTCAGTACTTTACTATTATAACAAAGTGTTGTTGAAATAATTTTTGAAGGGGATCTGTTGTAATCATACGCTTGAGGCAGTCGATTCAACACACAACCAGCTTCATACACCACAACCACCATCACTTGTTACATCACCCGTTTGCAAAACCATAATGTGTACTCGTGTAGTTATCTTTTGCATCCACTTTAAACTTCTAGGAGTTATATTAAGATCTCTTGAACTCCCGTTAACATTTCTTTACAACAAAACATGTAACATTATATGATCTTCAGTAACATAATTACATTTTTTTATTTTTCTTTAACATTCTTGCACATTTTTTTCATTACGCTATTTTTTTAAGTTTCAATTACATAGAATTTATAAAATTCATTAGCTGTACCAAATATTTTTTTTAAAAAAAATGTATCATATTATATGTATACATTGTTTATAATTATAATTTTGCAAAAATTTAAAACATTAAAATAGCAATGAAAAAAATTAAAAATTATAATCACACTAATGTAAATACGAATTATATTTTTAACACTTCAAATATGTAAAACGATATTTTCATGTACTTGTCACAAAATAAGAATTATATTAACAAAAAATGTCAGCATTTATAAAATTGATATATGAAATTTATTTGATATATAATTACTAATATTGAAAACTTATATATTGTGAACTATAAAAAAATTATTTATCATATATATATCATTGAATAATAATCATAAAATTACTCGTGCATATAGGATGTACACCTATTATATATATATATATATATATATATATATATATATATATATATATATATATATATATATATATATATGTACATACAATGTATCTACAGTACACATTTTGAAAATAACGAATAATAACATCTTTTCATAATTGATTCAACCTTGAAACCCCTTATTAAGGCACTGTTGTACATTAACATCACTGTAAAATCGACTTTAAAAACATCGAAGTGTCAGATAAGAACTTTTAAGAATTAATATAGCACTTTGTTTGCAATACTCAACATCAAATTGACCATTAGTTTCTCGAAGCCCATTTCGTATTATAAAAAGTAAACCAGTTATGATCAGTTTGTATTAATTGTTTGATCAGAAAATGTTATATATATATATATATATATATATATATATATATATATATATATGTGTGTGTGTGTGTGTGTGTGTGTGTGTGTGTGTGTGTATAAAAATAGTAAAATTTTGAAATATTTTGTGTTCAATAACAATTAGAACATTACTTGAAATTTAACTAATTTTATGTAGTTGTTCGTAAATTTGTATTATAAATCAATAACAATATATTTATTATTTTTTTTTCTTTTTTCAGGTAAGTCATTCATTAACTACATCAAATTAACAGATAAAGAGGTAACAATAACATTCTATTATAATTGAAATATTTATTTAATAAAAATGTAGTTTTATATTTTTATTTACAATTATAAATAATTATTGTTTTCTTTTTAAAAAATAGTAGATTTTTTAGAAATAACTAATAAAAAAAACTAATTTTTCTATACTCTGAAAAATGTAATCATTAACTTGTTTAATGATTATACTTTTTTTTAAATATTAAACTAAATATATGTTTTAATCTATTTTTTTTAAATAATAATGTTTATTTTTTCGTTTTGTGTATAAATATCATGTTTTATCTTATTTTTTAACAAAAATATTTTTTTATTATTTAAATGCTATTAACTTATTTATATTTATATTTTTCTTATCTATTAAATACTATTTATTTGTCTTATCTATTCTTTCTTATCTATTCATTTGTTATTTTTATATATGTAATTTTTATATTCTTTACAATTTTTACAGTTATAAATATATATATATATATATATATATATATATATATATATATATATATATATATATATATATATATATATATATATATATACATCTAGGAATAAATTTTATAGTTAAAACTCATTATTGATCAGTTATATAAATAAATAGTATTCTATTTGACCTAAATTAATCATTCATATTTATTTAATTATGAGTATATAGAGTCATCTAAATGTTACGCCTAGATTTGTGTTTTATTAAAAAAAACAGAAGAAACTATCCATATGTTTCTTTTTAATAAAACAATAATCTAGGCGTTACTTTTGGATGACCCTATATATATATATATATATATATATATGTATGTATGTATATATATATATATATATGTATATGTATTTATATATATATATATATATATATATATATATATATATATATATATGTATGTATGTATATATATATATATATATGTATGTATGTATATTTGTACGGCCATGTAATATATGTAAATATATTCATTGAACATTTATATATTTTTATTGGTAAATTTCTGTATATCGAAAAAAACTTTTCAACAATTCCAAAATAGCTTACACTGATATTTTTCATAAAATTATTACGAGCGTCGATAACAAGGGATACAATTCCGCCAGGAATAATTTACTAAACAACATGTAATCACAATAAAAACACCTTCATATTGCACTCTTGCGTGTTGTATTGCATGCAATATATCTCCAACACTCAGACATCAATTGTAATTAAACGAAGAGATATCGTAAAAATACATATCTGCCAGACAACACAACAAACTGACTCTTTGTATATTGTGCACCGTAAATATTTTAGAATTGTTTCTAGAACTAGACAAAATATAAATTTTTAAATAGAACAAAAATTGTTAAGTTTTTGTATGTATCCCAAATTAAACCATATTTATTATTTCCATATTCCATTTAAATGATTTATATATACATATTAAATTTTTAATTTAATAAATTATTTAAATTACACTTATAAATATATAAAAAGAAGTATTGTTGAATTATTTATTTTTTTAAATTTTTAATTTGAAAAAAATACATAAATATTAATATTCGAGAATTAATGCATATTATTAAATACAAAAAATAAAATATTTTAGCTTCCATAATGTGTAATCTTTTTTTTGAAAAAAAGAGTTGATAAAAGTGATAGATATGCAGAATAATATTATAAATAGTGATGGAATATATATAATTGATTAAAAAATAAGAATTTTTATCATTTTAAATAATGCTAAAATAGCATAACTTATTGCTAATATATTCATATAACCAAAAAACATTAATATATTTCATTATTTTATTGCTATACTTTTTATTGCGCTATTTGATAAATACATTTTATATTATAAACGATATGATACGAACTTAATGGCGTTAGAATTATATTATTTTTTATAGAGAAAAACTCTCATTTGAAATATTAATTATTCATGTGCCACATTAAAAGTTAAAATTAATTAAATAAATTTAGCAGATTATTTGATAAATTTTACATTTATATTTTAATTCATTTATTTTTCTAAACATTTTGACTAATATTGAAGTGTTTTTTTTAAAATAAAGAATTAAAAAATAAATATAGAAACATAAATTTCATGCTTATGCGTAACTATATGCATAAATATTTTTTTGTTAAAAGTTCGATCAACTGACGAACAAATTTGAATACATAAATATAATACTTGTTTATTATATCGTATATTTGAAGCAACATAAAATAAATATTCTTTTTATAAAGTCATTTAAGTTTCCAAAAAAATATTTGCATTTTTTACTGTCGTATTATGAATGTTTTTCCACATCGTGTTATTTGCCGTATTTGCATTTTATAACGAAAACATTGATAAATGTGAATGATGGCAATGAAGAGGAACGAGGCTGAATAGATGTCGCGGTTTTTGTTCGAATTGGAAATATAGGATTTCGTATTTTTGTATTTGATTTGAAACTAGCTGCCGCCACCGGCGTCAGAGCAAAACGGACATACGGCTGATCAGACTGCTCTCGTGGGATTCGCTCGTCGTACCCCAAACGAGCTATATCGCGAGCTATATTGGGAGCAATATTAGAGAACGAACGAACACGTTGCGCCATCACGAATATATCTGCCTCACATTGTTCATGAAAACCAGAGACGTCTTCCCGCCGTCATACAAAAATGCTATGTAACATAATGTAACACAGACACTTTACACGTTTCAGAGTGCATTGTGTGGTCATATCGAAAACTGCGCGATGATTTTGTGATGCTTACACATTTCGTTTTATATCTTCCGTCGACCGTACTGTTTCTCTGAAATGGTCTTGGCAATTTTATGCATTGTACGTGAATATTGGCCAAGTTTTATGTGTGAACGTGCGATGTGCTCTTCCTCATAGGTCAATGTAATATTTCAAAAATTCCTACTAATGTAAAATTACACTTTATTATTACATTAAAACTGATATATGTATGCATAGATCAATATTAATTTCCTTTCATAGGATATAAATAAATTATATAAATGATATTTAATTTTTTGAAAATAATCTTCTTAATTGCTATAGCTGTATTAAATTAATATTTATGGATATTATTCAAAAAGTGAATTTATCGATTTTATTTCTAAATTAAATAAAAAAATGATTATAATTTTAAAATATTCATATTATTTTTTTCTTAATAATATACATCAATTTAATAATTCATATTCCATATTTTTTTATATTCATCGGAGAGTAATTTATTGTTATATTATGTTAATACGATAAGCTATTGTATAATCTTATAATATAAATTAATTGTAAATTTATTTTTCTCAAGAACATCGTTATTCTTTAAACAACTTAGAACAACAATAAATTCTTTGCACTATACTATCTTCTTATAAATATAAATGAACTTGATAGTTTTCATATTTTTATAATTTATAAATAACCAACATATATAGTAAATTAAATGCTACAAGTTATAAGAGTAAATAATACTTTATAATTGAGAACTGAATTTTAATTTGTTTCTTATTTTACAATTTCTAAACCAGTAACTGAGATAAAAAATAGACTCATTAGCATATCGATATTTTTTTTATAAAATGTATTTGAAAAATTTATTGAGATGTGTTGATCCTGATTGTAAAATCATTTCTAATCAAATTTAACAAATATATTATTTATTACCATTAATTTTTCTTCGCTATTTGTTGGCGTTCCTGTGCGTATAGATAATCTGTGCGTGAGTTACTGCGAGCATACGTGTACGTTAACGTACGTGTTAACATGTTGTATGAACTCGTGACAATCATGACAATTTTACCGTCAATATATTTATGAGAAATATGAACCTTTATTAAAAATATACATATGTATTTTAAATAACAATATATCAAGCGTCGACAGCATACTAATATATTATTGTTTGATCGACAAATAAACATGTTTTACATGTCATGTATCGACACAAGCTTTATTTCAATATTTAGCATAAACAACAAAATGCATTATTTTGTTATTCTACAATTTTATTTTGTAAATAATTTATATTTACAAAAGTACGTTTGGTAAAAATTTAAAAAAGGTTTTTTTTATTAAAATATAATATAGTTTTAAGTTTAGTTTCGAGTTTAAGTCAATTTGATTAAAATTCTGTGATATTAACTCTTAGATCAATACAAATAAAATATTAATTTTACATAAAATATTCTTTATAAGTATTTTATATGAATAATTCATTATGGTACTGTTAAATAATGTACTAAAAGACTAATAAAAAATTCTGGAAATACCCTTTTTTAAAAACTGTTATTGCTACGTTTTAGCCATGAAAATTTCTCTCTGTTGTAAATATATAAATAAAATAATTGAAAAGTCCGATTAGAAACGTGTAAGAAACATAAAAAATCACATAACTGAATTTGTACATTTAAATAATTTATGAGGTATTTATTCGCTGTAAAAGGAACTATATTTAAAAAAATCTTTTCACTATTTTTATAAAAAAATATCCGTTAAAAATAAAATTATGAAACATTTTTATTAATGAAAATTAACTCTTTAGTATTATAAAATCACTCATACTCGTATTTGAAATCATCTTTATTTTTCTTTATTGTAATCTACAATGGAAGTTTTTTAAAGCAAATTAAATACACACTTATTAAATAAACTTACTGAAATTTTTATCACTGTACTTGTCCTAAATAAGTGTATTATTTATTATTAATATTTCTTAGAAAAAGTATAAAGTATATAAAATAATTATAAAAATTGATATTAGTTTTCATTTTTATACCATATTAAATTTAATTCGACATTTTTAGCTCCTTAATGCAAACACAAGATTTTTCACTTTATTTATATATAAGTAATTTAAATTATACTAAACACAAAATAACAAACAAACAAAAATTATAATTTTAGTTGTGAATAAAAATTTCACATCAAATAAAAACTTATTATACACTAAGAAAAAAGTTTTTGTTTCATTATTCTAGAATTCATATACACTAAGAAGATATGATTACAATTTTTATTTTTATAATAAAACACTTTTCCTAAATATTTTGAAATTTCATTAAATTAATTTGTTTTCGTTGACTTATTGTCATACTAATATTGTCTCTGTATATTTGTTACCCCTAAAATACTGTCTACTAAAATATACTTTTTATTGTTTAAAATAACAAGCTTCATTTCATTTGAATATTCTGATAAAATATTTTATTTTCATATACGTATATATTCTTGTGTTTATATATATGTATATATATATATATATATATATATATATATATATATATATATATATATATACACGTATGTATGTATTCACACAAATTCACTCCAAGTTGTGTCGATACCCGTCTAACGGAGGAAAACTCGCAAAACTGTATTGCAGTCGAAAGTGTAAATATTCGTATCACATTACTCAATAAATACACAAGTGACGAAAAGCGAGTTATGAGAAATATATTACTGTGAAATTGGATATCGTAGCTTGTTTACCCTCTCACTTCATGAAGAGATGATTTTATATAAATACATAGAAGAGAGTATGAATTTGAAAATAAATATTTGTATACATATATTCATTGGAGATTGAATTTCGATGTAATATTTACTTTGAAATCTTGTCATTTACCATATTAAATTAGAATTATACGTATTCAGTTATATAATATATGTATATATATATATATATATATATATATATATATATATATATTTATGTGTGTGTGTGTAATAATTAATAATTATATAGTGTGTGTAATTAGTATAAAATAATACAAAAACTTGATTAAGATGATAAAACATAAAAAATAATAATAATAAACTATGTTAAAAAAGTGGCTATAGTTTCATTATAAAATATAAGCAAACGTTATATTTAAATTTATGGAGAAATTAATTTATATCTGAAAAAATATATAACAGAATAATTTATTTTCATTTTTAAAAAAATGTTTATTTTATACCTTCAATGTATATTTTTAATTCACTTGTATATTATAATGATTTTTTTTAAAAAAATGTTTTATTTAAAAAGTTTTTCTTGAAATCTTTATGACAATTTGTTATGCAAATAAACTTATGACTACTATTTTTAATAGAAATAAAACAACGTTTTATTAATAGAAGTATTATGATGAAGAAATATCTATCAATAATTTTATATTAGAAAAATTGAATATAAATGCAAATAAAAAAATATAATGATCCAATTGAACTTTATATAATAATACTATTATAAGTAAAAATAATAATAATTTTTAATTTCATAATAAATAAATAAATATAAAAGATAAAATAAATATAAAGATACTTTTTATAATATTTGTTATTTAAAAAAAATAGAAAATTAAATCTTTAATTTTATTTAAAAAAAAAATATTTTTATTTTTAGATAGTGGTTTATTAATACAATTTGTTTATTAATACAATTTTGTATTCAGATCAATAAAAATATTGATAAATATTATTAATTTATATTGACTTACCAGTATCTCCATGAAGGTTATTAGTGACCAATAGTGAAAAGATTAATGAAAATATTTAAATAAAATATAGGATCATATTTTAAAATCGTCTATACTATTAATGTTTTAATAATGATATAAAGTACCGAATGCACCATAGAAAAATTAAAAATCTTTTTAACAAAATCCATATACATACTCATATTACAATTTATTGAGTTAAAAAAAATCATATTTTTGTATGCTTTTTTAGTTGTATTACCAAAATTTTAACATTATTTTGTATTAAATCTTACAAAAAAATAATTGGGATAAGAATGTAAAATTGTTGATTAAATGCATTCCTTTGACTTGAGGATCACTGGCGACTCCTAGAAAAAACTACACAAAATATAACAATGCCGTTCAACTGAATAGCTTTATATGATATATTGTATTATTATATATTTTGTATAACAAAAAAATAGTTCCAAAGTCGTAGGCAAGATAAATACAAATCGTCTGACATTCAACGTGTTAATAATATAATTTATAATTTATTATTAATATACATATATTTAATAATAGCATATAATTTAATAATAATATTTATAAATAATATTTTAGCTAGTACGAAATAAAATTCACAAAAAATGAGAAATAAATATAAATATGTAATATATTATTTTTATCAATAACTTGACATTGGATAATTTAGTATTAACAAATTTAATAAAATTTTTTATAAATTTTTCTCATTCCAGTAATTGAATGATTTACATATTATAAATTTTTCAATATATATATATATATATATATATATATATATATATATATATATATATATATATATACCACATAGTTAAATTTCGTTAGCAGTTTTTTATTTAAAGAAATAACATTCAATGTTTAATTATATCCATTTGAAAATATTCTCATATTTAAAATTTTAATTATAAAATTTCTTATGAAGAAAACTATATAATATATATATATATATATATATATATATATATATATATATGTGTGTGTGTGTGTGTGTGTGTGTATGTTTATATTTCCGTGTTTTCATGTCAATCAATCTTGATGTCAAGAATGATTCAATTTACTACGTATCGTACAACTAAAAACCAAAAGAATAGCTATGTTGACTAATCCGTGAAATAGCAAGATTTGTCGAAGATAAACATTTGTTCGATATGATCTGTAAAAGCTTCAAGAATTGGCTCTTGTACCTAAAATATATGACAACAAAACGGTAATAAAGTACAAATTCTTTTATAATTAGAATTCTTATTTAAAGAAATTATTTGAGGTTATACGAAATATTGAAGAATTTCTAACAACAAATAACATTTTATTAAAAATTGAGATAAATAGATTTGTGACATTAAAAAAAAAACACATTAATAGATTTTTCAGTAAATCTGTTGAATTTCTTCATAAAATTTGAAAACAGGTATTTCATATTCTGAAGTTAATCTGTAAATGTTGTACGAATTAGTCAATTTGTATTAAAAAATATTTTAATATATTTCTTCTTTTCAGTAATATTATTCTGTGAATATTTTAAAAAGCAAATCATTTCACATAAAATCTTGTATTTATGACATTTCTAAAATTTTTACATCAAAGAACGAGTAAAAGTTTGTTTTCTTCAACGTATCAAAATTATATATATATATATATATATATATATATATATATATATATATATATATTCATAAACACTTATCAAACGTTTATGAACCTTGGAATGTGAAAAATTTATTGTACAAAATTCAAAACGCATGTTCTTTGAAAAAGCGTCCATCAAACAATATGGCTATCCACTTGTCATCGATAGAATTTTTCATTTAATTATTATGACTGTTTCTAATATTAGTGTTTCGACATGTGCTAAGCGTCACCGACTATTTCAGCAGAAAGAACGAGCCAACCGTTTGATCTCGATTATAACACATTTATCACATTTATTTGAGCCAGATATGAAACTGTTACAAGTCGCATGCCATGCATATTATTTTGTGATGGCTTCAAATGTTCAAGAAAAAGCACTTGATTTATAATTTACCTAATAAATATTTTGATAAGATAATGATTTTCATTTTTACGCATGGCCATTGATAATAATTTAATGTTTCAAATGCGTAATATCTTATACTATATAAATTATTAACAGGAAAAGTTTTAACATTCTCAACAACTTATTTTTCATGTTCGCAATAATGTAAATTATAACAACTTTTAAATATCTACATACGTATATGTAAATATATATGTATGTATGTGTGTGTTACATTTTAAAAAATAATATATTTTTTTCATTGAAACATAAAAATTCTCAATGGGAATTAAACACATTTATAAAAATATATCATACATATATTATGTATGATTGTTTAAATAAATGTATATTGAAATATTGAAAAAATCATCTCTTGATCATTTTTAACAAATGTTGATCAAAAACGATAATATACTTATTTTAAATTCAGATTCAGATTCAGATATAATAAACAAATATTACACTTATACAACTATGTCGAACTTTACTAATATTTTTTATAAATTGACTATATAATTTGTAATTCCTATTTTCTGTAGAATTCTTTTTTTTAAATATAATAACACCACTTTGAGCATAATATGTAATTAGTAAATATCATTCATGAAAAAAACTAATATAAATAATCAAATTAATTACATACTCTTTATTTATTTCTTGATGTTCTTTTTCGTAAAAATCAATGCGAAAAGAACAATTAATCAAAATATTATTTTTGTAAAACAATTATTATTATTACCTTCTTTAAAAAATTTAAAATATGTTAATTTTTTTAAAAATATATATATTTCTAATAGTTTTCATATTGCATATTTTAATTTTCTTAACTGTTTTTCTTTAATTTTTTTTAGTATGTTAATATATTATATTTTGAAGATTCTACTACTTCAACAGTGATGAATATGTATATATATATATATATATATATATATATATATATCTTAAAATAATTCTTTTGAATTCCACGTTGTTAAAATAATTTTATATTTTTACTTTGCTTTGTATAAAGAATAAAAAAAATAATATATTTAAAATTCTTTTACGTCTGTCAAACATAGTCAATATTATATACAATACTTTTTCTTGATAATTAACTGAAATGCATGTAAAAAAATCTCATTATCTTTCAAAAATAGTGAAATATGAAAAAAATGCTATGAATAAGTAACAAAATGTTTTCTAGCTGATCTGTGTATGTTGTCAGTTGCTTGTTAAAAATACAAAAAAAAAGAAAAAGAAAAAACACCGGCACATATTCACGTAAGAAAAAAGTAAAAATACGATTTTAATTTTTTACTCTAAAAGACACGAAATACAACGTTAATAGCAATTCTAAAGTTTCCATATGTTTGAATGACTTCGTCCTAAAACAGTAACGAAAAAAATAACATTACTTTCAGTTTAGGGTAAGTCAAAAAAACAGAAGCTAATTTAAAAAAGTCACTTTCGTCAGTTTTGCTTGAAGTGTGCCTCAGTTTTGTGACTCGAATCAGCTGTCACAATGTAATTTGAAACTGCACGGGGGAAGTGAAATGCGTATACGAATATTACGCAGAATATGATTTTCTGTTTCATTTTTTCAACGATATTTTCCACTCGTTCTGAAATGTTTTACGCTCGGTACCGCCACCGGGACTAACGTAATGGGCTGTGAAATTATGAGAATCAAGAAGTTCCGCGAACTGAGGGATGAATGGGGTGGTGTAATGGTGTATATGGATAGATGGCTGATTAAATGTCTACGATCGGGGCAGATTTCAAGTATCTATTTCATGAAGGGTATCTACAGATAGTTTAAATGAGATAGAGGCTGGAGGGCTTTTGGCAGACTGTTTCTTTGTGAATACACTGTGAGAGCTCATTCATTTTTATCATTGCATTTATCTCTTGTATTTATCTATTGTCATTTCATATTGTAATTGCTGAGATGAATTTGTTATTTGTATTATTAAAAAACATTACACAACATGTACTTCGAATAAATTATTTCTACATTCTTTTTTCTTTATTCCTTTATATACATTTCATTTTAAATGTTTTATTTCGCAATATTTATTTAATCATCTAAAAATATCCATTGTGTAACCAAATAATAGAAATTAATTAAATAGATATATTTAAGTTTTTTTAAAAAACGTGTTGTAGTAAATGATTAATTTGTGTTAAATTAAATTATTTATATCACAGATATGTACTTAAATGGAAATAAAACAATTCGGATTTTTTGAATATTTGTTTTCAAAAAAACGAAATTAATTTTTATATTTATTTCAAATTATATATTTTTTATTACAAATTCTATATTCGCTACTATATAAACTATGTTAATTATATTCCAGTTGTTTTATCTTTATAAGATTGAAATATTTATATTTTTCATTAATGCATATATATGAATATGGAAATATATGAAAAAATTAAATAAATAATTACATACGTGATATTTATTCATGTTATATAATTTTATAATCTTAATGAAAATTTTCTATCAGAAATTAAACATTAAAAATGAACAGACTTCTTTTATACAAAACATTATTTTTAATAATAACTTATTTACATACGTTTAAAAAGATTGCGTGCATATGTAAATTTTTATACTTTATATTATATAATATGATCAGTATTTTTTAAAATACGCTTCATATTCTACTGTAATATTTATTTGAACATATTAATTATATAGAAAACAAATATAATCAAATTATTAACTTCTCAGACAGATAAATCGGAATATATGAATAAATGAGTTTTTAAATTATTTGAAAAACATTTTTAATTTGTTATAAAGGATTCTTGAAGAACATTTTTAATGATATCTAATAAGTAAAAAAATAGTTTGTTTTCATATAATTTAAATAAAATAGATTGTATTGAAATTTTTATAATATTTTTTCTTCGAAAATTTTTTTCTTATTTTTTAATTTTATATTAATATTTCAATGTACAAATACAATTTAAATAAATAGTTATAAATACATTTAAAACTATCCCTCAACACGTGTATAGATTCATATATATTATATCATTGACGAATTCAGTATACATGTGCTTAAAAGTTCATATTCAATCAAAAAATTGAAAATTTCAATTTTTGGATTTTGACATTTTCTGTAAGTATAATATCTGAAGAATATTCTCTAAATGTTTCAAAGTAATCTGATTAAAATTAATGAAAGTATAGGCATGCTAGTTTTTTTTTACAAATACTTATTCAAACTAGTTTTGAAACTTTAAATGCATTTTTCTTAAAATTACATTTTCAGAATTAGTGATCAAAATATGTCGAAAACGACTGCATCAATTTATTTCAATTTTTTTATGCTTATTATAGATAAAAATTAGTCCTTGAATGAAGAATTTTTTCGATCACATAATTCTTTTTTATTAACAAAAACGAGCGATTTTTTTAATCTAAAATCGAAATTTTAATTTAGAATGTCTATCATTTTGTTCCAAATCAATATTTCGAAAAATTCATTGTTTCAAGAACTACATTATTTAGTATATAAAATAAATCTTTTCCATTTTTTGATTTCATATGATCCATATCTAATCAGAAATAGTCACTGAAAACATTTTTTTTCAGAGAACCTACGGAAAAATGATCACATCTCTTTCATTTTTAAATATTTTTTATTGAAAAAATTATATAATTTTTTTAAATATACGTTTTTAGACACCCGAACTTTTGTTGAGAAACGTGTTATAGTTCATGAAAAAAATTCCCAAAAGTCACGTTTTTTTTCAACCTCCTGACTGAGCATAACCCCTTAAGGGAAAAAATAATAGACTTAAGAAATATAAACGAGCATAAAGACAAAATTACACATTATAAATTAATTGTTTTAATTAAATCATAAACTTTATTTAAAAAAAAAACTTTAAACATATCACTACTTATAAGAAAGTTATTACATTATTAGAATAAATTGGGATTCAATTTTATGTTTTAATCACTGATTTTTGTCACAAATATATATATATATATATATATATATATATATATATATATATATGCATATATAAAACTAGAATAATTCAATATCTTGTTTATTTTTTTATACATTTTCATTTCCATACGAAACATTTATGCGCAACTTGCAAATGCTACCACAGCAAATTAGTTTGCTTCCATTGAAATTCTCGTATTCCGAAACTTCGAACGATACAATCAGTTTCAAATATCTGAATAATATACAAAATGAACTTTTCGAATATAAAGTTTCATATCCACAACTTCATTTTCTTTAAATTTCATTTATTTACTTTATTTAGAATCGGAACTTTTTAATAACTAGTTAACATTATTTTATTTTATGTGGATGGAGCTATTCTTAATTAGTTTGATCTTTTTATTTATTTGAAATCATTTGACGTTTTAAATATTTTTAACACGTTTGAATATATTATTAAAAGTTATATACTCTTTTAACATTTATTTTTTATCATAATGTGTGAGCATATGTTTCCTGCATTAAAATTCAAGCAAAATAAACTACTTAAAAAATTGTGAAATAGCTAAAAAAAATTTTTTCTTACATAGATAATTTTTAATGATGTATTTAATTTATAGTTAAATTTTTAACTATTTTAACTCCGATACCCGGCGATCACAGGATTCAACGTGGGATATTTTTGTACCCTAGCTTTTCATTGAATATAAAAATTTAAAATATTTTAACTAATACAGTCAATAAAATCATGAGGTAAAAAAAAACCACATTGGGTGTCCTGAGTTAAAAATGTACTATTTATTATTAAAATTGACTTAAATAATTTTTAAAACAATTTAAATTAGATAATCTTAATACTTAATAACAAATTTTAAGATTTTTGAAATTCTTTTAAAATTATATTTAAAAATATTGAAGATTAATATATAATTATCACGATTATTTAGTGACTAGTCAAAATTTATAATTTTTTGTCTGAAATTATTTAATCATTATATAAATTACATAATATTCTATTTATATAAATTAAATATATTCTACGTATTTTTCTAAACAAAAATGACTGAATTTTTTTAATAAAAATTGAAATAAATGTCTAACTTTCAACAATAAATACGTTTACAAATAATAAGTTTTAATTATAAAATAGTTTTTAAGTAAAAAAATGTTGTATTAAAGAGTCCCTTTTAATATTTATTTACTCCTCTTTTTTATAATTATAACTATTAAAATAAAAAGTTACTAAATATCTAAATTTGATCTATTATTTCAATTTCGATCTTTTATTAAAAAATTGAATATAAACTCAATATTCAATATTATGATATAAATCCAGAAACTAATATAATATAAACTAATATTTCTCTTAATCTTATATTAAATGATAAATGTCAGTTTATATTCATATAAAATTTAAATAAATATTTAAAAATATTAAATTAGCAATTTTTTTACAAATTGAAAAAATTATATTTAAACCCATTAAAATTTAAACATTAAAACTAAAGTACATAACATATTATTTTTCTTGATATATATTTCAAACATATACCATATCTAATAAAAAAATCATTACATGTTTTATGTTTAAAAAATATATGTGCCATATATTATTTTAATTGTTCCGATCTGAGAAATATATGCAAAAAAATGTAAAAATTTAATTTGGTGAATGAAAAAATAATATAAGTTTCATATTGCACTGTGTAATATTATGTAATTATTATCATCTTAAACGTACCGTATGCTAAAATTAAGGGCCTTTCTTACACTCGAATCTGCGTTTTATGACCGAAATGTGTCACGCAACTTTCAAATGAATTTATGTAAATATTTACTTCTTAATAAAAGTTGATAAAATCTACAGGCAACAAAATTATATGACGTAATGTTTAGTGAACTCACTTCTTGTTTTTCAGAACATAACTCTTTCCTGTTTTCCTAATTATCTTTACTGTATAGATTCGTTATTTTTTTAAAAAAAATAATATATATATATATATATATATATATATATATATATATGTATATAGGGATTTTTTAGTATATATTTAATAAATTAAATTAATTTAGCTGCATGATATAAACAACAATAATTTATAATTCATAAAATTTTCAAATAATTCAAAATCATTTTAAACAAGTAACACAATATTTATAACAATACATACATTTAAAATTCATGACGAATTTTTAATTAATTATTTTAGTTTTTTATACAGCATTGTTTAATAGTAGAGCAATAAATTACCAATTAAATAGTTATTTGTTATCATTTATTAGCACAACGAATCTCCAAATAATGAATATTTTATAAACTTTTTATCTTATGTAGAATACTTTAAGTTTTTTATGAATAACATAAATATTTAATTTGAATATCAATATTAACCTCTAAAAAGTAGTAAATTTTCTTAAAATTTTATATAAGTGAAATTCACAAAACAATTACTGAAATAAGCTATTTTAAATTTAGTAGTTAAATTCAACATGAATTATCACCCCTAATACCACAATATATAATAAAATCTTCAATAATCATTTATTGTTCATTTTTTGTTTATAACAACAATAGGCTAATGCACATTTCGATGGCGATTCATTATCATCAGAGTGTTATAAAATCTAAACTAATTTTTGATTAAAACTACTTATACGAGGGTCGTTTGATAAGTATGGTAAATTTATTTATTGTTTAATTTAATTAACTAATTAATTAAATTAATTTTTTCAATTTAGTTTTTCTTGCTTTTTTACTATACTTATCAAACGACCCTCGTATATCATATATTATGTATTTTCTTATCTTTATTAAATACATACTCAACTAGAAAATAGTATATACACAGTTTTTATCAAAAATTAGTCTAGATTTTATAACACAATTCTCCAATGCTGACATCGCCATCGAAATACACCTTAACTTATTGTTGTTATAAACAACGAAGTTATTATTGAACACTTTATTATATCTTGTGGTGTTGGGGATGATAATTCATTTATGTGAAATTGAATTTGCAACAATTTTAAAATAAATTATAAGAAATATCAATTCATAAAAATATAAACATTTTGAATATAAATTTATTATAGCTAATTTATTTTTCATAAAAAATCACTATTTAAGCACCAGAGTACTGTATTAAAATAATCAATAATTATTCAATATTTTCATTTTTATTTATACCTCGGTATTGTGAAAATGACCATGACTACTGAAATGAATATATAGTAAATGAGAATGAACAATACGTCATTAGTGAAAATTTATAAATTATTGAAAAACTTATGGTAATGAGGTAGTAATTTATTTGTGAAAAATAAATCTAATATTTTATTATTAAAAGCTAATTCAGGTTAATTATCAAATTTAATATTTTTACTATTAAAAAAAATGCTTTTCATTATAGATTTTTAAAATTAACCTACCTTGTATAAGTAACTTATTATACCAAATAAATAAAATTCCACAAATATGATTCAAATGTAAATCCAATTTTTATAATAATTATTAATTTATGTATTAAAAAATTAGATTTCATATTATTATAAAATTTAAAATGAAAATAATGAATATATTTAAAGTATACTTTTTTTAAATTTAAGAAATTTATATTTGTAAAATGTTATTCAATTTATTAGATATGAAAGGAAGAGTATTTATAAATGAATAAATTAATTCACACATACACATTTATATGTATACATATATATATATATATATATATATATATATATATATATATATATATATATACACTTCCTTTTAAAACACATTATTTCTTAAACACACCTACAATATCTCTGTACAGATATATTTTTCAATAATTAGTTTCCTAATTTATACGCATTTTATGTTTAACAAAAAAAATGAATTGTTCTTAAACCTATTATTAACTTTCGATAGCATCTTCTTAGCGCATTTAACTTCAGAATGATATCAGCCAGACATGCTATAATTGGTGAGTGCAAAATAATAAATTTATATATTTCATGTTTATACGCAATTAAACTTTATAAAAAGTCTAAGAGAAAAATTATGTAATCCGAATGCACATAGCTCTTTATTTTACTATTTTATACATTTACAATATTCAACGTTATTAGTGCAATAATTTCTTTTTAAAAAAATGTTTACGTTTTTTTAATCATCTATATTTTATATAAAATAAAATATATATTTTTATTGTTTGGGTTGCTTGTGCATGACACACACTCTAGTTATATATATATATATATATATATATATATATATATATATATATATTATCGCATATAAAACTTTATTATATTCATAAAAAAATTAATTAAAGATTTATATTAGTATCAAGCATTAAAAAAAATCATTAATTAAAATAGTCAATATTTATTTAATGTTCAATTTTTAATTTTTTCCATATTTTCATTGCAATACAATTTTCTGAAATCCTAGATAATAATCTATATCTTATATACTTATGTTTAAAAAATAAAAGCATAAATATTTAAACACCTATACAGGAATTTAAAAAAGACTGATAATTTTTATTAAAATTTATAATATATTAAAGATAAAAAATAACGTATTTTAGAAAAAAAAATATTTATTTGTACATTTATTCTTGTGTTACACTATCATTTAACTAATCTTATTTTATACAGTAGATTTTATTTCAATAGAAAGACTTGACGTTTTAATTTCACACTATTTAATAAATGCATTGGTAATTTTTGAAATTAATTTATGCACGTGTTTACGTAAATTCATTGAAAATAAAATTTTTGTATTAATAACTCACATAAAAATATAATTTAATCAATTGAACTTAAGTAACGTATTAAATTTTCAATTGTATTAATATCCGATTGTATGAAAATAATCGCTCCTGTATCAATTTATTACGATTTTTTTATTATTTTTCTTATTATATGATTTTTATTTTATTGTGTACAAAAGTATCTATATCAATCGAAGTGCACACATATAACACAACGCTACATATAAATTAAACGGGCTGGTCTGAAAAATAATTTAAATTTCATATTTTCCATTTATAAACATAAAATGAATACAGAATATGAAATCGATAAAATTTGAATTACAAATTCGTATGCAAGTAGAAAAAGAACTTGCATATAAAATTATTAAATAAAACTACACTATCATATCTTATGAAAATGACTTGTAATTCTTACGGAATATGCAATGACTTGACGTCATTGTATAAGAAAATGACGTGGATTTTATGATGTCAGATATCTCGTTTACCTATTTTAATTTCATAAATATAATATGATTTGGATGCATAATATATAATGTTAGAATTCTGTTCTTTTATTCATACGCTTATTACATATCAGATAGCGTTACATTGTTTACCTGAAAGTCATTTTAATTTTTGATTAGATGTCAATACTAGTCAATGATTGAATATAACACTTTGTTTTTTAATACAAATATTTTTTGTTATAATAGTATTTACTTACTTTTAATCGCTGTCTAAGGTAAACGATGTTTATTTAAATTTATTTTAATTTCTCAACAGGAAAAATGCATTGGAAATCTAACAGTGTATATAAATTTGAGTGATACACAATAAATAGATAACTATTTGATATGTGACACCGTTGGATTATATTTTTAAACCATGCATTCATTCAAACTTTTATTCTGATACTGCATAACTATTTATCGCTTTTTTATAATTTACAAACCAAATATGTGTTACATTTATATCTTGTTTATTTGTATTTTTATCTATGCATCAATTACTATGAATTCTTCTTCGAGTTGTATAGTTTTTTTTCATAAATAAAAAAATACAATGTATATATATACTTATTTTTTAAAAAAAAATAAAAATCAAAAATACAAAAAATATTCTTTTCTCTGAATTTTTATCATACACTTAATATGTATAATTATGATAAAGTGTTAAAATGAGAACAATTTTTTTTAAATTGGTTATTTTTCTATTTAAATACTACAAGAACAAAAATATAAAATAAATTATTTTTTTTATAAATATTACAACTTTGTGAATTAGTTTCAGAGATTTTTAACTTTTTTCAATATATATATATATATACGAGTATGTATATATATTGTACAAATTGATCATTAAGTATTTTAATAAAAACAACAAATTCATTCTCTAGAGAACAGTGTATCCATTGCAATGAATCAGAAATGATTCAAACAGAGTCAGTCAGCACAAAGTCATCCAAATTTAGATATAGATATTGTTGAAACAAAATTATTGAAAAACTTTTGATACATATTATATCGTAGTTACAGTTGAGTAAGTTTTGTTGTTAAAATATTTTATGTGTTGTTTGTTTGAACGTGCAAATCTGCCAAATCTCAACGCACGACCATCACTCTCTAGTGTGGGTGAGATGAACGATTCATCTCCTGCTTCCAGTAGAAGTTATTTCATTTTATTTCCTATATCTAATGGCTTACTGGCTACCGTCCAAAAAACTATCTGTATGATTCAAGGCGAAATTTCTACTTCGCGCGACATTTATTCAAATTATAAAATATATTGTGAAGCTCGTCACATTCTTCTAAATACATTACTTTCGATAGATGCCCACTTATTTTTGTAATATTTTTTTTTAATTCCTATTTATGTCGTATGTTTACAAATGGTAACTGGGCAGTATATTACACGACTGTTACAAAACATTTTATTATATGTTGTTATAGTTTCTGGCATTATTGATTCTATTATAAACACTAGTTTATTTCGTATCTAATGAATTCAAAATTTATTCCAGTTTCATAAAATACAAATTTAAATACTGCAATAAAATTTCATTTTCACTCTTTTACTTCACGTATCAGATTTTTCAACGTTCATGTTTTAGCTTGTATGACATTCTTAGTTACAATTTCAATCATTGTAAATCAAACACAATTTATTCGCGTATATAAAGTATTATTGCGGTTTTTTACGCTTTCGCTGACCTTCATATAAAATGTTTATTGTTAATCTCACTTGTATGCCAATGTATATAAAATAATTATCGCACATGATACACGGATGTAAAGTAAATAATTACATATATATATATATATATATATATATATATATATATATATATATGTACAATAATTATTTTTTGCTTCTTCAAATAATTTAAATTGGATATGAATAATTATAAAAAATATGGACATTTTTTAAAAAAATGTAATATAAGTTGTAATAAATCGAATTTTAAAAAATATAAAACTTGATAACTAGACTTTAGTATAATATCATAAATTATTAAAAAATTCTCAATCAAATTTGACAAATAAAATCATCATATTGTAAAATAAAATTTAAAAAATATCAATTATAAGATAATACAGAAAAAAGTTGATTTCGATTACATCAAAAAAATAAGAACACTTAATTGAAAACAATGATATATTAGTACGGTTTGAAAGTAAATAAACTTACAATATCTCAACGAACATTTTCAACAGCTATTATAGTCCTATAAAATTAATGAAACTTTACAAGCAATAATTGATGGAGATCGCCGACCCAACCAAGAATTCGCGAACGGACAAATGACTACGTTTGTTATACAATTAAAAACGACGAAATTCATACAAACTGATAAACTACAACACTTTCATGTGTCATTTATCTCTCTTAATAACTTGTTTTGCTAACAGTTCTGTTGGCAACTATAAAGCTTTTGCTGAAGACAATAAAATTTAACAGATCCATTGTTTTCAAAAGAAAATAAATATGTAATTTATAATTTGTCTTACATGATACCTATATGAACCAAACATCCCGGTCGGTGACGATTTTACAACGCGTGTTAAATATATCAACATTAATTTTAAAACATCGTTGCTTTCTTTTCTTTCGATTATGTTGAACGACATCTCAATATATTCATATAGTGTAGAATCTGACTTGAAAACAATTAAGTAAAATTATTTTATTGATGTCGATTCATATAAAAATATCGTATTTCATTATACACTCGTACGTGTTCGTGTTATGGTTGAAGTAATGAATTAAATGTAAATTACATTTTTCCATTCGACTACTTTCGTTTCGTGAACAATTCTGTTAGAAATAATTGAAGAATTTCAACTTTTATCGAGTTTGTCAACTACGTGATCATAATGATTTTATGATTTCCTGGCAAGAATTGAACCACGACAAATACATTAAATATACAATTGATATTTTTCGTTATTTCCTACTCTCGAATACCAACATTGAATCTATTTATTTTGAATCAATTATTTATTGTAATGACAAGTATGCTAGAAAGTCATTTTAATTTATAAATACATTATTGTACACAATAATACAATGAAATCGTAATAATATTTCATTTTTGACTTGTCTAATTCAAAAAGTATTGTACGAATATTTTTAATAAAGATTTTTTTAAAATAATAAATTTATTTCAACTTTGTTAATTTGTATAATTTATTTAATACGTATGTATAAACATTAATAAATATAAAAATTATATTTAAAAAAATAACTACTTTTCAATTTTTTTTTATTTTATAATAAACTTTTAGCAAATAACATCATAATATTAAGAAAATAATTAAATTTTATAAAATTTAACTAATAAAATATACCATAAAATAAATAACACATACACACATATATCAAATTAAATAATAGTTTATATAGAGTTTTTATCAGAAAATAAAAACAAGCCAAAAATATTAACTTTTAATTATTTATTTAAAATTAGTACAAAGTAATGATTAATGAATTCCAGATCAGATTAGTGTTGTTTGGAATTCATGCAATTCAGATATAGACATCATAGCTGAAAAGAAAACTTATATGTTTTTTTATACAAGCCAATATCAAAAAATGTAATTAATGGAATTCGTAGATTATATGTTGTATGATTATAGGTATCAAATAATTGGTCATTTTTCAAATAAATCAATAAATTAAGTATGGTATGATTAATAATGATATGTTTATAAAATAATAATATAACAGATTTTTTTTTATAAAGTGTTGAAATATTTTAAAATTCTTTTTCTTCAAAGTATTTTAAAATGAGAATAATTTCCACATTACTGTTTAATATTACAAACTTTTTTTTAAAATGCAAATAACGCTTTAAATATTTTTTATAACCACATAAATGAATTCCGAGAATAAATATTAATAATGTACGTAATTACTGGTATTTTAAGCACATTTTTTTATATTATCAGTTATATTATTAAAGAATTTTCTCGATTCATTTTGAAGAAATAACGACGAATAAAATTACTATAAATATTTACAGTTACAAATGCACAACTAACTTTAAAATTCTATATTATTTTTATACATATTATACAAATCATAACATTATTAATGTTTTTACGTAGGCATATCAAAGGTAAAATATATGAATATTAAATATTAGAAATGTATTGTTTACTAATTTATGTATGCTAATGTAATAAGTGTTGAATTATGTATATGTTAGATATTTTTTCAGATTTAACATGTACATTAATCATTGTAAACCATATTGTATTTTTTATTACATGTTCTTTTAGTATTCGTGTACATTAAAATAAACATGCAGTTTACAAAGACAATGTTTTTGTAAAACTTTGACATTAAAAATTATAGTTAACTTAAAGAAAATAATACGACTTAATGATATAGCAACAGTATACTCATTTTTAATTTATATAAATAAATGAACGACTAGAAAAATAGATTAAATAACTTTTTCATTTTAGTTACATTAGAGAAGACATTTATTTATTAAAGCTATTTACTATATTCGTTATTTATTAAACAGTTGTTTGGACACTTTAAAAATCCGTTATCTAAAGAACAATCTATGTTTAAAATTTATCTTAAAATAAAAAACTCGAGCATTAAATTGAAAACCATTTCATAAAAACGATGAACGAAAAAGAAAATCTAAAAAGTAGAGGAAACGTTTGGTAGAGTATTTATTTTATTTCTGTCGAGCAAATATAAACCTTAAAAATAATCAAGATGGAAACTTGTGATCGAGTAAAGTGATTTATTTGTGTCGTGAACACATAATATGAATTTGTAATTTATAAATAAAAGCCCTCGATGGTATCTTTCGACGAAATAAACAATTTTTCTGTCTGGACATATAGCAGTAGGATGTAACTGTGACTATCTCATTCGACGCTACTAAGTGCAACGCAAAAATAATGGATGCCGTGCACATTGGCTGGGTAAGATGCTAGGCGCCGTAAAAAGCCGTGAAATATGTGGTAGCTTTCAGACGGCGATTACTATCTACTCCCCGTGCTGACCACGCTTTGCTACACTGTGAGACTGTGCGGTCAATTCTTAGGATACATTTTAACTGTTACACATAGTCGTGTATATAATCTCAATGCCCATTTTCTTTCATTATTTATATATACTCATAAGAATAATGAAACAGAAATTTATGTTCCACATACACTACATTTATTTCTTAAGCGAATATAATACACTGAATATATTTTAAAACGTTGGTATTTTTATTCAATTTGTATATAGAAATGTACTATATTTACTAATGTGAATAGAAAAATTTAATGAAAACAAATATTTTTAATACACGAGTCAAGTCAAGTAAAAAATAACAATACGTTAAATATTTTTTAACATTGTTTGTTTATGTGAAATAAAAACGTTTTAATGCTATATGATTTTATATTTCTCGAAATATTTAATCTAACAAAAAAAAAATAAAAATAATATATAGGGTTTTTCATTAAGCGCTTCAGAAGTTTAAATGAAAATAAAACAAAAAGTATTGTGTTAATTAGTTATTTATACTTTTTATTTTCAAGAATATCCCATAGCATTAATGATGGAATACAGTTTTACTCATATGAATACCATGAATTTACCTGATATAGTGCATTCGTTTAGTCCAATTTTTAGTCACTCTTTCATATAATTGTGGTCCAGTTTCATGAATTACAAGTACAATATTTATTTTTAATGCTTTTTTTGTTTGTAGTTTATCAGCATAAACCAATGATTTCACATAACCTCACAAAAAACAATTCAATAGAGTTAGATCACAAAATCTTGGTGGCCAATTGATGGGTCCATTTCGTGAAATAATAAACTATTTAAATTTTTGTTTCAATAAGTCTCTTGAAGTTTTTACAATTTCTAAACGTTTTTGAAATATTAAACATTCCATGATAATTTGCTAAACTATACAAGGTTGAAATGTCAAAATGAGGTTAAAAAAATTCAAACATGGCTGCCACCAGCTGTCAAAGTTCTGACATTCTTATTGAAAAACCCTGGAAATAATACCATAGAATATGCTTAAAAATAAATAAATAATTAAATACTTTTTGTTTTATTTTCATTTAAACTTCTGAAACGCTTATTGGAGTACCCTATATATGTATTTGAATATGTATATATTCGTAAATATGCGTATATTTGTTTGTTTATACAGGTTAGAGAAAAGAATTTAATTTTTATTGAAAATATTCTTATTTTAGAGGTCAATTTATATATATATATATATATATATATATATACACGAGGGTCGTTTGATAAGTATGATAAAAAAATTACCATAAAATTTATTAAATTTTTCATAAATTTTAAAATTGACCATACTTATCAAACAACCCTCGTATATATAAACAAAATGACTATATATAAATGATAATTTTATAAATTTAAACATTTTAAAAATGATAAATATAAATAACTTAAATAAAAACAAACAAAACTGATATTAATTACGTACCATTATTGTTATAAACAGTAATTTTTTACCTTAATCTAAGTTTTTTATTAAAATTACATATTATAATCAAATCAGTCCAATGTCTGATCTAGTAAAGAAAATATCTATAAATGGAATTTTATGTGAAGTCATGTCGCACGCATATTAGAAATTATGATTATAATCAAACGAGTAACTATATTGAGTTAAAAATATTCGTGTGCTATCAAAACCTCAAGTACATACGTAATCGAGTACAGTAAGGACAGTAATATTTTCCAGTGTAGTGATGGACACTCGGGAAGTTGCGTGATGGCAAAGAGAACGCGCGTGGCTATATGTCGAGTGTACGCTCCTCCAGCAATAGTCTATTTCAGACCCTACGTACCTGTATCGTGACACTTAACAATATTCCCATAGTGAGGATATTTTCAGGATGACATCGCTATATATATATATATATATATATATATATATATATATATATATATATATATATATATGTATGTATGTATTCATGTATGTATGTGTATGTATACGATACGTACGTACGAAAATAACTCGTGATTAAATGTGCTTCACATATTTCCATACTGCTTTTATAGTGGTCATTATTTTCGTTGTGTTTTGATTTTCGACATCGGCCGGTTATAAATGGTTTTACAATTTCGCGTGTTTTATTTATTTATTTATTTTTGTGTTTCATATTTTACTCCTCATACAAGCATACTTTTTTCTATATACGTTGAAGTTCAGAATTAATTTATTCGTTTTACTTCCAATTTATTTATATACACAAACATTTTTTTTTTACTAATTCAAATTTATTAGCCAGCGCCTATAATCATAACAATAAATTATTTAATTATTGTCGTTATGTAAACCTGAAATAATGCAAATTTTAATAGCATAATTAATTATATAAACACTGAAATATATTTACATATTATAACTGTGAAATCACACACTAATAATCATCTTGTTTGTCGGAATACGGAGACGTGTTTCTTTTTTATGAAAAAAATATTTTTATTTAAATTACTATGTGATGAGCGTTGTATTTTGCTGCAGGTGTACATAATATTACTAGTCTATCAGATTATATATATATATATATATATATATATATATATATATGAAAAATGTGACTATAGTTAAATTATTAATGGAATTGAATTTTAAATCAAAATTTTATGAATTTGTTGATATGAATTAATGTGTTAAGTTACATTTTTACACAAAGTATATAATAAAAATATACGTGTCTATATATATATATATATATATATATATATATATATATATATATATATATATATATATAGATAGATAGATAGATAGATAGATAGATAGATAGATATATTTGGCAAATAATTTGAACGTCATAAAATAGGAACATGAATAAAAAAAAAGAAACAATAATAGGACTTTAGAAAGAATGCATCATACAAAAATGTATTAAAATCAAAGTATTATGAAAAAATGTTAAACTGTTCATAATTAGATTTTGTAATTTATAAAAATAAACGAAATTGATGATAATTTTAAAAAGGAAATAATTTTTAATAATTCCTTATTATATTTAAATTTCAATTTTAAATTAAAAAAGTACATAATAACAACTTTACAAAAATTAATAACGATCGTAGAAATGTTTTCCTTGTCGCAAATAAATTGGAGAAAAAATCATTTTAGTACATTGTGAAAAGTTTTAAAAATGATATTAAAATTAAAATAATTAATCCAACTTCAAAGATATCCATAATCGATTAAATGTAATTTTTAAGAAAACATATTTTTTCAAAATAAATATTCATAGCCCTTTTACTATTACTATAATTAATTATCGAAATTTACTCTCTATATAATATTTTTATAATTATTTTTCAAATAATTAAAAATATTTGCATTCTTATTATTATTGTAATATTTTGAATAAAAATTAATCTAGAATGAATAAATTTGCAATAATATATGTATATAAACATTTTCTGAAATTTTAAATCACATCTTACTTTTTTAAGTATATATTGACACACACACACACACACACATATATATATATATATATATATATATAGAGAGAGAGAGAGAGAGAGAGAGAGAGATGTTTTTAAGCGTAATAGAACTTTAAATTAAATCCCTATCAAAATTTATATCTAACCTAAAAAAACACTTTTTATATACACATATAAAGAGTGTTTATTTTTTTAGATTAGATAGAACTTTTGATAGGGATTCAATTTAAAGTTCTATCAAGCTTAAAAAAACATCATATATATATATATATATATATATATATATATATATATATGTATGCGTGTGCGTTTGAATTTACGTACGTGTGTAATAATAAATAACTTAATTATGCGTTATTGCAATAACACATTTATTTCTTTTTTAATGAATGCAATTAAGAAAGACCGTGTCACGTTAATGAACGTCAATATAAAAGAAACAAATAAAATATGTTTGAATATAAATTATTCGAGTTAATAAACATTGTAATGTAATATGTTTGATACATCTTAAATGCGTTCATATTTATAAGATTATCTCAGATATGATCGCTGTTACATACATACGAATGTTTAACGTACAAGTCAATTAAAATACATAATTATTTAGCTGCTAAGACACTAAATACTGAAATGGTTTTAAGAAAAGGTTGATTTTTTTTCAATTTGTGGCATAAACGATCCGCATATAATGTAAATATAAAGAAGCATAAATATTATGACAACGGTAATAAAGCGTTTCTTTGAGACAGGATATGACGATTGTTGATGGAATGCTGGCTTTTCTTCGTTACACGTGTGATACACAAAAGCAGCTGTTAGCGAAAAGTGTCATTATTTAAGAGTTCGATTCACTGATGTACATATTCAGTAGGAATACGTCGAATATTTGTTAATTAAACAAGTAATTAAACATTGTTTATAACGTCGACCGTTGAAATATTCTTAATTTATATTTTAAGGTGTGATTTCTTTTTCTCTCTCGATCTTGATACAAGGATATATTCATACATACATATGTCAAGATTATGTACATAGTTATAAAATATTTATTTTTTATGAATTTAATCTTATTTCCTGTAAACTAAATTATTTTCAAATATTATACTTAATTAAACGAATTTAAATATCTTATATCCGAAATATTTTAACTTCTAATATATGTTAATAACAATATCGTATACAAAGATACTTGTAGATAAGAACTACTTTATTCGAATCTAAAAATTATTATTCATTTGATAATAGAACAATTGTTATAATTTTTTTTAAAAATAAATTTACAATTGTTTGAAATTTATAAAATAAAGAACTATTTTATAGATTTCAATTATACCTCGTATATTATTAAACAATATTTATATTTAATAATATTTGATTATTTATAGCGCTAACATAAAATATTACATCGAAGTGATAATTAGAATAGAAGTTTATTTAATTAATGAAATATAATCACTAAAAATACATGCTGAAATAGGGAGGTTCAATATATTTAAAAATTAAATCATGGATAATATTCTAAAAACAACTAATTTTTGTTATATATATATCATTATCTTCTTTCTATCCATTGCTAGATGAAAATCTATTTGAAAACTTTCCACTTCTATCAATCCAAAACCTTTCTCTTCCATTCTATATCGACAAATTTCCACAAAACCTCTATCCCATCTCTCCATAAGTTTCTTCTTAAACCTTTTTATATTTCTGTGTTCTCAATCAACAATTTCTCTCATCCATCAATAATCTTCTTTTCTTGTTATAAGATCCACCTATTTCCATTTTAAAATTTTTCACACTTGTTATAACGTCCATAATTTTGAATTTCTTTCAGTCACTCGTTCTTCTTTTTATTTCTACGTGTTATTCCTAATATATATATATATATATATATATATATATATATATATATATATATATATATATATATATATATATATATATATATATATATATATTTATATTATATATAATATAATAATATATATATATATTTATATATATATATTATATAATATATATATATATATAATATATATATATATATATATATATATTATATGAATTAAAAAATATAAATACTAACATATGTTAATTATACAATAAAGATAAAAATATATTTATAATCAGAAAACTTTCTTGCAATTACATAAAATAATTTTATATAAAAGAATTATATAAACAATAAACTTGAAGACAACTAACTAATTTTTCCTCATTTCATATAGTATAAATCAAAATGAATATAAAAAATTGCATTATAAGTTTTGAAATTTTAACGATCCTAATTTTTTCAAATAACCTCAAAAAATTAATAAACATTTACTCTAATTTCCATAGTTCTAAATAGTTCAGAAACAGTTTTAAACTTAAGTAATTGGAGAAATTATATTTTATTTTCAGAAAATGTACGAAATAATTAATAAAAATTGACTTAACTACTAATATATAAAATTGATAAAATATAAATTATATTACGAAATGTATTTTATTGTACAGCACGACATTTTTTTTAATTTAAATTTTATTAAACATTACAGTGAATGATATATTTATATTGAAATCATTTCGCTCCTTTAAAATTTCATTATATAACATCATATGTAGATAGTAATACTGATTTAAAAAGAAATTTCTTTAATTAACTATATTTTCTACTGGAATGTTATAATATAGATAATTATTTTAAATATTTAGATTTTTTATTTATTAAAATACATCTATTAAGAAATTACTTCTACTATTCTATTATTCATTTCTATTATATATATATATATATATATATATATATATATATATATATATATATATATATATATATATATATATATATATATATCCATCCAAATGTGACGCCTAGATTTGTGTTTTATTAAAAACGTAAACACATGTTTCCCTACACACGACCTATACACATGTTTCTTTTTAATAAAACACAGTTCTAGATGTCACATTTGTATATTCTTCTCTTTAAAAACTGTATCTATCTTTCTATCTTTGACCTATATATATATATATATATATATATATATTCTATATATATTTGTATATATATATATATACTCTAACTATATATATATATATATATATATATATATATATATATATATATATATATATATATATATATATATATATAAAGTAATTAAATTTAACTTATTGTTTTATAATTGCTGCACAAATATAACATATTATGTCGTTAAAACAAACACATTAAACAGTTTTTTTTTTTAAAAAAAATAGACGTACACGCAAAGAAACATTAGAATTTAAAATGGATATGTACATGAATTGTGTGACAAAACATCGAAAAATATGTCGCCGAAATAAAATTGTCGCATTGAACAATTGATGATATTTTTACATATCTGTGAGGTCTGGACGATGGGATTCACGCTCTGTACATGTAACTTTTTATAGCTTACGCTAATAAATGAGTACGTCACGCCAAACGAAAGCACACGCGACAAAACAAGGTATTGTCACGCGGCATGATGTCGACCGCACGGCCATCATTAGTTCACTAACTACTCAACGGGGGCCTCACGCTCAACGCAACCGAACACCAATAGCCGCATCTGCCTATCTCTATTCAATCACATATTGTGACGTTTCCGTATTTCACTTGTGGCCTTTTTTTATGTCAGGAGCGTAACGATTGTTTTTTTATTGTTTAACAACATTGAAACGATTATTGAACGATGAAAGAGTCAACTTGTATAAATAAAATTGCCAGTCTTTACGACATACTAAACAAACGTAGTCGTACTAATTTCAAAAAAATACACTTGCTTAATTTTCATTCAACTATAGTATTGATTATATATATATATATATATATATATATATATATATATATATATATATAAAATAAAAAACTCTTCACCTTACACAAATGAATTTTCACCCCAACACCACAATAATTTAAAGTGTTAAATTGTGGTGTTGGGGTGAAAATTCATTTGTGTAAAGTGAATCAGCCACAGTTCCAAAACAACTAATAACTCTTCACCTATTACCAATAAATTCAAAATATATAAAAACAAACATGTATTAAACTAATGATAGATAGTTCAAAAATGTATCAGACGCCAATAGAACAATATATTTTTCTTTTAATTTTTAAACATTATATTTATTGTTCTTAGAAGTATTTACTAAGGAGTCATTGATGATATATTTCGTTAATATTATTTTCAGAAATTGTGACAAATACTTGTAGTTTGATACTTTCATTCAATTAAATTCGTTTATTAGTCCCAAAAAAATGTTATAAAAAAGAAGAATTTACAACTGATTAATTAACTTAATATAAGGTCATCCAAATGTAATGCCTAGATTTGAGTTTTATTAAAAAGAAACTGTTTATAGGGTAGTGTATATGGAGACATGTGTATAGTATCTTTTATTTCTTCACATTTGGATTTATTTTATATTCTTTTTATTTTCTTCACATTTTCTGTCACATTTGGATGACCCTATATTTTTTTTATAATATTATCTTAAATATAAACTTTTTCAAGTTCATGAATCAATGAGATGGGTATAACACCTTAAAAATTGAATTAAGTGAACCTCTTTAAAAATATATATTTTTTATATAATATTAATGAAACTTTTATTAAGACATTTCCTGTCATGTAAATCTCAAATATCCAACAATGGACTTTCCATTTAGTCCATTTGTTGTTTTTGTTGTAAAATGTAACATTATTTAAATATTTCATAATAACATTATTTTGAACATAAATCTCATATTCAAGGTCGTTATTATATCATGGATCGAATGTACTCATTTAGAGTACCAACCTGTATAATTTAAATTGTCTAACTCATGTAAAAAGTGGTGTTTATAAACTCAAAAGTCTGAATGAAAATTTGAAAAAATAAAACAGTTTAATTTTTATATAAAATTTAGTATATTAAAATAAGAATAATTTTAAAACTTTTTTATGACTAAAAAAATATAAAATAATTACGTACTAAGGTCCTCATAATCACATTATATACCTACGGATTTAAAATATACTTATGAAATTATTTCAAACATTTTAGCATTATAAATTAAAATATAGAATGAAAAAAATACATAATATGTTAATAAAATAGCATATAACACTATTATATATGAAGGTTCAAATAAGACTGATGGATAGTAAAGAATATTAAATGATAGTAACTAAGTAAATGTATGTCTAAACACTTCAGTTTCATTCGAACTGCCTATATCTGAATTTTGAATCGTTCAATAATTAAATTGTTTAATTTTGAAAACAATTTCTAAAAAAAAATCACTTATCTCATGTAGTAAAATTAACCACAAAATTGAAATCTAAACTTATAAAAAAATTATATTTCCTATAATAGTGTAAAATCTTAAAAAAAACATGCAGTATAACATTTTTGTATTATTATATTTTTATATATATTATTTCACTAAAAAAGATCAATTAAATCAATAAAATCTCTTTAATAGTCAATAACTTAATTCCAAAAACTTTTACGACAAGATGTTATTTATCTTAATAATGTATGTTTTAATTTTTATTATTATCATATTATTATTACTATTATTATCATATTATTATTATTATCATATATTTATAACATTTTATAATGTTCTTAGATACTTAATCTCCATTAAATCCAAACTTTCCATAAGTTGCTCTCTAGACCTCTTTTTCTTATATTTTTCTTGTTTATTCTTTTTATTTTTGTATGTATATTTTTTCAACCTTCCTCATTTTTTCACATTTGTAGTGTTTATTATTATTATATTATTATTAAAAAAGAAAAAAACTAACTGAAATCAGATTAATTCAACCAGTTTGAAATCATTTACTATCAATTAAAAAAATGTAAATTGTAATCATACAAATTAATATTGAAATTACAAATACCTGTAAATGAATGAACGTACCTTCTTGAAGGTAAGCTTAATCTTATTTATCAGAAAAGTACCTATTTTGTAATTATTTCTTTACTGTATACAAGTATATCACTTTTTTAATAAATTCTTTCTCTATCGCTTTATCTACGTAATTACTAATTTCATAAAATATACTATCTAACATTGTATATACAGACAAAATCTAATACAATAAATGAGGTTCATGTTTTGAATAGAATTCTACTTTTTATCTTGTCAGAAATCGGAATTTTTAGAGAAAGTAACTCTTAACGTACTTTTTACAAACGTATTTATTATTCATTGAAATTAATTTATTTTTATTTCCAAGAATAGAAAATATTTTAAGTAGTTTTTGATTGCTTTATATTATTAATGATTTTAAGAAATTGAAAAATGAATATTTGTCCGATTTTTTTAAGGATTAGTCAAATTTTGTCAGAACTTATTATAGTTGACGTGTCAAACTACAAACATTTCATTCATGTTGCTTCAACAGCAACACGTTTCCAAACAGCTATCTGTGCCAGAAAAGTTCTTATTTGATATTTTAGACTCTAAGATAAATACATCTGCTTAATATTAATGAGTCACAGGAGATAGAAAGTGTATTTTGAATTACTCTAAATTTGTTCAAATGAATTTTCTCAGTATGTAATTTTTTATATTTTAAATTACACTTTTTTACGTCGTAAATAAATATTAATTATTTTTATTCTTTTTCCAAACTTCAGCCATATAAATCAAATTTAAATAACAAAATTTATTTTTGTATTTATTAATCAAATGAAATTACATTGGTTTATTATGTAATGTATTAAGTTAATTTTATTAAATATCAAAAATTCCTTGAAATACTTCTTATATTTTTAGTAAATAGTAGTAAGTGCCAAAAAACACTTAATTTTTAATATGAACTTCTATTATTTCATCTAATATAATATTAATTAATATATTAAAAAATAATTCAATACTTTTATCGTTTTTTAAAAATGATAGAAAAAATATTTTATCTGTAAAATCTATTTATATCTGGTATAAAATTTTAAATAATTCTTGAAATAAAATGATCTCTTAAAATAAAGATATTATCAATAAAAAATTTTTTTCTCTAACCTGTATATACAAATAAATATACACAAATATATACATATCTAAATACATATATAGGATTTTTCAATAAGCACTTCAGAATTTTATATGGAAATAAAACAAAAAGTATTTTTTTAATTAATTATTTTTTTATTTTTAAACTTCAATGGCATTAATTATAAATCACAATTTCACTCATATGTCCACCACGACTTCACTTCACAAAGTGTATTTGTTTAGTAGAATTTTTATTCACTCTTTCATATAATTGTAGTCCAATTTCATGAATTTCACGTTCAGTGTTTATTTTTAATGCTTCTGTTGTTTGTGGTTTATCAACATAAACAAATAATTTCACATAACTCCACAGAAAATAACCAATGGAGTTAGATCACATGATCTTAGTGAAATAATGGACTCAATAAACTTTTGTTTCAATAAGCCTATTGAGGTTCTTACAATTTCTAAGCGTTGTTGTAATGTTAAACATTCCACAAAAATTTTACAAACTATAGTGAGTTGAAATGTCAAAATGATCTTAAAAAAATTCAAATATGGCTGCCACCAGATGTCAAAGTGCTGGCATTCTTATTGGAAAACCCTATATGTATATATATATATATATATATGTGTGTGTGTGTGTGTATGTATGAATATATAATAAGAACAGTCATTAATTAATTACCTATAACAAATTATTTATTAACACTAGGTTTACAGGACGCATCATTTTGACACATTTCGAATTTCATGAGGGAATTTACAGAAACCGTTTACATTTTTCTTCTACAACTTGTATTGACTTTTATCCATTTGATGAGACAAATAAAATAGGGAAATTAATTTTCTTTAAAACTTTTTAATTTAGAAATTATGTATGTGGTATATCTATCTTTACGGTACGGGTCAATTTGACGCAATCGTAAAATAAGCATTAATGTTAGTTGGAAAACTCTAATAAAGAAAAGGCATATGAAGCAAAGTAACTAAAAGATTTGTATTTATGGTCGAAGAAATCGGCACTCGCTTTCTTCTCGAACACAATGCCTAAAGATCAATTTACGCAAATTCTTCGATTCATATGATTTGATTAAAGAACAGAACGATCAGTACGTTTACGTACAGATAAATTTGCATTGATATCTGAAATATGGAACAAATTTATAGATAATAGTCAATTCTGTCATAAACTTCACGAAAATATTTCAATAGACGAGCAACTGTTCCCTATGAAAGTTCGATGTAGATTCACGCAATATATGCCAAATAATCCACATAAATTTGGCATAAAGTTTTGGTTGGCAGTAGATGTAAATTCAAAATATCTAAAAAATAGTTTCCTAATCTGGGTAAAGATGAAACGCAAACTTCAACACTTTTGGGCGGATTTTGTAGTTTGAAGTTAGCCAAATCATATTTACATCAAGGCAGGAATATAACAACTGATAATTTTTTTACTAGTATATATGTGTGAAAGATACGCAGAATAAATGTAATGTCATATAATGTTAAATATTATAAATTTTATGTAAATGTATATCTTATAGTTACATTTATAAGTTAATATTATATAATTGTTGTTTTTAAGTTGTTTTTTAAAGAAAATGTATGATTTTGTTCATGTGTCAAATTGACCTGTGTCCGCAATGATAGGTATACATGAAAAGTCCGTAAACCTAGTGTTAACATAAGTGTATTTTCATTTCATCGCAAAATCAATTAGCTTTTAAAAAAAATAATATTCATGAAAATAAAAACTGTTAATTTACGAATTTTTTTTAAAATTAATTTACCATTTAAATAAACTTTAAATTTTCAAATTAATTAAATTCTTTTAGTTAATTTTTATTATGTACAGTATATTTCATACTGAATCCTATATTAATTAAAAAAAAAGTTACTAATTTCATAGCTATCATATTTATCCTTTCCTTAACTTTATGTATCAAAATATTCCTCCTATTTAAAACTTCATAATATTATTCAAAATCACTTACATTTATGAAATACCATTAGTATATTTTTTTAACATCTTTTACATATTCAAAATCGATTTTGTATTTAGAAAACAATTTTTGTATCCCCTCTTTACTTCTGTTACATTATTGATGAATCTAACTTTGTTATCTATTCTTTTCATTTACATATATATTCTTATTTTTTATCATTCTATTAATATTAAATATTATTATATAAAATTTTGAATAAAAAGTGATTAGAGCAATCTAGAAAACATTATCTATACATGAAATACAAATATATATACAGATTTCTATTTATATATATATATATATATATATATATATATATATATATAAATATATAGACATATACCTGTATATATTAGTTACTAACATAAATTATGTTATAATATGTAGGAAGTTGTAACTAACTTGTTATCATAGCAGGTTTGCGAATACAAACTAGTATTATACTTTAAAACCATAAACCATATTTCTTTTCGAAAAAAAATTAATAGAAATAGATCGAATTAACAATAACCTTGAACGTCAATAGCTTTTTAAGATAATTTATCAAACACTAACCTATATATTACTTTATGAAAATTATAACATATTTTATAAGCTAAAAAAATAATTTCCAACCAATATATTCTGATGTGATCAAATATATATGATCTTATACAGCTGCAATTAATATTTTTTTTTTTTTTTTAGAAAAAAAAGATATTAAAACACATACGCGAATGTTCATATTTCTCATAAGTTGAAGTATATTTATCATGTGAACTAAATAAATTTAAAATAAATGAGCGATATAAAATTAGAAAGTATAATTATGTAAGACAAACAGACAGATGTATAGAAATAATATATATTTATATATTTTAAAACAATATCATTATTGGTAAATTAAATGTAAAAAATGTATAGTTAAAAAAATGATATCTCTATTATAAATTCGACACTTTAAATGCGAACTCCTGTAAGTTTATATATATATATATATATATATATATATATATATATATATATATATATATGTACTTTTATACACACACACACACACACACACACACACACACACACATATATATATATATAGAAAAAATCTCTACTTTCGTGCAATTTGTGACTGATATCAGATATTTTTAATACGCTACAGGAGGTCCTATTCCTCGATTTGATTAATTGCAATACTCTTGGCCCCCTATTGCTACGCTGCTGGCGTATTGTGACGTTTCCGTGTTCTACCTATAGTCTTTAAATTTCGATATTCTCGACTCATTAACAACCGGTCTTGATTACAGTTTTAATCTGAAACTGGACAATGATTGAACGATTAAAACGTTAGTTCACGCATGGAATATGAGAATCCATCTTAATGATAGACGATTTACTTAAGTTTTATACTTATTGTGTGCTGTACAGATGCGCTCTGTTGTCTAATGGACGGTATATGCGTTGATGTTTATCAGACGAGATATTTATGAATGGACGCGCAAGCTGTCTTTTTGTAAGTGAAATAAATAAACTGAAATGTGACATATATATCGCATATAAATGTCTCGGCCGCTATCATTCACACATAAAGAATCCTAGTTTAAACATGAACGTATGGCTACAAAAAAAGTAATTATAACGAGAACGTAAATCACGACGAATATGCATAAATATGATTTTTTCAAAAGAATATAACATGTCATTATATACATTATTCAAAAACAAAAAAATATTCATAATGATCCGTGTTCTTTTCACTATTCTTCATATAACGAATGAACTTTTGGCTACGTGATATATTAACGTAGGGAATTTAAATGACATCCTTTCAACATTTTTTCACATTTATTGCAATTTATTAATTTGTATTCTATTCACATATGTTTCTATTTCCAATTTACCATTTAGTTAGTAAACGAATTCTGTAACTCGTTTAACTTCTTCGCTCGTCTAATTATTATTCTAATATATTGATTAATTCTAAAATAAATTTATAATAAAATATACCAGTCAGTTTGAATTTTATTCGTTATAATCAAAAATATTATAATTAATAATATACATATATATATACATATATATATATATATATATATATATAGAGAGAGAGAGAGAAATAGAAAGAGAGAGAGAGAGTCCTATTACGAACACACATCATCATCGTTCGCTCAAAAAATATGCATTTTATTTAAAAATTAAGTTCTACGCTTCTGATTGAACACCTTATGTTCCGTATACACCAACATTCCACCTTATGTTATACATATATAAATAACTCCCGTATAACACAACATTTCTAAAACACAATTTCGCTCTAAAACGGTTGGAGAATTGGGAGAAATCCCTGTAATACGAACTTCATACAACACGGTTTGAAAATGTTGATGATATGAATCCTGAAGATATTCAAGAATTACTGGTGGAAGAAGAGACAGATAGATCAAATTTAGTGGTAATGGTATCTGAGATAAACCAAATTATTTCAGAGGACGATAGCACAGGAGCAGAAGTTCAAAATGTTATCTTAAAAAGCATAAACAAAGGCTTAAACTTAGCCGAACAATTGGAGTTTTATTTTCTAAATGCAGATCCTTCCACTGAAAGAAGCCATAATATTTGAGAAAGAATTTTATAAATGCTTAACTCGAAATTTATAAAAATCTTTCAGATAAAAGCAAATAAACGAAAATAACAGTTTTTTGCAAAAACTAGAGCATAGAAATCAAGAGTTACAGAAGAAAGATCATAAGATGACATTATTTTGCCATAAAGAAAACGCCCTCGTTTAATGGTGTTTAGCAGTAATGAAAATGAAAACATTATGTCATATTAATATGTAATAGTTTATATTAATTATTGTTTTAATAAATATATATCTCTTAATTATAAAAAAATACTATTTTTTTTCATTTTTGGAACTTAACTTTGTTTTTTGTACTAGTTCTTTATTTCATATAACACGGCATTTTTTAGGAATCTAACGACCGTGTTATATAGGGTTTACCTGTATATATATATATATATATATATATATATATATATATATATATATATAATATATATATAGTTCTTAATAAAATTTGACAAACAAATATTATGTCATTTATAATGATATTACATCTGAAAATAATATTGTATATTTTTAAAAAATATTACATAAATAAAATACTATTTTTTAACTAAATTTCTCTTATTTTAATAAATAAAACATTGAAAAATTTGATTACTTATATTTTATATATAAATTTTTGATATTTACTAATAAAGGTAAAAATTTTAAACATGTTATATACCCCATAAGTCCCAAAATAAAAAATAATAATAATGAACTAATCTTTAAAAAAATAAAGTACTGTTATTAATTTAAATATATATAATTGGTAAAGATCTTTATAATTTAAAAAAAAAATGCTGGAGAATTGGTACTTACAAAGAAAAAGTTCCTACAAAATCCCGAATAATATATTTTTCATGGTGTTGATTCAACCCAAAATTTAAAATTATTAAATCAATTTTATCGATCAAGAATACATTATTGATTCTTAACAAATATGCAATCTACAAATGATGAAGACATAAAACTCATATTAAGAATGAATGTGTTTATAAGTGGGCGACATTTAATGGCGTCGCTAGTCAAACAGTTTCAAAAAGTAACACCACACAGAGTTGTAAATAATGTGATGAATTATAAATAAATGGCAGATGTGGGATACTCAGTGCGCTCGTTATACATAACGCAGAAATGAATTATGACTCTCGCACTACTTCGTATATATGTCATTAAAATGATGACATTTTCATGTTATAACACATATGTCATTCAGATTAATATAATATTGAATTTTATTTTGACTCGTGTGAGGGATAATTTACGTGCCTGAGTATGACTTCAAATATATGTAGTTGAGTTTCAAACATCTGTTTTACTAAAAATTATTTAATTACATATATATGTCTGTATGTGTGTATGTAGAAAGAGAGTTAATTGCAATGGATATAATATTAGTATATTTGATAAAATAAAAAAATATGTTTTAAAATTAGAAAATAAATATGTAATAATAAAAAATGTTATTTTAATGCTAACAATATTGAAAAAAGATAGTGAAATAATTAATGTATGTTGAAGATCTGTATAATATATTAGTTCATAAATAATAAAATATATTTTATTTCAAAAAAATATATATTAAGACAGTTTTATTATTTTTGCAAGCATCATAATTCCAAGAATTTTTTATGTATCGTATGACTCATTACACTAAATCATTAACTGAGTAACTAAATACATACCTTGTTTCATTTGTTCACTATCATCGATGTGTTCATTTTAATTTAAAACATAATTTCAACCCTTCAAAATGTCTTTTCAAAATAATATAATATGTGGATGTTCACTTTATGAATTGAAACTTAATTCTAACGTTGCTGAAATTGCAAGAAATATTTGAACCGCATTTAGAAAAGTGGTAATTACATCAAGAACTGTTTGGAAATAATTTTAGAAAAATGCTTTAGGAGATGATCATTAAAAGACAAAGTCAGATCAGGCATACCATTAAATATAAATATCGACGAATTACAGACAATAACTAAAATAAATTCTAATTGAATGTGTTAATACCTTGCTGAAAAATTCAAAATGAGTGCTGAAACAATACGAAATCATTTGGATAAAATATGGAAGAAATGGAATTTAACATTTTAATATCCAACATCAAATTGCAGTGACTTAATTGAAATAATTATTTATGTATCGTATATTTATAAGTTAATTCGTGTATCTTTTATTTCACAGTTAAAATCGTAAAGATTTTTGGTTCAAATTTTATTTCTGCGACGAAAAATAGATTCTTTATTCTAACTATTAACGTAGTTACCACTGGCTGTCATAAAATGACCCTTTAATGCAAAATTGATTCCAAAAGAAAATCTTTTATATGTTTGGTAGACTTCAAGAGAAATTATTCATTACGAATATTTACAAGTTGGTCAAACCTCCAGAGCGAACATTTACCGTAAACAGCTATAACGAATGCATAGTGCATTACAAAAAAAAACAACCAACGTTGGTAAATCATCAAAAAGTTTTATTTTTGCAAGGTAATGCTCGGTCATATGTTGCAGTAATGATATGAGAAAAGATAATGAATTTAGGTTGGGAAATTCTCCCTCATTTCTCATATTGAAAAGACATATCACCATCAGATTTTCACTCACTTTTTTCTCTGAATAACCATATATGAAGTGAAGAATTTAACAGTAACAGCATTAAAAGCAAAAGTTTTTCAATTTTTGAAAATAACAATTTTTAATTTTATAAAAAAATATAAATTATCTTTTCGTTGGAAAAGGGTAGTTTAATGTGAAGGTAAATACTTTGACGAATAAAGTTTTTCTATGTAAAAAATACAAGTCTTCTTATTTTAATCTCAAAAGAGATAGAACTTTCTTGGTTATCTAATATTTAACGCGGGATTTATAAAAGTTATATACCATGTCTAGACTCCTGCCTTAGAGCAACTTTAAGAAGAGGATAACACTAAAAATAAAACTTAATGTGAAAAGACATATGAAAGTTGAAATTTATACATGAACAATAACGTTTGAGTTTTTTATTGATTCACCAAAAAATTTAAACTGAACTTTAATAGCTTTTTGTATATTAAAAGTGATATATCAATACATCTACAAAGTGTAATTCATAAAAAATTATACAATAAGCATACAAATACAACAGAAAAATTTTTCTATAAGATATTATATAATCACTATTTGTTTTGCAACTAGACTTCCCATAAATTAATTATCACCCAAATACTACAAGTTGTTTTGTTAAATAATTATTTATTGTTTACTTTATTTGTTTATAAGCTAACATATATAATGTGTATGTATGTATGTACACACATATAAGAACATGCGAAAAAATATAATGTATAGTTGTCAATAAAATAACAAGTAATTTTAAAACAAATATGATCAATGAAAATATTATTAATTAAATAGAAAACGTTTCTTGGAAATATTGATGAAAATATTTTTCTGATTATACATTATTTTTAAGATAAATCACAATTGGCACATGTCACAATTGTATACAATGGATGTTCGAGTATAAGATATGTAGTATAAACAAGCAGTTAAAACCGAAACATTGCAGGCAAGAAACATATGTTAATAACTATCATAAACACATGCTCACTACAAAGACTTCGCATTGTAATTTTACTGTCTGCAGGTTTCTAAATGTCAGAATTATTGGTGCACACTGAAATGATTTATTTGAAATGTTTTGTTGACAATGAGGCGTTTATACGTATTAATACAAATGCATCCTTGATATGCAGTATATTTAAATCAAAGGCATAAGAACTTTTCGAAAAACAAAGAAAACCTACCTATTATCTCAGATTAAATTTAAACATGTTTAATATTACACACATAGATGTATGACAGAAATGCATATATCGTACATATATAATGCACTTAATTTTAAAAGAGAAAATATATCTATGCAAAAATATGTACATGTATATTTTGAATAAAAAAATATTTTTATTCATTTATTAATCATTAAACATAGCTTTTAAAAAATATTTTCAGCTATCCACTTTTATTGGCATATTGCTTTATCTTAATTATATATATATATAAATTACAAAATTGTCTAAATCACATTAACAATTAAATGTATTTTAAAATTACCAACATATTTTTTAAAAAAAAAATTATTTAATAAGATTATTTTGTATCATAACAAGTAAATAAATTATTTTACATTTGAAAACAGAAAAACTATTATTTTATTTATGAAAAATATTTGAATTACAATATACAACTATAAAAACAATACACTGAACATTCAAAAAGTGTCCCATAGTAAATAAAATATTCAATATAAAAAAGAAAAAATATAATAATTATTTTCATCAATCATAAATTTATTAAATTTGAAATTTAATATATAAGACCATCCAAATAAGACGCCTAGATTTGTGTTTTATTAAAAAAAATGAAACTATACACATGTTTCTCTATACACTACCCTATACAAATGTTTCTTTTTAATAAAACACAAATTATACGTCACATTTGGATGACTCTCTCTCTCTCTCTCTCTCTATATATATATATATATATATATATATATATATATCATTAACCTCTCTATACCCACTACTGAATGAAGGCCTCTCTCAAAATTTTCCACTTGAACCAATCGAATGCCTTTCTCTTTCAATCCATTCCAATGAATTATTTGTCCTATCTATACATGAGTCTTTTCCCGGGCTTTCTTATATATCTAAGTTCTCAATCAATAACTTTTCTTCATTAGTGGTTCACTCTTCTACTATATAACCAATCCAATTCCATTTTGAACTCCTCACGTATACCATAGCATCCATACATTTTGTTTTCTTTCTGATCCATTCAGTTCTCTTCCTATTTTTCCTAATATTCATCTTTCCATACTTCTTTGTAACATGTGAAGCCTCTAAATTATGCTGATCGCTGAATTATGCTCTTTAAACATAGAGGAATATCAGACTTCACAATATGCGAATTTCTTCCGAACTAAAACTATTCCATTTTTACTCTTCTATTCTTTACTTTATCTATAATGTTCTTTTAGTGTCGATGAGTTACCCCAGATGTACATAATTTTCAGTTTCTTCTGTTTCTCTTCCTTTCAGTTTCATTTTTCCTAATTTTAAAAATTAATTGAATATTACTTTTATCTTGCTGAGGTTTATATTTTAGTTAAACCATTTTTTTTTATTTTCTTTATCCAATAATTCTAAACATCTCTCCATTTATTTTTATTCCTTCAGACTGCCAGTTTAGACTCTTAAATATTTATTCTAATACAGATGTAAATATTTTTGGTAATATCATATCTTTTTATCTCACTCCTTTCATAATTTTAAATTTCTCAGTTTCTTCGTGTACAAAACATGTAACATTTTTATAAATATTTCTTAAGAATTTAATATATGCTTCTTCAGTTCCTTGATTTTTCAATAAATTTAATATTGCTAACTTATTAACACGCAGGATTTTTCATAATCTATAAATCAAAACAGGGTAGTATTTAATACTCGTTGCATCGACTAATAATTTCCCTTACTACTTATTTATATATATATATATATATATATATATATATATATGTGTGTGTGTGTGTGTGTGTGTGTGTGTATGTGTGCTCATAGGTTGTTTTTGTACGTTATATAAAAAATTAGAAAAGTATTGTTTACAGACGATATTATCAGTGTTCCAAATTTCTTAATCAAAAATTTCAAACACATGAAATATCAGAGCCGTATTCATAAATTCTAAAAAATCGAATATAAGTTATAAAATAAATTTAACAATATTCAATATCACATTAATAATTTTAAACATAGTATTTTATATTTTATAAATTAAAAAAATATATATACGAATCGAAATTACGTTATCGATTACTTTTAAACGTCAATTTTAAAACAAAATTTGAAACTTATTTCATATTTTTGATCAAAAAGAGGTTTATTAACTACAATAACACGTTTAAATAATTTGTACATATTTAATACGTATTACCAAACTGAGAATACACATTGAAGAACTTTTTATTAATAGAATCGACATAATTTTCTGTTACGCTTTAAATAAACATCCGAACTGAAATTAATTTTACGAGAAAATACATATATTTGTTTAAAAACTTTTATGTCTGATAAGTTTACCAAAACCTCTCGACTCACTTCAAACAGTAAATCATGACTAGTAAATAATTTCCTTTGACTCCCTTTTCTGCTTATAGTTTATCATAACTTCAATGTAAATACATAATATTATTGTTATTCTATCATCGCTTTTTAAAACACTCGCGTCGTAAAGATAAAAAAATGTTCTACATCCGTTTTAATATATCCGACTTACAACAGAAAACTTGTCTGCGTTCCATATGTTTTTTAACCATAATTTTGTGACATTCATAATATCGGCATCGAATTCTTTGTATGAAGTGGTTTCAAATGAAGCTTCTTTGTAAAAGAGATAATGTACATAGATCTATAAAGCTCCGCTATTGTTTTTATAACGTAAACTATTTGTAACGATCTTCTAACGTTTAGATTCTAACAGTTTATAAATAATAGTGTTTCTGTGTTTATATATTATATAATTTACAGATTTTTGATGTTATCGTACATTTTCATTAATTTTAAAAAAAACTTTAATTTAATATATCTATTTATCTATCTATCTATCTGTATCTATCAATCTATCTATCTATTTATATATATATATATATATATATATATATATATATATATATATATATTTAATAGATATTTTCAGTGTCGTAAAAAAAACTATTCTACTGATGTGTGTAACACTCATAAAAATGTAATTGGTACATGTTAGTTTAATGCGGTTGCATGCTCCTTTAGATTATTTTTAATGTTTCTCCGAGTAACCATCATAATCTATGCATTATTATTCTCTGGGGATAAGAGAAGTAATGTAATTAAATGTACATAATGAGAAATAATTTGTTTAAATAAAACAAAGCATTTAATGAATAAAAATATGTGTAAGTAGGTAAAATACTAAAAAACTTATGTTAATTGTAATAAAAGGAATTATAATTAATTAATAATTTATCTGATTATCATATTAAATTTTTTTTTAGTTGAATTTGTGAAGTAGTACATTTAATTTCCAATTAATTAATAGTTGATTATATGATTATAATTATTTATGTTTTATTAAGAAAAATATTGATAATAAATGATTTTAATAATTAAGTGGTCTAATAATATTTTTTTTAATTTATTAATTAACTAATTTAATAAAAAAAATGTAATTATTAGTTATATTAATCGAATATGTTTTTAACAAGAAAGTACCATGCAAATTATTACAATAATATTTTTCGATTTTTTAAAATAGTTTACATATCCATAATAAATCCTTCATTATTATTGAATATAACCAGTTTCTAATATAAACAATATTTTGAAACTATTAGTGAATTTCATTAATTTGGATTTTTACTTCGAATAAACCAAAACTGAGTAAGCAGCAAATATATTTATTTATTCCCTATTTATTTTAGAACTATGGAAAATTTACTTTCACTAAATAAACTATCACACAACAGCACAGTATATTAAAAAAGTTTTTAATAAATACCTATTATTCATTATTTTTTTTATTTAGTTAAAAGCTGATGAGCATTTCGATAGCAATTCTATCATTATCAGAGCGTTGTGTTATGAAATTTACTTTTTATAATGCAACACTTTGATAATGATAATATGACATCGAAATTCATATCAGTTTATATACAAAGCAATTAAACAATAAATAATTATGGAACTCATTTTCAATTATTTGTGGTATTAAAAATTAATTTGTGTGATATTTATTTACTATCAATAAATTTACAAATTTTCAAATTATTCAATAGTAATAATTTTAATATGTAGATAAAAATCTTGTAAATAAAAATGCTTCATTATAAAATTAGATAATTATTGATAAAATATATTGTTAAGAGAGGCCTTCATCCAGCAGTTGATTGAGAAAAACTAATAATGAAGATAATGATATATATATATATATATATATATACATATGTATGTATAATATTTAGAGAATAAATATACATGTCACAACAGAAATGCATTTACAATTAATCAGAAACGTTTGTTGTTCTACGAAACAAACTTACAAATTTAATTATTCCTTTGTATATTCGTACATTATTTCTAATAGTAATTTTAAATTTTCATTGATTAAAAATTTTAACTTTAAAATAAAATATTTTTTAACTTTGTAAACGAATCAATTCACATATATTATCGAAAAATTCATTATAGATTATAATCCAGTATTCAATATTTTATTTTGTCATATTTTTAACAATAATAGTAATTAAAACTTATATAAAATAACAATACAATGATTAAAACTTCTTCTAAAAAATTCCTATAATTAAAGTTCACATCCATAAACATATAAATGTATATATGAATATTTTCGTTTTAGCTTATTTGCTTCTAAATATATCATTCAGGGACTATAGAATTCAAGTATATAAATATATGTACGCAAGCAAATTGAAAATGAGACACAATGAATTATTTTCATTAGAAAATTGTATAAAAAAAAGAAAAATATTTCGCATCGTTTATCACATGTAATCTTATCTGACTATAGTACTCGTATAAGACATTAAAAAAACGTTAACGACTTTTAAGTAAATTCTTGAAACTTGGCTAATAATTACAACAAATTATACAAAAGAACAGTAATAATTATCATAGCATATACAATGTCGTTACACCCACTGAAAATAACAAAAATTAACTTAAAAGATAGAATAATTAGTAGAAGATTAATTGCAGAACTTAATTAAGTAACGCTTGCAGTTTTAATTACTGTGTATAAATTATGAAATACAAATAGCGTTTATTAAGAGTGATAATGAGGAATGCAAATTATTTATGTATAAATAATCTTAATTGCAAAGTTACTAAACTGTGAGTAATTGATTGAATATTTTATGTACGAAACACGAACTGATTAAATTAACAATTGTACTAGATAATTTCATTCAAATTGGTAATGTAAAACGAAAATAATTTTTCATATGTAGCAACCGTAATTATTTTAATTATTTTACATGTTACTCCCATTACAAAACGTCCGAATGAATATGCACACGTTTAAATGAAAAGCTTATATTTGTTGAGAGTTAGTAATCTCTTGTACTGTTACAATATTCTCTTCATTTCAACGCGTACATAGTTGATACCTGTTAGTCACGTAATCATATTTGAAACAATTATGTAATTAAAATTTCATAAACGACGAACATTTTTAGGAAGTTCTCGTGTCCTACATGATGTTTTTTAGTCGAACTAAAAAAATTAAACTATTATTACGAAAGTTTGCTTAAATTGACGAAAACTTCACATTTCATTTGAATTGTTATTTATTTTTATTGTAATAATAAAAAATACACAATTCTTGAAACATTATCACATAATATTATATATGGTCATCCAAATGTGACGCCTAGATTTATGTTTTATTAAAAAGAAACATGTGTATAGCGTGGTGTATAGAGAAACATGTATATAGTTTATTTTGTTTCTTTTTAATAATTAAACACAAATATAGGTGTCACATTTGGATGATCCTTTATAAATTTCTATAAAATAATAATTTTATTTATAGGAAAAAAAATGTAACATTCATTTACAAAATTATTGTTTTTCTTTCCTCGTGCATAAATCAAATATGGTGTTTTAATTAAAACGAAAATTGCAGAAAAAATGAATAAACTAGTTTTTGTATAAAATTTCAGTTGAAAGATTATCGTGAAATGGAAGAATATTTTTAATAACAATAATGATGTCATTTAATTATCCTGAAGTGTAATCTTTGAAATATTACATGTTTTAACGAAAATATTTAATTTCGCTAATAACTTTTCTAATATTGTTTTGACATACAAATTCTGTAAAAATATTTAAATACAAAAATGTATTCATTTAATACATTTTTAAGCATTACAAACCTTTCAAAATATAATAAATGATAACATTTAATATTAATAATAATAATAATAAACAATCCATATTATATAACTGAATTTTACAAAATTACAAATTTTAAAGATACATTTAATTATTTTAACAGCTACATCTATCTTAAAATATCAGTTATGAAATGTTATCAATAATGAATCAATGATATTAGCTTTATATTTAATACAGAATTTGCATTTAAATTATTAAATTATTGTTATTCAAATATCAGTAACAATTTTTTTTGGTTTATTTTTTTACACAATCTTTATGTATGCTGTTTTAATTATTTTTAATTAATATTCTTATTTTTATCCGTTATCAATATATCTTTTCTTGTAACCATATATAGAGCGACCCAAATGAGACTGAAATGTTGAGACATACATTTACTTGCTTACTATCATTTATAATTCTTTATTATCCTTTAGTCTCATTTGAACTACTTATATATACATACATATATATATATATATATATAGATAAATAGATATATATATATATATATATAGATAGATATATATATATATATATATATATATATATATATATATATATATATATATATATATATATATATATAGATATATATATATATATATATATATATATATATATATATATATATATATAAAGGAGTGTTACTGCATAAAAAGTATATTATTTTCTCATCTTCGATTTTAAAATGATTTTAATCAAATTTCTTTTTGAGTTATATATTTTTCAACTTTGTAAATATTTTTATAAATCTATTAATTACTTTTGTTATTCTATATTCAGAATTTTTTAAAACTTTTAAGTATATATATATATATATATATATATATATATATATATTACTAGTAGTTTGAAATTTAAAATATTTATAGATTATTTGATTTAAAATTTATTTTTATTGTAAATATGTACAGTTTTTTTACATTTATTTAAATGATTCTTTTTTTGTTATTTCTTTCCCAAAAAGTGCCTTGCACTTATATATATATATATATATATATATATATATATATATATATATATATATGCAAATATATATTCTTTTGTATATATGTGCTTATATGTACATATGTGTGAATACAAATTAATGTATGCATGTAAAATAAAAAATACACGTGAACAAAATGTGGTAATTTTGAGCTGCTTGATTGTATTTTTTAGAAAACGTGTTAAAACATAAGACGTACATTGCCGTATTTAAAATGCAGCCGATGTTATTAAAAGAAATAAACAAGCTGTATTTGAATATAAAAGTGTTTTGTATATGTGTGTGTGTGTGTGTTCGATATGAAGTAAACAAAAATAATCCAAACAAATGTTTGAAAATACTCTAATTGGATGTGTAACTGAATTTAAAATACACTTTGACGTACAAATATATTACTTGGGCGATCAATATTTGTTCCGTATTAGCGTGTGTGTAAAAAAGACAGTGAAATTTAAGTTTGTAAGGTAAAATACGATGCCGGTATGCAGTTTAAGACCTGTAGCTATTGTATCGGTGAACGAAAAACGTATCTCCATACAATGGTGACGTCGATCAAATGTAATATTCCCATTTCGGAGATCAAAGTTAACAGGGAACAATGTCGTTGCATGACGATTTTTCGATCAGAGATTATCCTAAGTTATTGATTTCTGGACTATGAAGTCTGTTTTATTCTCTGTGCATGTCTTACGTTTTTTTTTCGTATCTACAATTTAAATATATCAACATACACATACACACATACTATTGAATCTATATATATATATATATATATATATATATATATATATATATATATATATATATACATATATACTGTAAATACATTTAACAAAATCTTTCAATTCTATTAATCTATACACAGTAGAAAAAATAGATTTATATATACAAATACACTAAAAGAATCAAAATGAATTCAAAATATGGCTCATTTAAAAATTATTTTGACAAAAAAAAATCATCTGAACAGTTATGCAAATATATGGTGTCCCAAATGAGACTGAAGGATAATAAAAGATAGTCAATAATAGTAAGCAAATAAATGTATGTCTAAATCCTTCAGTTCTATTTGAATCGCCTATATAGTTAATAATATATATATATATATATATATATATATATATATATATATATATATATATATATATATATATATATATATATATATATATTAATAACAAATGCATGTGAATTAACTATAAAAATAGAAGACAAAATATTTGAAAATTAAATTTAAGTTCATTATTTTTTTAAAAAAAAGGTTTAAAATATACTACTTGGTTTGGAATACAAGTTTAACATCAATGAATCAAGGAAATATAGAGTGTTTTTTAAATGTGATAGAACTTTAAATTGAATCCCCATCGAAAGTTCCATCTAACCTAAAAAACACTATTTATATGTATGTATGTGTATATATATATATATATATATATATATATATATATATATATATATATATATATATATATATATATATATATATATATATATATATATATGTTTTTTTAGATTAGATAGAACTTTCGATAGGGATTCTATTTAAAGATCTATCACTCTTAAAAAACACTTTATATATACTATTCATTTTAAGCATTATTCTCTCCAAAAACTAAATTTTGAAGTATTTAAATCCGAATATCTTGAATATCACTCATCGAAACCATCATATCAAGATAATATTAATTTAGTAATAAAACCACTAATCTTTCATAATGAAGATGAGTATCATCATATTAATATTAAATTCGTTGTCAATGCAGAATTGAATTTTTTAATATTTAAGAAATCTATTTCAAATGTCAATTTTATCTCCAAAAAGTAATTTCGTATTGAACTTTTAAATTTATTAACAAATTATTGTAGTATAATTTCCAACACTTATAAAATTAAGTAGGATATCATTTATATTCAGAAAGTATTTTTTACTTAAAATTGTATTTTTACTAAGAACGTTATACTGTCGTATTTACAAACATACTTACAAATATTTTTCTAAAACTATGTTTGTAAATTATACTTTTCGTCTATTATAATTTGAATGGCTGTTCAAATATACATATATAAAAATGGCTGTTCAAATATACATTATATAATAAATCTCATCATCATCATCAGCTCCACAGACTATTCTAGCCCCTGGTCTCCTGAAATTTTCCTCGCCATTTTTCCCTATTAGATATTTCCTGTCGCCAATTGGCCCTAAAGAGCACTTCGCATCATTCTCAGTGTTATCCTTCCATCTTGCCCTTGGCCTCCCTTTTAGTCTTATTAACTCTGGTATTTTTTGTACACCTTTTTGGCTGTCCTCGTTTCTGGAATTTTTTAATAAGTGGCCCAACCATTTAAGCCTTAAATTGATAGAACTAGACTTCCATTACTTTTGCATTATTTTTTCTTTTCCATATTCCGTTTTCACATGTTAGTGTAAATATTTTCCCTAAGATTTTTCTTTCAAAAATATTTACTTCTTTTATTTGTGATTGGGTAAACGTCTAAGTTTCTTCCACATAGCTTACGGTTACTCTGATTATTGTCTTATAAATCATCAATTGGTATCTAGTTGAAACATTTTTGTTTTTTATGATGTCTTTTAATCCAAAGTAGCTTTTTCATCCTGTCGATACTCTACTCTTGACATCTATTTCTTCATCGTTATTTTGGTTTACTTTTGAACCTAAATAATATAGTAAACATAAATTATTAAAAATACTCTTACTTTATTGAATAATAAATTTTACGAAATCTTATTTAAAAAAAGATTCTTTCTTGAAATATTTTTAAACATAACCAATTCTAAAGAGATAAATTCAATTCAATCATTTAAATAAAGCAAAACTTAAAGAATAAAATAATTTATATAGTATATAAAAAAAAGACTTTTAATCGTTATTTCAACGGCCATTTTCTTTGCATATAAAATATGTTATGACAAGTAAACATTTCACAATACCAAAAATTGAACGCGTTCATTAAACCAATTTGCATATAATTTTATTATCCAGTATACGTTTATTTTATTCGTCGTAATACAAAATCACACGGTCAAAAACACCAGTCGTCTTTAATGGCGTCAGTTTACTAATTTTCTTTTCACGTTGCCAAGCGAACCATCAAAAGAAAGATAATAGTAATTTTTAATAGTGGAGTTAATTTAAATATTTCATCAATTAGCATTATTCAAAACATACTCGCTACAAATTATTTATACGGTTTACAACATGTGGGTGGACATGCCTAGCGAGCAAGCAACAGCCAAACGAGCGAAATAAAGATTATGTGAATGCCGGGTACGGGAGTGGGAGGTATGTATGACCGAATATATAACGTATATTATCTGTATGTACCTATGTATAAAGTGCGCCCGCCGCCGCGGGGCGACTGACAACCGGAAGTGGGCGCACGCAGAGAATCGCACATGCGCACACCGAAGCAGCTGATGCTGGCGAGCGATAAGATGCCGCTGGCTACGAACGAACCCCGAACCATGAGCATAACGTGTAAGATATATTGTAATAACGCAATGTCTGACACCTTCTACCTATATAAACTTACATAACGTATAGCAGACAAGCAGATTAGTGTTATAATCTTGACACCTTATTTTACATATTACGAATTACTGATGATAACGTACATTCATGCATACACTAATGATCACACTTGGGCCATGTAACGCGTTCGTTTTATTATAGTTACTAAACTTATATACAAATTACATATGTACATATATATATAAATATATGTTTGTACGTATGAAACATACAGACATACGAAAATTATATTAGAGTACAATGTGAAATTATTTAAATAAACGAATGTATATGTGTATATGTCTCGTGTGAAATCACGTTATTTACGCTACATAAATTAATTTGTTTGTACATAATCAACAGTCACTTTTTTATTACAATAGTTATTTGTTACTGCGTGTGTCTCAACTGATATGATAATTTTTTTAAGGTATTTTAATACGTTGATGTTATAATTATAAAACAACATACGATAATTTCATATTCAATTATGCATAGTTTAAATAAACAAAACGATCACAACCGACGTATTTTATTATATGTACGTTTTTTTCACTTATGCATAGATATATCTGCGTTAAAATTCATATCTGCAAATTAAATTTATAGTCATTTAATGTCCTATTATTTTATCGTTACATTTTAAAACAATATTATTCACGAGAATTTAATAATGAAAAATATATTGATATAATTTGGTTCATTCCTATCAGATATATTTATGTAATTTGGTTTAAAAAATCACAGGATTCTTAAAAAAACATGACTTTTATTGATATTAGAAATATTTTGCAAAAACATTTCACGGAATAAAAATTTCTATTTTCTTTACAAATTGAAAATCTATTAACATATAGGATCATCCAAATGTAACGCCTAGCTTTGTGTTTTATTAAAAAGAAACATATGTATAGTTTCTTTTTAACAAAACACAAATCTAAGCTTCACATTTCGATAGTTTGAATTCTTCTATTGATGATAAAACTTCAATTTTAGATATCATCATTAATCAAAAATCTTTATCATTCGACAAGTTTCCTTCAAACAAAAGTCAGTTTTTAAATACAATGGTTCTTTTAGAGGTAATAGAACTTTAAATTGAATCTCCATCGAAAGTTTTATCTAGCCTAAAAACAACTTTTATATGTACGAGGGTTGTTTGATAAGTATGGTAAAAAAGTAAAAAAAACTAAACTGAAAAATTTAATTAAATTAATTAATTAATTAAATTAAATAATAAATAAATTTACCATACTTATCACACGATCCTCGTATATGTGTGAGTGTGTGTATATTATATATATATATATATATATATATATATATATATATATATATATATGCACACACACAAAGAATGCTTTTTAAGGATAGATAGAACTTTCGATAGGAATTCAATTTTAAGTTCTATAACGGTTAAAAAACATCATATACAATATTTTTTTAACTCATGTCATATACAATTATTATATAAATAAACTCAAAAAAATTAATATTTTTTTAATTTTTTATATTTCATGCAAACGATTTTCACCAGTTTAAAATAAAAAAATTGTAAATTATCCACATTAATACCAAATATCAATTAAAATACCAAAAATAAATCATTCATTATTCATTTACATATAAATATCAATAAAAACTTAGAATATATTTGTAACTATTGATAAACTATAAAATAAGTTACTTTTTAAACTAAAAAAAATTTTTATCAATCTATATAATTGCATCAATTAAATAACTTTTTAATAATAATCTTAAAAAGACAATTTAAGTGCGTGTTAAATGTATTTCTCTATATATAATTTTTAAAACTTAACATTCCACAAGGTATATTTCGCTTTTGGAAGTAAATACCTACATAAGTATTAAATTACCAAATATTTTATTTATAACTTAAAAAGTAAAACATCGGTTTCATATTATACACGCACATGATAATAAATATATACATACATGTGAAGACAATATAAGAAAATTTACATATATATATATATATATATATATATATATATATATATATATATTTATAAAAAATATAAATCTTGTTATGATCAGTTCTTTAAGTTAACTTATATATATATATATATATATATATATATATATATATATATATATATATATATATATGTAAATATAAGTCAACTTAAAGAACTGATCATAAGAAGATTCATATTTTTTTTAGCATATTATACTTTTACACTTATAACTTTAATTAATTATTTTAGTAGATAAAATTGTATAATTTATATAAATATTTTTTTTCAAATATATTATTTAAGAATATCAGTTATTTAAAAGGATAAAATTTTAATTATTTCAAGTTATATGAAAATTAATTTTTATCTAAAATTCGATGTTATTAATTGAATTTTGTATAAATTATGTTCATTTTTATCAATGTTAAAGCTTATAATATATAATATTTACCTACATAAAAGTTGATACATAAGAATAAATTTCGTGATATATGTATAGGTGGTTCAAATAAGACTGAAAAATATTAAAAAATATATCTAAACTGTTCAATGTCATTTAGATCACCTATATAATTATTTATTTTATTTTAATTTAAATTATTATTAAAAATTTCATTTATTATCAAATTAATGGTTTAAAAATTGAGCTAGTTATTTAGGGTCATCCAAATGTGACGCCTATATTTGTGTTTTATTAAAAAGAAACATGTGTATAGAGTGGTGTATTGGGAAACATGTGTACAGTTTCTTTTTTATAAAACACAAATATAGGCATCACATTTGGATGATCCTATATAATATATGTTAGTACTAACTACATAAATTTCATTATACTTAAACAATAAAAAGCACTAAATACTAATATCATATTTTTATTTATCAAAAATAATATAGTCATTTGCTAAAGATGAAATAATTTCTTTTAATTTGCCTACTAATACAGTTCTTCGCACAGATAATTTAAACCGTACTCTAAATTAAAAATCCGATTCGTACATTTTCCTGTATAGTTAATTACATACCAGTCATTAACCTTAGATTATTAAATAATCACTGTCAAAAAAATAAATTATCAATTATTCTTCGCATGCTGCTTAAATTGCGTGCGAATGTGTGTGCATATATACTCACGGATATAAATTAACTTATACCTTTTTTAAAGATATCCGTGAGATTAATTTTACAAATAAATGCATGAAAGTCAACTTTAAAAGAACCGTAAAAATTATAGATTTCAATAAATAACATGAATTAAATTTAATACACAAGTATTTCTCAATTATACACATACATACACGCACAAGTGTGTGTAAATAGTGAGTAAATCCGGCCATTAATAAATCCGGCCATTATATTATTATATATATATATTATATATATATATATATATATATATATACATATATATATATTATATCTAATATGACAATTACTTATCTTTTTTTAAATATAAGAAATAAACATAAAAAGAATACTATATTTGTAAAATATACGTGTATATCAAGTTTTTCTGATAAATCATGAAACAACTTATTTAATAGATTCTTGATCATGTTTCTTTGTTTGAAATTCTTCTGTTTTATTGCCCATGTGATAGACTTAAGTAGTGTTTTTAACCTTTCATGAATTTACGAGATAAACAAAATGAATGATTGATATATATGTTTAAACGATCTCACGAAAACAACAAAAAAATGATCTCTCGTTAAATTCCTAACAATAATTTATAACGTACTTTTTATTAGATATTTAAACGAAATGAAAAAAAAATATTCAATGTGAATGACATAAACGACAACATCTACGTAAATGATACAAAAAATACGTCTATATATAGCAAGCATAATTAATAAAATGATTTTCAGATCGTTATCATCAACATCGTTTATCTGTGTCACTTCACTTATAGATGAAGGAATCTTACAGAGATTCATTTCTATCAATAACACAAACATATTCGGATCTCGTCGTCTCTATCATTGATTTTCTTCCAGATTTAATTCATTTACATTAAACATATTATTTTATATTACATTTTTTGTATATACATAAATTATTTCAAAGTTTTTTTTTAAAATTGCTTTTTATTTTAATATCAAAATTTGTATATTTATTCATAAATGTTACTTATAGTAAAACATAATTATTTTTAGTAGAATGTTTATATAAAATAGATTTATTTCATATATATATATATATATATATATATATATATATATATATATATATATATATATAATAACGCACAGTGGTGTATTTTAGTTATCTACCTCTTACGACCGAAATTAATCAGAATACTAAAAATATATTTTAATTAATGTAACCAAAGCTACGATAAAATCTCTTCATTTCTCGAGTTAGTGTCGTGTAAAATTCTATGCATTTGCAGCACTATCTATAATCTTTTGAATCTTGCATAAGACTACAAGAAATAAGACATTCTACGTTCTCACATTAAACTTCAGTAACATTCACGAATAATGCATAAAATTTAAATAAGGTCATTAAGCAAAGTACATGCATAATGCCAAGAACAATATTTTCAAGTTCATCGATATTGGTTCTATGTTCAATATGAATAGATTTTATTTAAAAAAAAAATATTCGTCTATGTAATTTATTCCAATATCTAGACATAATTAATGAAGTCATATTTAATGAAAGTCTCAACGAACGTCATTTATGTAAAATAAGACGATTTCAAATCGTATTTATATTGAATTGTTCGTACGTAGATAATCCTCTACAAGTGAAAGAAAACAGGTGAAAACGATCAACTTAAGCTTATTGTTAATCATCACCCACACAATGTGTTAATTATTATGCGTAGCGGATAATCATTCATCCACAATATAGATGAGTATATTGAGTTGATCGCGACAAGCTGTGCAGAGAAAGCAGGTGTGTCTCCGTAGACTTGAGGTGGTGGCATCGTTTTATTGGTGCATGCACAATTATTATAACCGTAAATAATGTCTTGTGACAGGTGCTCATACCCACGATGTACAATCGTAAAGAATAAAAGTCGAATTGATTTATCACAACATTAAGTGATAATCCTTGCATGCGGAAGTGCGAGAAATAGATTTCCGGTTTGCGTTTTATATACGAATAATAGATACTATACGAACGTCCAGTGTTTGAACAAAAAGATAACAAACACAACGTATTATTTTCAAGTCACTGTTCATCATTATTCTCACGATACTTTCACTGGCTCATAAGATTCTTGATAGGACCTATTAATTTGGAAATAATTTGAATTGAGTTTCAATAGTATATTCAATTTATATATATATATATATATATATATATAGAGAGAGAGAGAGAGAGAGAGAGAGAAAAAGTTTTCTAATAAGCGATTCACAAAGTTTAAATGGAAATAAAACACAAAATATTTAATTAATTACTTATTTCATTTCTTTAGATATATTCTATGACATTAATAATGAAACACAATTTCACTCATATGACCACCATGACTTTGCTTAACATAGTGCATTCATTTAGTTCAATTTTTAGTCACTCTTTTACTAAGTTGTGATCCAATTTCATGAATTATACTTTCAATGTTTATTTTTAATGTTTCTGTTGTTTGTGGTTTAGCAGCATAAACCAATGATTTCATATAATCCCACAGAAAATAATTCAATGGAGTTAGATCACATAATCTTGGTGGCCAATTGATGGGTCTATTTCGTTAAATAATGGACTCATTAAATTTTATTTCAATAAGTTTAATGAAGTTTTTATAATTTTCGAAGCGTTGTTGAAGTGTTAGACGTTTCATGATAATTTACCAAACTATACTGAGTTGAAATGTAAAAATTAACTTTAAAAAATTCAAACATAGCTGTTACCAGCTGTTCAAATTTTGACATCCTTATTGAAAACCCCTATTTATATATATATATATATATATATATATATATATATATATAAATCATTTGTCGAAATAGAGTACAAAAGAATGGTCAATTGAATCGGTTAAAATGGAAAATTCTCCAACAGTAGATAGAAAAAGATTTTATACCTATATAAATAACTTTCAAAATAGTATTTTCAGTTAATTTTAAAAGATTATCTATAAATATAATTCTGTAAATTCTCAAAAAAGTATTCCTTCTATTGTATTTTAAAAAAATATTCCTTAAATATGTATCAAGCAAAAATACTCAAAATGTATTTCTTATAATATGAATCAACGTATCCTACAAACATAAAAAAAATGTATTTATATATATTTTAATAGACAGTGTAAAATATAAGTTTGGTAAAATGCTAATTTTAAAACATTCGGGAACAAACTGATATAAAGATTCAGTGGATACTTGTATACATTGCTTGGCAGCTGATAGGCGACGCGACTATGCCGAGATTCGATTGAGATAGCATTCGTTTATGTCTGCTAATTGGACAGGAATACCTTATTTCAATCTCTGCACAGCTGGAAACAATTCACTTTTAATTCAATATTTGAATAACACAAAATTCAAAAATTTAGTTTTATTGATACTTTATGTTACTGCAATAAATAATTAAATGCCAATTTCCATAATAATGGTATTTTCCATATAAATACAAAAATTTCAATAATTATCAATAATTTTTAAATATTTACTTTTTATTTTCATACAATAATATAATTCAAACAACCATAATAATTATGAAAATAAATTAAATTTATCTCATGATTAATTAAAGGAAATACATCCTTACTTTTTATTTTCATAATAATATAGGGTCATCCAAATATGGCGCGTATATTTATTTTTTATTAAAAAAACATAGGTATAGGGAAACATGTGTATTGTTTCTTTTTAATAAAACACAAATCTAGGCGTCACATTTGGATGATCCTATATAACTCAAAAATGTATACAACTATAATAATTATAAAATTGAATTAGAATTATTAAAAGAATTTTCTTTAATAAAAAAAAATCTTGTATTCAGTTTATATACAATTGTAGAATGAAAATAAATATTTTCAAATTCGTTATTTTCTTAAAATGCCAAAATTATTTATGAAATATAAACTATTTAAATGTAAGATTAAAATATAATAATCATTTCTCTTTATCTACCACATTTCAACTGTAATATTTAAAACAATTTTTACAATAATAATTTACATTTATTAATTATAAATTTATACATGCATATATAGAGAGG
>CP092087.1:27937786-27947786 GCA_029203775.1 Neoneuromus ignobilis
TTGAAAAATTTCGGTTTGTATATTATTTTTTATGTGTATTCACAGAAAGGAAGTTACATATTTCACAATTTTAGTTCACTTTAGAATATTATGACAGAATAATAAATGCGACGAGAACTTTTTGTATTGTAAATATTTCTTAGAATATTTGAAAGGACATTTTTTTTTCAAATCTATACCATAAAAGCAACAAACGTGTCATAAAATTGCATTCGTTTTCACTTATAGATAGAAATAATGTTACACAATAGGAGTACACATAAAGGGTGCAATTAAAAAAAAGTATACCAGCGTGTGGTAGTTTTAAATGAAGGGTTGTAAATTTTCCAATATAATTTTCAAGATACTTTAAATAGAACATTTGCAAAAGTCATTAAAATATTTAAAGATATTTGTATGCATACAACTGACTCTCATTTCAATTCTTTCTTCTGTATATTATTTATGAAACATTAATATTATTACTAAACTCTATTTTGTATAATGACAAATACATTTTTATTTATTATTTATATTTATTGCGATTTCTTATATGTATAGTATTTCGTAATTAATGTTAATCCTTGTTTCAGTGAACGAAAGATTTTATATTTTCTTACACTTTATACAACTATTGATTACGTTAACTTTAAACAAAGTAATAGTATTTATATATATTTATTTATTTAAATATGAAACACATTTCTGTTTTATCATCAGATTTTATGTGGCTACTCTCGAAAAACAATCAATCGCTACTAGAACACGCATAAATGAAGTAATTACGAAAAACATAAAATCTTTTAATGTGTAGTAATGATTAGTTAAAAAATACGTGCTTATTATTTTAAATACGTCAACATATTTTGAAAAATTGTAATCATCGTAAAAACATCGTGTATTTTACTTTTTGTAAGTTTTTTTTGTAATATTAAGATTAAAAATCTTAAAAATTTTCGTATTCAGCCAAATTTATAACAAAATTTAAGACATCACACTAATATAAAGTAATAAATATGTATAAATAATTAAATATGTATAATAACATTCATAATTTTACATAAATGTAATAATTTAATATTTTTTTACAGATCGAGAAAGTAAGTGCCAAACAGTTTACTTCACTAAAATCCAGTGTATGTATATTTCTTATTATTATATATTTAATTTCTTAAATTTAATATATAAATAATTTTTGATAACACAATTATTTACGTACACACACATATACACACATATATATGTGTGTATATTAGTGAGTGTGTATATATATATACGAGTATATATATATATATATATATATATATATATATATATATATATATATATATGAATGTAAATGTAAATATGTAGGTATTCCTTTAATAAAAATTAGATTGTCAAAAACCTCGCATATAAAAATACCAACTAACGATAAAAATACCAAATTTCGATCAAATTCTATATTATAGTCACTCTCGTGAAATTGGAATTTATAAATACCTTGAAAATATTTTCCTTACTTAATATATACATATATATATATATATATATATATATATATATATATATATATACATATATATATATATATATATATATATTACATCAAAACCAATTCACAATTTTTTTTTTAACATGTATATATATATTCCATATACTATGAGTAGTTATATATTAAAATCTGACTAAAAAATGATATCTTTATTATAAACAACTATAGAAATGTTCTTATGTTAGGAGAAATAACCACTTTGTGCAAAATAAGTAATCTATAAGCCATATCAACTATTTTATTTTTCAATTTCATGTTAATAAACGAAATTTCATAAATTTAATTTACAATGTCTTGATTTTAATTTTAAAAAAATTTTTTTTAAATAACAAACTTTTAAAAAATAGTTATCTTAGTAACTTTTATATTTTAATTATTTCTAATAATCAGTTGATTACTTTTTAATATTAAAATTAAGTACAGTTGAAACATAACTTAAAATAGTAATTAAATACCTTGAAATTAATACCTTCATTATTAATGGAAGTATAGTACAACATAATATATATGCGAGGGTTGTTTGATAAGTATGGTAAAAAAGTAAGAAAAACTAAATTGAAAATTTTAATTAAATTAAACAATAAATAAGTTTACCATACTTATCAAACAACCCTTGTATATATATATATATATATATATATGTATGTACATACATTTGTATGTATGTATGTATGTACACGTTTTGGAATATATTACAGACCACAACATATATTCCAGATTTATATTATTTTGTAACAATTCTTCTAAAATGTAATATACTTTATGGACATTTCTATAAAAGTGATTTTATAGCACTCTATATTAGTGATTTGTAATTCAAATAATGTAATTTCTTATTTTCGGGTAGATATAACAAAGCTATTAAACAATTATTTATACCTTATAATATAAATTTTAATTTATTTTATGTACAGTAATTAATTCTTAGAATAATTTATATTTTATATATATACATTTGAGAGTACAGATTTATGTAGTCATGTAAATTGAATAATAATATATGTAATTAAAATGTAATACATTTTTGTACAAGGTGTTTATTTATTAATTACGTGTATACGAATCAAAAATTATTAATATAATTTAAAAATATTCAAGGTAACACTTTTTTACTTATCGATTATATTTAAAAATGTTTTTTTACTTTTTTTATAATATACTAAAATGAATTTAATTTATTAATATCATCAAACCATAAAATTTATATTTTCTTATTAAAATTGACCAACGTAAATATTTAAAATATTTTAGATGTCATATTTATGAGACGAGTTAATATCAAATACTTCTGGCTATTAATATTTATACGTGTATAATTTTTTAACGATCATCATTCGTTGTGAACGTTCGAAAGCCATTATAAATTTATACATATATTAGTAAGTTATTAATAAGAACATTAAAATTAAATAATAAATATCTTTCCAAGAATGAAATCTATAAACAAACTTCTACATTAAAATTCGTTTAAGAACTACAAAGTAAAAGATGATTATAAAGCTTCAGCTAATTATGTTTATATTATCGATCTACCAAAAGCAGTCACCGACATAAAAATAAACCTTATACTCTCGACACGAATCACCTCAATAAATACTTATTCGAGAAACCACAAAAAATCATAATTTATCACAACCATAAACGGTATTCACTGGTGACTCCTAGCCCATAGCCATATACGAGACTCACCCCAATTATGACATAAAAATAAAATGTAATACAAAAAGCAAGGTGGTGTAATAGTAACAGCCTGACCACTCTCCCGCCCGTCATAAAGTTCATCCTTGTAAGGGGTAGCTCATTCGGCACGCGGTAATATGGGGTAAGAAGACGGCGATGCAGGTCATGTCAGACATTAGTTAGGGAATTTATGACTCACTCTCCAGCCTAGTAATGTATACGTGCGTTATGTTTACGAATGTGTATAAAAATGTGCCGGATATACCTATATATACACAAATATATATATATATATATATATATATATATATATATATATATATATATATATATATATATATATATATATATATATATATATATATATATATATATATATGTAAATATGTATATATTGAAAAATATGAAAATAAATATTATAAAATAATAATAATTTTGTACAAAATATTAAATATAAATCAACCATTTTTAATGAAAATAATTTTGAAAATAATACTATCGACATAAATATATCTTTATTATATAAGAATTGAAAATGTTAGTAATACTATTTTTATTAAAACTTCATAAAAATAATGAATTTTCATAAAATGGAAATGTTGATAGTTAAACAGTTCGTATATTAAAATTTTTGAATTTACATAATTATAAATTATTTCTTTTCAATAATATTGTATTTTAATTATAAACTTTTCTCAACAGTCCACATATTTTTTTAAAAAAATAATTGAATTGTTTATTATACCTCATTCTTTGAAATCCGATGAGAAATATAAATAAATTAAAATAAGTTTTTTAAAATGAGTAAAATTTAATTTTTAACCATAATTCTTTGTTCTAATTTTTATACTATATTATAAAGGATTATATATATATATATATATATATATATATACATATACATACTGGTAACCCCCGTATAACACGGTTGTTACGTTCCTAAAAAATGCCGTGTTATACGAAACAAAGAACTAATCCAAAAAAGAGAGTCAGGTTCCAAAAATTAGAAAAACATACTATTATATTTTTACAATTAGGAGAAATATATTTATTAAAGCAATTTTCATCAAAAGTATTACATATCAATATGTATTAAATAATGTTTTCTTCGTCATCACTAATAAGCACCATTAACCGAGGGCGTTTTCTTTTGACAAGATATCTTCATCCTCTAAACTTTCTTCAGCATTATCTTGAGTTCTATGCTCTACTTATCTCAAAAAATCTGTTATTTTAGATTGCTTGCTTTTAGCTGAGAGTAAAATCTGTAATTTTTATTCTAGCGAGATGAAATGTCTTTATAAAGGTATTTTTTATTTCCGCAAGACATAGTTCAGGGTTACAAATTAATTCAGAAAAATGAAAAATATAATTACAATTTCTAAAAAAGGATAAATAATACGCACCCGAATATTTTTAATCTATGTATAATGTAGTAAAAAGAAAAACACAAAATTCTAAAATGTACTTAATACTCCACGAACAAAATGGATTTAAAATGCTAATAAATTTCAAAATTCTACAGGCAAATCTGATACGACATACACGCTCAAATGAAAAAATTCCAATGATATATCTTGTGCACTTAAAAGCTCTTATTTCGTTCCATGTTGTACGGGAATTTCCCTAATTTCGAATTTTGTTCTTAAAAACTTTAAGTGTTGTACGGGGATTTATCTAATTCTCAAACCGTGTTAGAGTGAAACCGTGTTCTAGATTGCCGTGTTATATGAGAGTTTTCCCCAATTCTCGAACCGTGTTATAAAAGTGCTGTGTTGTACGGGGGTTACCTGTATATATATATATATATATATATATATATATATATATATAGAGAGAGAGAGAGAGAGAGAGAGAGAGAGAGAGAGAGAGAGAATTAAATTTAATATTAGAATGAAATAAATATAAATGAAATTTGGAATTCGGTCCTTCATGAATACATTTTAAAAAAATTTCATTTGGAAAACTTTTTATTAATTAGAATATTATTTCCTAACATAATATTTCATGTTATAAATACATATATTATTTAAATATCATATACCTTAGTATTTAAAAATGAAATAAAATAAATATTTGAATGTTGTGTATTAAAACGAACACTATGTTCAAATTGATTCAATAAAAAAATAATTTCCACTTTACAGTAGACACAAATTATACGTTTGAATGTTGATATCATGTAATGACTGTTAATAAAGAACTGAAAATTATATCTCTATAAGTAACTCAGTCCTATCGTTGAGTGTTTCGAATTAAGTGTATTGAAACTTTTTATATAAAATGTAATTACAAAACATCGCATTTACTCATACATACAAATCGTGTGGCATGGATTCAAGTTTTTCTTTATAATGATAGATTAAATTCAGACGCTTGTAAGAGAAATAGTTTGTTAGTCGAAAATACGAATTCATTGTATATAAATAATATAATTATTTTTTTATAGTTGCATACAACCAGGTAAAACATGTGTAAATAACGAAATTTATGTTCCAAATCAATGAACACGTAAAGTATATTATTTCTAGAACACTTTATTAATCATTTTACTTACAAAAATAAATATCAATTAAAAAAACATTTCATCTGTAAAACTACAACAATTATTTAAATATTATATCATTTTTATCTAAATAATCTTACCACTCTAAATATTTACCATTTCCAATCCATTCCTTATTTTCAATTTGATTATTTATTTAAATGTAATTCTGTTTATATAAAAGTTAGAGATAAACGTATTCTGACATATTCTGGTTTTCGTCACTTTTGGAATGTTTGATAAAAATACGGAAATATTAAGTATAGTTTTCTGATTATTGCTTTTTATACTGTTAATCTTTACCTTTTCTTATTCAATTTTAAATACATTTGATGTTCTATGATATTTTGATTTCAACGTTTTTTTTAAAAAAAAAATAAAAAACGATATAATATTATAAATAATGAACAATTTTAATAAATTTTAAATATAATATTTCATTACAAAGTAGTTTGTTTTTTATTTTCTTTCTTTAATTAATTTTTGTATCAAAATAGAAATATTTTACAATATTTATTATTTGTAAGTAATAAAAATAAAATTATTTTTGACTATTTAATTTTATATATTATAAAAAGCAAACAATTTGTATGAATATTATTACTTTTATACAAATAATTAAAATCTAAATAATAACAATTTTATCAAATAATTCCAATTAATAACAATAATAATATTGGGACAATAATTCGGTATATTTCAAACAATTCGTTAAATTGAAACATATCCCTCTAGTATGGATGACACACGTTAACTACATTAACTGTGATGGCTCTTCGGGGGCGTCAAAGCCCATTTAAGACTGGCGCACGGGGTGACGATGGCGTGAAAAAGCGACCTTGCCTAACAAACTCATTCCGTTTTACGTTCACACATAATACGTTGTGGCAGCCGGACGTTGAAAACGTCGACTGTATCATACAAAACATTTTACTTAAGTTAAATATAAACCAAACATACTGCTTCAGATTGACATTTGTTTAAAAATAAATCATCAGTATGGGATTGAATTTATATGGAGTTGTGATTGAAATTTGGTTGCAATGTTCAATTTCATTTGATGTCAATAAGTCAATTGCAAAGTGACTTTCATTCAAATCATACAAGTACAATAATATATTAAGATTGTATAAAAAATTATTTTAATTTCCAAAATTGATTAAAAAAACTTCATTTTCATTGATCCACGTTCAGTTGATAGTTTATAATCTCTTGAAGTTTATTATATAATCAAGCTTTTATAATATATTAAATTAAATGTTGAAATAGAAATAAAATTACTTTAAATACATAATAGTAAATTTACAAATTAAGAAAATTACATCCGGTTTGAGGTATACAATTCCATTATTTAATAATAATTTATTATATTTTTACATACTAAAAAAACTTTATATTAATTAAAAAATATATGTATTAATTCCACTCTTAATTACAAATATAAAAAAGTATATGTATTCATAGATTTTTTGTACATTAATTGGACAACTCTCATAAATAATATTAGATAACTAAAATAGAAAGGACATTAACACAAAGGAATTTTTATCCCCAACACCACAATGGTTATGAAGTTTTCAATAATCACTTATTGTTCCCTTTTTGTTTAATAACAATAACTGACTGATGCGCATTTCAATGGCGATAGATGCCATCATCGTCAGAGCCTTTTTGTTAGCCCTATTGAACACTTCATAACAATTGTAGTGTTGGGGATAAAAATTCACTTGTGTTAAAATGAATCCGCCACAATTTCAAAACAAACAATATAAATGATATTTAATAAAAATTCATTTAATTTTACTGAAACGAATTTACTGCTTCAATCATAAAAAATATTTATTAATTATTTCCTTTAAAAAAAAATATCTTTTTTACACTTTATTTTATCTCATTTATGCGAATTATCGTTATTCTTGGAAAGAAAAACATAATTTTTGTATATTTATGATGTACCTGCATCGTGAATCTAATTAAAAATATTGACATATGCTTAACTTAATTAAAAGCAAATAATAAACAATTATCAAACTTTTTTTAATAAAAAGTGTTTTTGAAGTCATAATTCATTTTATATAAATAAAATTATTTACAATTTCAAATTATAATCGTTATTATAATAATGTATTGAATCGTTTAAAATAATAACATTAAAGCAAGTATTGAAAACTAAATATAATATTTTTTTATAATTTAAAAAATCTTTGTAATACATTTTTTATATAAAAAGTAAATTAAAAACGTGTTTTATACATTTTTATATATTATTAATTTTTATACAGTTAAGTGACGAAGAATTAACTAATTTCATTAATACAAATCGAAAAATACATTAAATCTACATTTTATTCTTTTTTCATTCTAACAGGTAAACTAATTTAATTAATCAAAAATTTAAACAAAATATCATAAATAACATAATTTAAATAGTATATTCAATTTTCCATTAAATTTAGTATAATTTAGTTTTTTAATAAAAAAATAAGAAGAAAACTTCTTTCTCAATTTTTCAAATATTACAATTATTTTAATATCGAACATTTTTTTTTAAATTATTATTCACATATATTAATTGTATTATATATTTTGAAATTTATTACAATCAGTTATAAAATCAAAATATATTTTAATTAATATATTTTGTTCGTAAAAATAAGAAAATAAAAGTAATATTTTTTAAATAAATACCAACAGTATTAAATTATTTTAACTTTATCCATTAATTTATATTTATATTGTATTTATAAGTTAAGCTTTTACTACTAGAACAAAAAAATCTAGATCTTTATAATGAAAAAAGAAACTATTCGTTCGTATATTACTCACTATATGTTTTTGATTTTTCTGTAATAAATTATATATATATATATATATATATATATATATATATATAAAATACCAATATTTAATTTCAAATAATACAAGTTAATCGTATATTTAATAAGACATATAATGTTATTTAATTCGATATCATTAATTCAGTTTTTAATCATTTTTATGTATGTTAGTGAAGAAATAAACGACACGTCTCTTCTAATGCTCAGTCCTATCGCATACAAAATAAAAGGTAAAATTTCACTACAAGAACGATATAGTACGAACACACGTAGACACGTTGCAGACGGTTGTGTATCATTTTAAAATAGCTTGACAACATGAGGCTGTCGCGCGGGCGGACACGAATGTTTGAAATCAAATCGTGTGTGGAGCAAAATAAAGACATGTCCTTAGCGGCTCGTTCAACATCACATGCTATACTGTTCGCTTTAATTCATTATAATCGCCCATTTACACTAATTTTATCGTCAACTCTTTTCTGTCGTTTTACTTGATTTGTGTTTTATGTGATGCTATGTGAATATATATTATTATTTAAAAAGAAATATTTTGTTTTCAAATAAAAAATGTATCTTAAAATAAGAAGCATTTAGTAAATTAAGACTGACATGTGGTTCATATGAAAATGTTATACATTCCATAGTAAAAAAATATTTCTATTTAGAATGTTTCAATTTCTAAAATATTTTCCATCTTTGCAAAAAAATATATATTGAAATATCATTAAATCATGTCAATAATTGTCATTAAATTTTAATTTAAATATTTTTTAAATTTCACACATTATATATATATATATATATATATATATATATATATATATATATATATATATATATATATGTGTATGTATGGATATGCACTAATATTTTTTTAATTATTTTATTATGTTTTTTATTTTATCATACAACATTTAATGTCAATTATTCTATTTTACAAATGTAATTCAACAAATTACTACAAAAATTACTTTAATATTCTATAATATTCTTAATATTCTTACTTTAATAGTTTGTCCAATAGTTATTAATTTTACAAAATAAAAAAAATTAAAAGTACCAATAAATAATAATGGATATATATATATATATATATATATATATATATATATATATATATATATATATATTTATATATGTATGTATATATGTGCCTAAATAACAAATCATTTTTTTTATGTTACAAATACTAAAAAACTTATACAATTGTATAACATCAATTCTTTATTTATTTTAACATAAAAATAAAATAAATCATTATTGTTGCCAAAGTAATTACACCAAATACCACAATAGTAGCATCAAAATATATGTAAAGGCACTAAAGATTAATCAAACTACAATTAACCTGACCTTCAAATAAAATTCGCCATTAAATATATACAAAAATAAAAATAACAATAATACACTAATTAATGTTTATAC
>CP092087.1:27950286-28085286 GCA_029203775.1 Neoneuromus ignobilis
CCCATAATATTAATTAAAAAAAATATTTACAAATTCTAACTTGGATAGTTCCCCGTTTCGAATTTGAGCAACTTATTCTAATATGTAAAGCAATTACTTTTCATAAAAAATTATCTTGTTTTTTACATAAATTAATCACTCACTCCAATACCACAAAATTGTATAAGTGTTTAATAATTACTTATTGTTCACTTTATTCACTAATGCACATTTCGAAGATAATACTTTTATCGTGAGAGTATTATCATCCTGTATTATAAAATCATGTTTTCTCTGCTAATTATTATTCCTAATTTAATTTATACCAAATACCATTTTATAATTTTCAAAATATTGCGAAATTCTATTTTTACATAACACATAAAACTGAAAAATACTTTTAATAAAATTTAGAAATTATAAAATAATTCATTACGAAATATATGATTTTTTTCAAAACGTAATTTCAAAATTATTGTATATGTACAGTTTTTTTTTTAAAAAAAAAAAACAATAATCTATAATATGAAATTTTAAGTTATTCATTTGATGATAAAATCAGTATTTTATATCAAGGACCTTTAAAATTCCTTGAAACATAATTTTAAACAAATCATGTTACAGATTTTTTCTCAGTCTAATTTAATTTTCTAGAAAATATCTACCGAGTTTTAATGAATTAAAAGTAAATTGAATTTCGTTTATAATAACTATTAATTGAAAAAAGGTTATCCATAAAATTTCGTTTTTGTCCATCTCTTCTGGCAAGCGTTTATAATTAAATCACTTTAATGGGTACTGCAATTTTCAATTCTTTCTGTTTATAACATACTGACAATAAATTTAGATGTAAAACTAATCGTCAACAGACAAAATCCACAAATCTGACATCGTGCATTGCAGAACGTAGACTTTGTTCACGTAGAAATGTCAACGACATGTCTGACGGCAATTACAATAAATAAGGAATACAGTGAGCCGCTGCATATGTACATTATGTTGTATTGTCTGTCCATATTCAGAATAAGTCGATAGACACGCGCAGACGGGAAATAATATAATAATAACAATACATGACAATAGTAACCAATGTCCAAAATTATAGTCCGTGACTAAAATGAGGGTGGGTGGACACGCTCCAACTGACCGGTGGTCAACGATAATCGTTGAAGCCGTGCAGCCGGACAAATATATTCTGGTGATCAGTTTATTTCTACATGTATTGTACTGGTAATACTTTTATCATAAATCTTATTTTCCATTGATGTGCCTAAGGTTAATACTGTGAAAACTATTTATAATTATATTATTTCACAACGTACGAAGTAAATTTAAGTGTGCGTTTTCATATGCTCACGCTATACAAAACATAAATATTTTATTATCAAAGCTGAAATTTTTATTTGTTCAAGTATGTTTTTTCAGAGAATTTCAACAATATTATTTTCAATTTTCAATACTGTTATTAAAATTTTAATTTATTTCATTTAATATTTTTTCTGTACTTCATTTTAAAATAAAATCAATATTTTTTTACAAATATTTCACATATTTCGTATGTAAACATTCTTTTAAAAAATATTATTTTATATAGGGTCATCCAAATATGACACCTAGATTTGTGTTTTATTAAAAAAAAACATATATATAGGGTGGTATATAGGTGAACATGTGTATATTTTCTTTTGTTTCTTTTTAATAAAACACAAATCTAACCGTTACATTTGGATGCCCCTATATTTTAGTTTCTTTGAAAATATTTTTTTATCAATCAATTTTTTTAAAATTTGTCATTTATTTTTGGCTCTTTAATGAATTACTTTGATTTTTATTACATTTATATGCTTTTTATCATTATTTTAACTTTAAATCCATCTCTCTGATGATTATTTCATTGTTAAAAATTATATATATTAAAAATGTTAATTCTATTAAATGGAAACATTATGATAATTATCCTATAATATAGGGTTATCCAAATGCGACGCATAGATTTGTGTTTTATTAAAAAAAGAAAAGAAACTATACTCATGTTTCCCTATATACCACCCCATACACATATTTCTTTTTAATAAAACATAAATCTAGGCGTCGCATTTAGATGGCCCTATATATATATATATATATATATATATATATATATATATATATATTACTTATTATAATTCATTTATTATATCCTCTAGATTAGTGGTTCTTAACTGGTGTTCCGCGGAATACTAGTACTTCGTGAACTTTGAGAAAGTGTTCCGCCAAAATTTGAAAATCAGTGAAAAATTGTAACGGTTATTAAGACAAAAAAAACGAAATAGAAAAAGTCATTGTTTTTAGTTTTATCGTCTTTACTTATGTTGACTTTTATCGATTTCTATAACGTGTGGGAATTTTGGATTTCTGTTCAAACTGAGTTTAAAACTATTTCTGAAAAAGCGATTAAAATTTTATTACAATTTTCAACATCGTACTTATGCGAGCTTGATTTTTCAACATTAACGAATATTAAGGCAAAGAAACGTGAAAGGCTGACAAATATAAAAGAGGAAATAAGAGTAGCTGTTTCACATATAAGATCAGATTTTTTAAACATTTGTAAAAGTTATCAGGCCCAAATGTCCCATTAAAAAAATTATGAGAATTTCCTTTTTTTTAATTTCATTTACTGGTTGTTATTTGCTATTGACTAATATATAAACTGTTATGTATATGATTTTTATTTATTATGCAATATAAAAAATATATATACTGTTTTATTTTACGACTGTGTTCTACAAAAATCTTGTAAAATTTTAAATGTTCCGTAATTCTGAAAAGGTTAAGAACTACTGCTCTAGATGGTACTACAAAAAATGAAAAAAATATTCTCTATAAAGATAGTCTTTTTAGAATTAAATTTAAGAAACATTTTTGAAAACATAAGAAAACTCCAAGGAAATAATCTAGAAATTGTCAAAGTTTCATAGAAAACTAGTAAATTGTGAAAGTTTCCAGACAATCTGTGAGAATTTTCTTATGTTCCCGAATAATATACGTAAATTAGACAATCCAAATAATCTCAAATTAGTACTATAAATTCAGTATGGACGGGCAATAGCTAGGTCTCGGGCCTCTAAATACCATTTAACCGCACTTAGTAATAGGATCGTCGTTGCTACATAACTAACTAAATCGGCTTATAAAGTTTTAACTTTCTTGTCGTACAAATAGGTATGTAAGCAATTTTGTATTTGATTAGAATAAATCATTCGAATTACCGTACAAATGGAATTATTATAACAGATTAATATAAATATTGACAAAATTTTTTGAAATTATTTTAAATTGTTTCTCTCTCTCTCTCTCTCTCTCTCTCTCTCTCTCTATATATATATATATATATATATATATATATATATATATTTGTAATGTGAAAATTATAATCGACTGTAAAATAATAAACATCCATATAATTATTTTAAAAAATTAAAACTTGTTCAAAAGTCATAAATATTTTATTTTTTTTTAGAACATATATGATTTTATATTTGGTTATATGAACGTTTAACAAATAATAACACTTTCATGGCTATTTCAATTAATATCGTTATCATTGAATCCGTTTCACGAAAACCCCATTAAAGTAAATTAATAATAATTGTGAAACGAAAACAATACAATAGATATTTCATTTTCCAGTTTAAATATTTAATGCGACATAAATTCTAAATCACATATACAAGTATTGGTTTTCCATTGACACGAGTAATGAATATTTCAAATTTGTAATAACGTATAAACAAATCGATAATTTTCAGTGTGTCCGGAACCCTTAATACACATGTGTCAGTTTACAATTATTAGCTTTACATAGGAGCGTGTTCAAGTACGGAGATGAATGGATTTGGAAATTCTATATTCAATTTAGAAGTATATTTTGTGTACAATTTGTCATATGTGATGCATTATATGAGTTCAGTTAATATAAGTGATATGATACTTAATGCACTACAGATGGAATTTTTCAGCAGTTTTAATCCTAAAACGTGACAAATTGGGCAACAGTGTAATAAACATTGTATCAAGTTTAACTTTTCATGTATCAAGTTTAACTTCGAATGTTTGTGTACAAAAATATTTGTTTAAATATATTCACTAAGATCGTCGTTTAGATTTTACATTTATCTCAAAATATTTTATATACATTTACTTTTCGTTATCAGTTGTTTACATTTTCAAAAGAAATATTCTAAATTTGTAAATATAATCATTTAATTACATTATTTGTGTCTATAATTAAGTGTATAATATTTAAAAATTATTTTGTTAGTATGTTATATTTTATATATTATTCATTCTTCTGATTTAATCTATCAATTTAACTTGTAAATATATAATATTTATCTATGCATAATAATTTTGAATACAATTTCTTAATAACCATAAATTTCATCTTATTTAATATCAATAAATTGTCAACAAAACTACATTCAATATTTAAAATCTTATGCATTTTTCTTAAAATAAAAAATATTATATATAAATTAGAAAAGAAAATTAAATTACATTAAAGATTTCTAACTATAATTAATATTTAGAATAAATCTTATTATAAATAAAATAAATATTATTTTTAAAAATTACCAGTAATACTGAATTTTTAAAAAATAAATTATTTTTAATCATATAAAAAACATGTTTGTCGTATTTTTGTCATAGATAATTAATTAATGACTGTTTTTATTATATATACATACATACACACATACACATACAAACATATATATATATATATATATATATATATATATATATACATATACATAGGGTTTTCCAAAAAGAATGTCAGAATTTTGACAGCTGGTGGCAACCATGTTCGATATTTTTAAGCTCATTTTGACATTTTAACTCAATATAGTTTGGCAAATTACAATATCATGGAACTTTTAACACTTTAACAACGCTTAGAAATTATAAAAAATTCAGTAGATTTATTGAAATAAAATTTTAATGAGTTCATTATTTCACGAAATGGACCCATTAAGATCATGTGATCTAACTCCATTGAATTATTTTCTGTGGAGTTATGTGAAATAATTAGTTTATGCTGTTAAACTACAAACAGAAGCATTAAAAACAAACATTGAACGTGTAATTCATAAAATTGGACCACAATTATGTGAAAGAGTGACTAAAAATTGGACTAAACGATTGCACTATGACAAGCGAAGTCGTGGTGGTCATATGAGTGAAATTATGTTCCATCATTAATGCCATAGAATATGCTTGAAAAATAACTAATTAATTAAATCCTTTTTGTTTTATTTTCATTTAAACTTTTAAAGCACTTATTGGAAAACTCTTTATTTATATATATATATATATATATATATATATATATATGTGTGTGTGTGTGTGTGTGTGTGTATGTTTGTAATTTTAAACAGAAAATAATATTAGTAACTAATATATTATTAAAAACTTGTCTTTCATTTGCTATGTACAGTTATTTTACAATTTCCAAAACATGCAAACAGCCACTAAAATTTATTATTAACGTAGAACTAACTTTATGTACATTTCTATAGCAATAAGTTATATATATATATATATATATATATATATATATATATATATATATATATATATATATATATATATATGCATACACATACACAATGTACAAAACGCGCACACACCTTTCTTTCTATGACACGAGTGGCATGCGACAGCTGTCGACCCCTGAGTCAAGCACCCCTAACTGACTGCTACACCCCCGCAACAAGACGACATAGTTCTGAGGTCTATTCGCAAGCTTCGGCCCGTGCTAGACGCGTGCCGATTTCATTGCAACCATATGTGTAGTCAGAATTGAGGGTGTAGATGGATATATTGTTAAGTAAGCTGTAAAAATTGACATCTCGCTTACATTGATTATAACTGGCTTATAACAGCTTATAATGGTCTTATTTAATGTATCATATTATGTATAGGTATATAATAGAAACTAAGAATTCAATTAACAATTTCGATTTAATTAACTATTTTAATTATTATTAAATAGACGATTTAATTAAAAAAAAACCATTTGATTCTTTCCTAAACATTTTGTAATTTTAAATGTTGATGAGCTTTAGCTTAATAAAATTTAAAATTTAAATTAAATTTGTAAAAAAAATAAATAAATGTGTATTTTAGAAAAGTAAAGTATTTTATATTTAATGAACTAAATAAAATAATAATTTTCTTTATTTTTATACCAGGGGGCTACTACCATCCACTACTCCCTTCGGTCGTCAACCTCCGAATTTACTTCTATTTAACAATGTAAAGAAATTATAAAAAATAAAACATTTAGAAACTATGTTAATACTTCTATTTAGATGATATTTATAATAATGTAAATTATATATATATATATATATATATATATATATATATATATATATATATATATATATAAAGTAGCAATACAATTAAAATTTATTTTGTCCGAAAATCTATTTGAAAATCTTTTTAAAAATTCATTCTAAAACTCTGCCTGAAAATCTTTTTTCTATTTTATGTTAATTTTAATATTTTATCAAATGTGTACTTTGGTAATTCTCGGAAAACTACGAGAAAGTTCGAAAACGAAATTTTCACATTAACCCGGAAGGGAAAGCGAAACACCATTGTTTTTTAAATGGAAAGATAATTATTTCTATGTAAAGTAATAATTAATTATTATCAAAACATTGATTTAAAATATTTACTCTCTATCTCTTGTAATCAAAGTAAGTACTTGTTTAAAGACAATTTCAATGATTATATTTTATACAAGGACTCATACATACACATAGTCATAAATAAATAAATATATATATATATATATATATATATATATTCTTATAAGTTTATGTATATATAAAGGAACTAAAAATAAATTAAGTATAAAATTTTCCAAATCATTCAATATGAACATAAGAAATAAAAGATTTTTCCTATATATATTGTTACGCATTAATTAATTATTAAATAGAACAAGAATTATGTTTTATTATCTGTATTAATATTTATTATATGTTATATATATATATATATATATATATATATATATATATATATATAAGAGTTTTATTGCTTTACTTCTATTATTTTTCTTAATAATAAAAAAGTAATAGCGCATAATTTTTCAATAAGAATGTCATTTTAATTCAATTGATTTTTATCACATTGTAAGTGATTAATGATTTCAAAACAAGACAATTTAGATATATTAATGTTTTTAATATAAATAAATAAAAGGACAATTAAAGGAAATTAATAAATAATGTAATAAGTACAATAAATATCTGAATATAAATTTACTTATGCGAAAATATATTTTTATTTTAACTTTATTACATTTTTCTGAATTAAATAACACTTTTAATTTTTAATACAAATGTATTGTAGTAAAAAATTGATTTTTTTAGAGTATTATTCTTTATGAGTTACTGTAGAAGTGTAGAATATATAAATTTCATAATTTTTTTAGTTTTATTTTATTTAAATAATTTAACTTATATAATAGAGTATCCGTTTTATCAAAAATATTTTATTTAAATATACAATAATTACTATTTTGAATAAATAACACGAGATTTAACATATTTTTAGTTTATTTATTCGCAAAAATATACTCTTATCAAAAATAGAAATTTATATTAAATATATAATCAGCCTCTCTTTATCCACAGCTGGGTGAATGCCTCTTCCAAAATTTTCCACTTCGACCGAACCAATACCTTTATCTTTCAGTCTATTCCGACGAATTTTCTTACTTCTTTGTCCCATTTATCCATGAATCTCTTTCTTAACCTTCTTATATATCTAGGTTCCCAATCAATAATTTCCATCGTCCATTGGTTGTCCTCTCTTCTTGCTATATAATCGACCCATTTTCATTTCAAAATTCTCATTTTTGCCATAACATCTATAATTTTTGTTTTTTTTTATGGTCCAAACATTTCTCTACCCATCTTTTCATATTATTTCTAGTGTACATCTTTCCATGCTTTTTTGTATTGTTTATTGTTATTATTCTTATATTATTTCTATTCTGACAATTAAAACTCATGTTTCACTGCCATAAACGAGAACAGATAGGATACAATGATCAAAAACTTTTATTTTTAAAATAAAGATATATTCAACTTTTTAATATACAAATTTCTTCCAAATTGAAACCATCCTATTTTTACTCTCCTTTTTATTTCATCTATAAATGTTCCTTTAATGTTATTATGTTGTTCCAGATATACATAATTTTTAACTTCTTTTTATTTCTCTTCCTTTTAGTAACATTTTTCTTTTGATCTAAAAATTTATTGAACGTTACTTTTGTTTTGTTGAAGTTTATATATATATATATATATATATATATATATATATCCTAAAAAATATTTCTATAAACAATAAATTTAATTATTTTTAAAACACTCATTATTATATTCAACACGTATTAAAATCAAAATAATGTGTTATCATAAAATATTATATAACTGTTTATTAGCTTTATTTGCCAAATTTTGGTAAGTTGCCATAAAGAAAACCTAAGAACGATTGAAATATTAACCTTTAGCGAACATAATGAGATGAAAACATTAAAAAAATATTTTTTTAATAACCTTTTTGTGCAAATGTACTGCACATGTGTATAAATGAAATATTTTCATTAAAATTAAAAGAAATTTATTGATTCTAATGCATAAGTTAAAATAGTTTCAATTTTCTAAATCACATAATAAAGTTTTTTCTTAACTAACTCACTTTTCATGAAAGAAACATTATTTCTATACTGCAAGATTATATTAATGTACTCTTAAACTTGTTATCAAAAATAATTATTTTTAATAAGTGTTATTTAACTCACCAATAAAATTTTAATCGTATATATCAGTGATTACTTTAGGAATATTTAATCCTCTTTAAATATCTTTCTTGTTGAAATATTTTCTGCTTAATAAAAAATGTCAAATTTTAAATAATGTTGCAAAATTAAATGAAACAATAACCTTTATTAAATTTATATCCGTATAAATTTTTACATTAATTTCTACAATATTTTAAAATTTTTGAAATTCTAATAAATATACTATTTTAGTTTTGCTATACATATTATTTACATCATTCAAATAAAAGAAATTATTTTAAAATTATTTATTAAATTTAATCATTTTTTATACATCATTTTATAATATAATTTAATCTATATTCTTTGCTAATTTCTTTTTTAATAATAAATAAATACTATTGATTTTCGAAATTTAATTTATGTGAAATATATAATCGATAATTATTAGCAAAACGAAATTAAATTCAAGTTGTAAGTAAACTTATTTAAAATATTAATATTTTATATCCTTCTCTCTCTCTCGTTCTCTCTCTATTTATATATATAAAATATGTATGAGTACATAAATATGTATGTAATGTATAAAAATCTTAAAGAATTCTAATATGTCGAGATATTTCTTTGGTATTTTTATATTTATTTCAGAGTATCTTTCTTACGTTACCGGTTTCAACACTTACGTCATCGTCACATAATATACCTTACTTTTGATTATTATCAATATTTAAAAAAATTAATAAAACACGTTACAATAAAAAATCAAAATGTGCCAGTAAAGTATTAAAAAACCAAAAAAAATATTTTTAAAAGAGCACAAAAAGTCTCTTAATAATTTCAACAACATATATATATATATATATATATATATATATATATATATATATATATATATATATATACACATATGAACTGAAAATTCAGTTAATTTTATAAAACATTATAAAGATGTGTCTCGAAATGTAAAATAATGTCCTTAACTAAATTTATTCTCAAATGAGGTAAACATCGACTGAAATTAACATTGATCATTTTTTTGTAAAAAGCAAGACGCATTTTTATTTTTTTAAAAAAAAATCTAAAAAGAAACCTGTATAATATAATACAATGAATATATAAATGAGAAACCTAAAGGCAGGCATACGATAACACCGTGTTGAATATTAAAAGTACAAAAGGCTGTATCAACTATGTAAACCTCTCAATGACAAGACGTCTGCGACCATGGTATTCAGTTTACGAGGTACATACACCATATCTCGCGGTCTACATATTGCATCTCGTCTGCATCTTACCTCTCTGCCTGTTTTTAGCACCTAACTCCGTACTACAAAAGTATAACCATCATACATCTTCAGTGTCCGTGTCGACTATAAAATAATATACATTCTCGTACTGCATGGATACGCTCTTGTTGAATGCATTTTGTTGTAATTGACTATGAAAAAAATAATCGTATGATAGTTGCTACACGCATCTTCTGTTTTATTGGAGCTGCTTTATCTCTTAATCCCATGAGAGAATTTGTAAATATAATTAATAGAACATTTAAAAACAAATAAAAGTCTTTACATACAAGCGTATATAAATCACTTATTCAAACAGGCAAATCGTATACAAATATTAAGAGAAGACAATTTCGCTTAAACTGACCTTATTGTCATCGTAAATTAAATAAATGTACTTAAATTAGTTTTAAAAAAGAATCGGTATGTTGTCGCATAGATTTTACTTAAACAAATTTTTTTCCCACTTTTATAGGTTAATTAAGTTTTCGCTTTATTTTTCTCAGAATATAAAATTATAAATAATGTTTGGTTATAATAACAGATAACGTTATTTTTTTATTCCTTAATATGTAGATAATTTTATGATTTTGTTCTAAAAATATTATATTTGAAAAAAAGTTTATTTTATTAATAAGTATACTATATATTTGTAATAAGTAAATTACTAATAGAAATAATAATTTTTAATATTTATTTACAATATAAGTTAAAATATAGATTGAATTTCTTTCAGTTCATTATGGCTTCTTAAATATTTGTTATTTTTGATTTTATAAATTATTGTAAATTTGTTGAAGTTACCACGAAATGAATTTCTGAAATTTGAAATTTTTATTTTGTTTAATATTTAATTTGTTTTAGATATATAAAGACTTTCAAATGTGACGTCTAGATTTGTGTTTGATTAAAAAGAAACATGTGTATAGGGTGGTATATAGAGAAACATGTGTATATTTTCTTTTGTTTCTTTTTAATAAAAGACAAATCTAGGCGTCATATTTGGATAATTCTATATTTTAATGATATATTAAAATAATCAACAAAAAATACTATAAAAATTAATATATTAGACATACTTTCTAATTTTAAATTAAAAATGTATTAATTCAAACACTAACGTACAGATTATAATATATTTTAATAAAAGTCTTTTTTTATATTTATAGTATGATTACTAAATATATTATTTTTACTTACAGCTATAAAATGATCGGAAATATATTTTCAGAACAGATAACTAATTATAATATTTTAGAACAGATTAATTCGTCTTAATGCAATACTATTTTAACCCCTTGCGTGGGAATTTTATGTGTCATAAATGCCATACAATAATACAGTAGACTTGTTAGAAAAACAATTCTTGTTAGATATTGAACTATTTATAATTTTATGTATTGAAAATAAAGATTTAAAAATAAATCGAATCGAATGTGACTGTTCACGCATTGTTTTTAAAAGTTACTTTGTTATGAATCATTATTTATCGTTAAAAAAATAATTTCTATATTAAATTTTAACTTTTTTTTTATTTAAATATTCTCTCTCTCTCTCTCTCTCTCTATATATATATATATATATATATATATATATTGTGTGTGTGTGCGTGTTAAAGGTCTTCAAATAAATTACGTTTTTAAGTAAACAAACATAACCTTAATAAAAACGATATATTTAAAAATGCTAAATTTGGAGCTGTTAGATTTTTTTATTAATTTTATAAATCATTAACTTTATTTATCTATTTATTTCCAATCAACTTTATAACAAATTTATATACATTTTATAAATTATGTATTTATATCGACCAAATTATTTATTTTCTAAAACAGTGACTATTTTATATTCCAATAAAATGTATATAATACATCTTTACATATTTAATCTGAATGTAACCTAATTTTCAGTTTATCGACAAATTATTTATTTTATAGATATAATAAATTCACGGAAATATTACATACACAAATAAACAATTTTGCAGAGAAACAGAATACGCAAATAAACTTTAATTCTTGAAAATCTTTTTGTGTCTACTTGGCGTCAATAATAATCACCTTCAAAGCTTTTGTATTCTTAAACGTTTTATAAATACAGTACATACATATATATGAGTGTTTATATTTGTATATATATATATATATATATTAAAAAGTAATAAACATTTATTTATATTTTTACTTAGAAATAATCATGTAGGAATATTATATTAAAAAATTTTTAGATTAAAAAAAATATTATATTAGAGATGACTTACATACAGTCCAATTTTTCATAATATAATATTTAATAATTATTCTAATCAACGGTTTATCAAATTACATTTTATAAATAAATTTTGGTTATTAACTACATTTAATACCAAGTTTGTCATATTTATTTAATAAAAATAATAATAACATATGTAATTTTTTAAATAATATAACAATTACATAAACCTTATTAATTATATATATATATATATATATATATATATATATATATATATATATATATATATATATATATATATATTGCACTAAAAAGGTTGCTATTCCTTTATAAGACGAAAATAACGTGCCTTTTTTGAATTAGCTATGAGAATCTAATATCTAATAAGTTTAATATGTTTTATATTTCCTAACAAGAATAAATTATTTAGGTGACTATACAATACATACAAATATCTTACATTTTTTTAATAATACTGATTCATTTATTTCAAGATGAAAATCAGTTAGATAAACAACTGTTAATTTATAAAAAATGATTTTAAAATTTAAATTGATTAACTTTCAAATATTTTTGATAATATATTTTTAAAATTAAGCTCAGATAATATGACAATTAATAAACATTTGTGTTAAAAGTAAACAAATATTAATATTAAATATCTCTTATATGTACTTACAAAAATTCTTTACATTTCCAATTTTTAATCATTTTATTAATCATAAAGAGAATTTTAATTGAAACCATTTTATATACATTTACACATACACGCATACAATATTTTACTTTAAACATGAAATTAAATGCATTTTATCATTACAGTTGATAAAACTGATTGAAAGTGGTTTTCGTTTCCATTAAAATAATATCTACATCGTTATTTCTAGTTAATTTCCATTTTAAGCTTTATTTGTACGCATCAGATAAAAAATTAACATTGTTGCAGAATAAAATAAATACATTAATAAATTCACTGTCCTATACATATATATATATATATATATATATATATATATATATATATAATTTAAATTCACATGTACATGTGTATAAGTATGTGAACATTTTTGATGAACAAAAACTATTAGAAATACAAAAACGTTTGAAAGAACATCTCTTTATAATATTAATGCCAACACGATTTGTATATTTACACATGCTCGAGTGGTAAATAAGAATGTAATTTTTTCGCGTATTGTTTGAAAATACAATGCCTGCACGAACCTACGACGATTGAAAAAAATATATATTTCACACCATTCATGCGTGGGTTGATAAAACATGCTAACGCTTATAGTAAAGACTTATGTACTGTCGTATAATGTGTACATTTCGTTTCCATAATTCGTTTCCATTGTAGCGACTGTAAATATAAAAAACAATTCGTATTCGTAAAGTGGAAATTCTTGTGACTTTCAAAAACACTGTTCATTTTATATTTTACTATTACTACCTACATTCGAGTTTAGCTCCGGGTTAGTTGCTGTTCAAATTCATAAGTCGTCAATTTTGCACACTCTATTCGAAATTAGTGATATTTGATGGAAATTCGTTCAAGAATTGACCTATTTATGCAATTTAAATACTTTATTAATTACATCCAATGTTAATAATCGCAGTATTCATTTTAAAATCTCTATTTGAAAATATAACTTACAACTGAATTCGTTCTATATAAATAATTTTTATAATTCAAATTATTACATTATTTAATTATAATATGAACACTAAATAATACGACTCATGATAAAATTCTTATAGATGGAATATCAATATTAAAGCTTCTGATTAATAACTCATATAATAAAATTAAAATATACAATAGAATTCATATATTTCGAAAAAAATATTCTTTCAGACAACGTTGATTATATAAATATAAATTATTTTTTAAAAACTAAATGTAATTATTATTTGATAAATTACAAAAGGAATTTTACCAATATTAAATAATAATAATAACAAATTCTTTAATAAAAATCATTCAATATCTTAGATGTTATAACTCTGCGTTTTTACGATAATATGACCATCGAAATGCGTATCAATGAATAAAATGAATAATAAGTAATTATTAAATAATTTTATAAATTCTTGTGTTGTTAAAGAAAATGATTTATTTATATTAAAGTGTATTTTCTACTGTATCAAAACAGTTACAATGCTTTCTCTTAAAAATGAATTCATATTAGAATTATAAACCAAATTTATTTTAACTTTTTAATAATAAATCGTAACCAAATTAAAAATAATATTTTATCAAGTCAATATCAAAAAATTCTAATAAATATCAAAATATATTTGTAATATTGTCTATTGATCAAATTATTATTCACTATCAAATTTTATCAAAATATAGTCATACGAATCATATTTATATGAAAATTAAATTTTATTTGTAAGTTTATAATTTAATCTGAAATTTATAATCAATGAAACTAAATTAACAGTATTTTATAGTCTAAAGTGTTTTATTCTAAATTTAAATTTATCATTAAATATATATATATATATATATATATATATATATATATATATATATATATATATAAAGTATTCAACCAAGATAATATCATAAAACTAGTATAGACTAACATAAGCTTTATTAAATAAAAAAATATTGCTGAAAAATATTTTACCAAAAATATTTATTACAATGTTACCCTTTTCCAAACAAAGATGATAATCTAAAAGAAATATTTCTACCAACAATGATCATTAATTTTAGCTGAATTTTTATTGTAGTTTATTTACTCTTTCCTGTAACGATTCATTTCGTTCTTCGTAAAGTGAACGTCAGATTACTAACCATATTCAAAATATTTTAATCGTAATCTTCGAATAATGTACATTATATATATATATGCTATATAAATAATTTACAAAAAAAGAATCTTACGATGGCAACATATTTACAAGTAATTTCACAAATAATAATTTATGTAAAGTATTTTTTTCTTAAATATAGTAATTACAAATACAAAACCTAACATAGTTAAATGTGAATATTCATTGATTTATTAATTAGATCTATTTAATCAAAAAATATCTGAAAAACATTACAATGAATTGAATCTATTTAATTAAACTAAAGCCATGGTCGTGCTGGTACAAAGTTTGTCCATGGAACTACCATTCAAGGTCGATAGTGTGTTTCAGCAGTCATTAATCGATCGTCGTCTTGTTATTGACGGCATTAATTACCAACCTTGGGCGGCTAGCAGCGTTGCCAACATCATACATAACGTGCGCGAGAGGTAGACGCAAAAAACACATTCTTACACATTTTAATGATCCCGATAAAGGTAAAACAGGTGTAGTTTGTATATCGGTACATTATGGATTGCTTACATACAATTATTTTTATTATTGATTCATGATAAAAAAGAGACTCGCATTACATGCACTGGATGAATTTCATTTATATTCCATAATTTAACATTGCATTTAATATTCATAAAATTGTATTTTTGTACGTACATTGTTTTTTATTAATTACGATCATATTTATTTTTATAAGGAATAAGTAATTAATTATTTTATTACGATAATAAAAATAAATCAAATGTACCATATAAGTTTATTACCTTTCAATTATACATAATGTAAATAGAATTTATAATTATTTTTTAAATATTTATATATATTATAAACAATTATTTATCTATATATATATATATATATATATATATATATATATATATATTATTAATTAAGAACAAAAAAATATAACAAGACACTTGAAATTGTCATTAAAATAATTTAATAAAATTATTTAGAAACGTATTAAAGAAAATAGTACAATGTGAAAATATTTAGTAGAATTTGTCATTTAGTGAATTAAAATTTATTAAGCTTAAATTTTTTGTTAAATAATAAATACTAATGATAATTTTTTATCATTTATTCGAAAAAAATACACTTAAATGCCATAGTAAAAAGAATAATAAAATTAATTTGACTTACGAGGGTCGTTTGATAAGTATAGTAAAAAAGTAAGAAAAACTAAATTAAAAAATTTAATTTAATTAATTAAATTAAACAATAAATAAATTTACCATACTTATTCAACGACCCTCGTATACTAAAATGTGATATATTAATAATAAACATTTTGAAAAGATTTTAATGAAAAAAATGAACTTCAGAGGATACAAAAAAGTGGAGAGAAAATTATAAAATTAAACTTTTTGATTAAAGAAACAAAGTATAGAATTTTTAATGTAGATAGAGATAATTAAGTTCAAATATACTTTTTGTTAAAAAAATCTTAACAAAAAATTATAAATCCTTGAAAGAAAATATTTTGTTCTTTAATTTCTTATTGCATTATCTACACATGATATAAACTATGAAAAATCATATTTAATTAAAAGATACTTCCCAAAAAAACGTGTATAATTAAAAATAAACTTTCAATTTAATTATATAGGGTCATCCAAATGTGATGCCTAGATTTAGGTTTTATTAAAAGAAACTATACACATGTTTCCTTATATACTTCTTTCTTGTTAATAAAGCACAAATCTAGACGTCACATTTAGATAATCTATATTTATACGTTATTTATTATTCTGAAATATAAAATATTGTATTTATGATATTAAATTGCTCATTATTTTTTAGATTTGACATTTTTATTAAAATTCTAGTAAAAATTTAAATTAATAATTAAATTTTATAAATTAGTGAAATAACTTGTAAAATACTTGAGAAGGAAACTACAAAATTAAAATAAAATAGAGAGAAAATTGAAAGTGTTTCAAAATATAAATTATAGGATTTTTTTTATCTACTATCATCATTGATATTATTTTATTTTATTTATTTATTTTTTGTAATGAAATTATCTAGACATGTTATTAGCTCGTCTACACACAATTTTGTGACTATGTAGTTCATTTTAAGTTGTCATCATTCATTATTCTGACATAATAATTTATCGAATTGAAAAAAAAATCTTCTTTGCTGTATGTATACGATAAATAATATATACTAAATTTGAAATAAATAGATACAAGAAATGCCAATACAAGCATCTATTTAACATATTGTCTTGTTACTCTCGATATCGTTGTGGTGGTGAATGCGTGTTACAAGATCCGTGCGGATGGTTATCTGAGGAACGTTGTTGTAGGCTGTTGGCAGTGAATCGATTCAGGTACGCTTCCAGATCAGCATTATTGCTAAATCGTGAATTGGTCGAGTAGACAAGAGCTCTGTGCACTATGTGCTAACGCCCACGCCTGGCCCTACTACATGCATATGTAGTATATGAGTATATATATGCATATATGTTTACTACAGCCACGTTTGCTTGTCCTTAAAGTGTAATGCAGACGTTAGTTCGTGGGTGTTTTTGCTTTTTATTTTTTTCGTTATTCCCGATGTTAGATATTCAATTCTAAGGAAATTCCATACACAGCATAATAATTTAACAATAGGTGCGATTATGTCCATAAACAATTCGAAAATAAACATTTATTACATATTGTATTTAACTACGCTTTATTTTATTCTCTGTCATTTTTTTCGTAAATAAACTTTACATGAACGAATACAACACAACTAAATAAATATTACTTTCTATTGAAAACAATATATTTATCTTAGCATATTGCAAAATATTCTTCCTCTTGTTTATCATATTATCGTTTAGTCTACAAGTGCACCTTTAATCATAATTCATTATTTTTTTATAATCTATATTCAAAAAATTGTTTTTTTTTTGTAAACATATCACAGACAGCATAGAACTACTTTTTAAAAATAATTTATATATATATATATATATATAAATTATAAAAAAAATTAAACCAATCAATTATTTCATTTTCTGTAAAAGCTTTAATATAAACATTTTTTTAAAAAATTATAAACATCATAATGTATATTTTTACTTATTTAAATACAACATTTTACATACTCTTATTCATTGGAACTATATAAAAAATTCTATTTATTTTTTTCACCGTTTCTACATCGAACATAATACATTAATAATTTGGAAATATTTTTTAACAATTTTCTATTTGAATCCGTGATTGAACTTTTTTAAAACAGTGTTCAATAATCTATTACTGTTTACTCTTTCATTAAGATATATAAGGTCATCCAAATGTCACGTCTAGATTTGTGTTTTATTGAATAGAAACATGTGTATAAGATGATTTATAGGGTAACATTTGTATAGTTTCTTTTATTACTTTTTAATGAACCACAAATCTAGGCGTCACATTTGGATGGCCATATACTTCGACATATTTAGATCCAAAATATAGAATTATTTTTTTCCATCATTTAAAAATGTTTTAATACAGTACCCTGAATATCATAACATAATCATCAAATTGGTATTATTGAGAAAAGTGAACATTAAATGATTATTTTATATTTTTATAAAATCTTATGATGTGCAAAATGACAAATTAATGAAAAATTGAATTACGATATTTATTATGTCATACTAATTGAAATAAAAATAAAATAACGCGTATTTAAAAAATAGCAAATTTAACTATTCTACTTTTGTTATAACATTGTAAAATTTTTTTTTGTTTCATTAAGTTGTTCATAAATTTAAATTACGTTTTTTTAAAAAAAGACAGATTACTTATTTTGTAATATTTTATTTAGTTTCTTATGATTAATATAATATTTTTTTATAATTTATTATAAATTTTAATATCATGTTACTATTAAACAAAGATCGAAAAAATCTTAGTTGAATTATTTTATGAAATTTAGTATTGAATATATATATATATATATATATATATATATATATATATATATATATATATATATATGTATGTATGTATGTATGTATGTATAAGATTAAAATTTAAAAAAAATATAATTACAATGAACAAATCATATGATAAAAAATGTCCATTGAGCGGTCATTCTACTACAGTGGACACCTGAAAAAAACAGTGAAGGTCACGATAAACATTAATTATATATTTCAATTTCAATGTCCTATTGAAATACTCGAAAATATGTGTCTATTTTAAGATTGAGTGCCATTCATAAAGTCAACCCACATACCGGTCCGCAGACCAATTAAAATAATAAAATTCGAAATAAAAGTGACTCTGGACAAGTTAGAATCAGCTTTCGTTAAACAAGATTCCAACATTGCGGTTGATCTAATCGAGTCTACTGTGAGGTTGTCCCACGCTTACCGTATACAAACACAGTCTTAACTGGTTTTAACGAAATTTTCACGTTATTTATTTATCAATCGTGTATGTATCATCCATATCGACGATAACTAAGGACCCATCTATATATCTTTGAATTATTTCTCAATATAAAACATTAAAATAAACAATATTGGACTGTTTTAGTTTCACTAGATTTTTGATAAGAGAATAATCGATATTGTCACAATTAATACGATCAATTTTTGTAAAATTATTTTACTATTTCATTACTATTCATTTCTTTGTTCAATTCCAAATTACAATATACCTTTTTTCTAAATATTTACAATTATTAATAAATATTGAATTTATTTAGATATTTAATCGTATTTTACATTTACATATATATATATATATATATATATATATATATATATATATATATATATATATATATATATATATATATATATATATATATATAGGGGGGTGTTTTTAAGCGTGATAAAACTTGAATCCCCATCGAAAGTTCTATCTAACCTAAAAAAACCCTTAACATGTATATATATATATATATATATATATATATATATATATATATATATATATTAGATTAGATAAAACTTTCGTTAAGGATTCAATTTAAAGTTCTATCAAACTTAAAAAAACATCCTATATATACTATGTGCGTATTACAAGGGTCGTTTGATAATTATGATAAAAAAGTAAGGAAAACTAAATTAAAAAAAATAATTACTTAATTAAACTAAACAATAAAGAAATTTACCATACTTATCAAATGACCCTCGTGTATATATATATATATAACATTTTATTTTAAAAAAATCTATTTTTCTATAGATTTACCCCAAGTGATTTTCATATTTATAAAAAAACATGAATTAACATATAGAAATGAGACAAATTTACTTAAAAAAAATTTCATGACATAGAAAGAAATAAAGTTTTTGTACTTACATAAAGAGAAAAAATTTAAAAAATTGGCTGCAATAAAATAATTTTCAAATCTAGTATAATGGTCTGTAAGTAATTATTGTTTCGAAATATATATGTATATATATATATATATATATATACATACACACATACACACACATATATATATATATATATATATATATATATATATATATATATGTATGAAATATTTTTAAATAACATCAAATTCAATGCAGGAAATAAACCATCATACATTAAATATCATATACTTCGAACACATGAACTACAAGACTGATTTACAACGTTGACTGTAACTATATTATATAAATAAATAATTGATCCATTTAGTCACGAATCCCCTTTAGACTTATCTGACTTTCAGAACAAACAAATTAGCTTCACTATTATATAATATAAATGTTATCAAACTATCGACCAGTGAATTGAAGGCTATTATTTACATTATTAAAATAATACGAATCTTCCTCTTTGCAATCTACTAATCTGTTTTTTGCTCTAGAAAACAAATTACTGTTTTTAAATTTTTTTTTAAAGAAATATAATCACATTACACATATAGAAGGGTATATATATATATATATATATATATATATATATATATATATATATATATATATATTATAAATTTCTTAAGAAAGACATTTTATTTAGAAAAATTAAATTATTTCCTTTATAAATTTCCTTACTTAATCATATTCAGTTAAACAAAATCAAAATAAATCAGAAAAATTTTATTTCTTATAATATTTTTCACTAAATTTCTTCTTTTTTATATTTTTTCAACTTGTAGTAACATATCAAATGGAGAATAACTAATCTGAAATGTATTTTTAAGACATAGAGAATTTTTAAGGGTAATTTCAATATACTTACATAATACACAGACACACACACGCACACATATATATATATATATATATATATATATATATATATATATATATAATATAGAATATCTTTTTTCCAATACGCGCTTGTTAAAATAAACTTCTGCAAAAATTATAAATAAACAATTAATAATACAGTAAATACCTTACATAATATAAATATTCAAATTTTTCTCTTATCAATTATATAAGTTTATCTAACTATGATGTCTAGATTTGTGTTTTATTAAAAATAAATTATACACATGTTTCTTTTTAATAAAACACAAATGTAGGCGTCACATTTGGATAACCTTATATATATTTAAATAAACAATTCTTAAAAATAACTTGTAAAATTGTGTTCTTTTTTTATATATTCAATAACATTTTAGAGTGAAGAAAGGTCATTAACACAATTACAACCTTTATCAAGTAGATATTTTACATGAAAAAAAGAATTATTGTTTAAATAATTCTATATCAAAAATCTTGTATTTAACAATAAAAGATCGTTGGTATTTATTTTCACTTTTTCATTTATATTAACTGCATTAAAAAAATCTCTGAGATAGAAAAACACAAATGTTTGATTATGTTTAACAAAACAATTCGACTTAATTATTCAGCTATTGAAAAAAGATCAATGTTTGTTTTTGTTTAATCTTTGTTTCTCGAGTTAATTTATAGACTTATTTAAAAATTTATCCAAACCGGTTTTAAGAATAAAAAATCGAATCAGTGTGTAAATCAGTTTAAAACGGTTATAGAACAAAAAAACTTTAAAACTATTAAAACTGAACTACCACAATAAATCTTTTTTAACATAATCAAATCTTCAAAATGTATAAAAGTTTAATTTATATTTATGATTGTAAATCTTAAATTATTTATAATATAAGTAATAAACTCTGAACACGGTTCAAAAAATGTAGTTTTTTTATTATTATTTTAATTTAGTTTATTTATTATCATTCTCATGAAAAGATAATATATAAGTGAAATTAAAATATTAAGTGATAAATTGATATTCTTTTATAAAAAAAGAAATTCATTTTTTTATTTAATTTAATATTTATTTTTTTTTGTCGAAAAAAAATTTTCTTTTAGAAAAATATTGATTAATAGAATTAAAAAAACATTTATTAATTTATTTAGATACATAATGTAAGTTATTTTAATTGACCATACATTATCATTGGTTAATTTATATTAACATGATTTAAAGGTTCTTCTAGTTATCAACTTTAATCTTGACTAAAATTCATAAAAAAATAATAATTTTTTTTTCAATTACATACATCATTTTTATTATTTATTAAAACATAAAGAAACAAAATTAAATATATTTATTTTAATGGAACATGAACTCTAAATTATATTTATTGAGAAAAAACGTTGTATCATTATTTTAAAATTCATAGGAGGAAAATTTATATACAAAATATTGATTTTTGATTAAATTAATGTAATATAATTGAATTCAATTTTTTGTTATAAATTTATTTTTTTTAATAAGCACATAGTAACTGTATGTATAATATTGTATATATAAATTTTGAGAAGCCTTCATCCGGCACTAATCTAAGAAAATCTAATGGTATATATTTAGGATCATCCAAATGTAACGCCAAATCTAGATTTGTGTTTTATTAAAAAGAAACATGTGTATAGTTTCTTTTGTTTCTTTTTAATTAACCACAAATCTAGGCGTCGCATTTGGATGACCTTATGTGTGTGTGTGTGTATGTGTAAACACATGCATGTATCTTAAATAAAAAATGGGACTCAAATGATTTCGATGAAATAAGACAATAAGCGTATGATATTTTATTGTTTTGATATCGCGGCATACATAACAAATCCTTTAATAATATTTATACATCAATGAAAACAATGAGATGTTAAAACAGTTTACCATTGTCAGTGCATTCTTATTGGCCTGTGCGCCGCGTTATAAAGAGGTAACATTGGCCTCACCTGGACTGAAACTCCTCCCATATCTGACCGCCTCTTTCATAACTAATGTTTCTTTTATACATGTATACATACACACAGATATTCATTTCATCTTAATGTTACCTGTTGTCGGATAGGTAGATCTTATAATACGTGTATGTCAACTACTTCCCCACCATACACAATCTGCCACAAATTTATGCGTGTACTTCAAGCACATCTATTTTATTTTCCAACTGACAGTTTTATCGGATTGAACACGCATGGAAATTATACTCGATTCCTTTATTCATTTTTCTCATACGTATTTGGATACTCGTATTAAACACATTTAAATATGTCTTCAAAAGAATCTCAGCAAAGGAATTATTAAAACAATGTAACAATGCACGACAATGATTTATATTGTTTTTAATTAGCAAATAATATTTCAACTCCTTTTTTATTTTTTATTTTAAAAACTCGCAATACAATTAATATAATTTATTCAACTCTGTTCAAATTATCATGTATTTATTATCTAATAAATTATTTTAATAAACTACTACATACATTCAAAAATGTTAATTATGAAAACATCGATCGATTAACATTTCACATTATTAACATTTTAAACGAATGTAACGATGATTAGTATTTTTAAATTAACATCCTTAAAATTGGCTTTTAATTTAATCGCGCTAAAAACGTAATTACACAATCACTTTAAAACCAACCCTGTTAAAACACCATGAATATCCCGAGGCTAGTACAAATAGTTCAACTACATTTAACAACGTGTTTTAAAAACGGTTGCACCCGGAGGCATCCACAATCACCGCAATAACAGGGGATAATAATAAAAAGGGTCAAATAAAAAAACTAAATAAGTATAATCGTAAAAATCACTAATCATTTTTGAACCATTTTCATGAACACTGCATTTTGTACACATTCAATCAACAAATTTTAACTCTTGCGTATGTAAACACACACACACACACATACACACACATATATATATATATATATATATATATATATATATATATATATATATATAAATTATCATTTTCATCAGTTATTAATGCACAATTAAATAAAAACCTTTTCTAAAGACTTTTAATTAATTATCTTCTTTTTCTTCCAATCATAAATTAATTTATTTAAGCTCTCCATAGTCTTACACATATTAAAATTCTTTTTAACAGAGCCTTCCCTGAGATTAAGAGATTTTTTCGCAAAAAATTTCTCTTTAGTGAGCTGTTAGTTTTGTGATATCTTTGCAATCTTTAATATACCGTTGATATTCAATGATTTATTTACTATTAGGGATATTTCTTTCCCAAAGACAAAAAAATACTCCATCTGTGAAAAAATTGATGAAATCCCAGCAGTTACTTTGTCTCTGCTTGAGATAGTTACTTAAATAATTTACTCACCCGTTGCTCTCTTTCTACCCCGAGAATGTTGAAGTCAGGATTTTCCCTTTATCAAGTCTGGGAATAGCACTTTAGAAAGATAATTAAGTATATGTATATAGATAAGTGCTTCTGAAAAAATCGTAATCAATGAACTCAATTTTTAATAGAATTCAAATTTATTTTCCGTGTAATAAATATTCTTACTAATATTGCTTCAGTAAAAAAATAATGATATTCTCTTCTATGTTATTCCATTTTAAAACAGTGATCAAAGTCAAATAGATTATTCAAAAGATCGATTTAGTCATGTTTTGTCTTTTTTATGCACTTATATTATAATTATATATTGACGTAAATATAAAAGAACGATAAAAATTATTTCAAGAAGTTTCCAATTTGAGACACTCATACTACAATAAAAATGAAATGATTAATTTAATATAATAAAATTAATTCTTTTTTGTTTTGAATAATCATTCTATAATTAAAATATCAATTACTAACTTAATTAATTTAAAAATATCAAAAATTTAATATAATCAAGTGCAACCAAAATATTTTTTGAAATTGGTAACGTATTTCATCAATTATACAGTAAAATTTAAAGAAAAATATTTTTCGAGATATATTAGTACCATAAAATACTAATTAGAGAAAATATTAACAACTTTACTGATATGAAAGACATTATAAGTAATTGTTTATTTTTTGTTTACTAACATCAACAAAATAAATATAATAAAATCAAATTTCTAAAAAATATTTGATTTCACATAATTTTGACATTAAGTATTAATATTATTTTTCATTTTCTATTTATTTTGATATGTACATTTTTAATATAAAATAAATATAGTTCAATTTATAATGAATAATATTTTATCCATTATGAAAGTAAATAAAAAATATTAAAACATATAAATTCCAAAATGAAAAAAAATTTATTGTGTAACTTTTTGATTTTTTTCTTATAACATATTTATATTGTATAGGATCATCCAAATGTGACACCTAGATTTGTGTTTTAACCAAAAGAAACTTTTTTATAGGTTCTTTTCTTTCTTTTTGATAAAACACAAATCTAAACGACACATTTGGATGACCAAATATATTTAAATACATGCTTAATGTGTACAAATATATAATTATCTTTATTTACACACAAACCTTAAATAAATTTTGGTAAACTATTTAAATTAATAAAATTTTATATTTTTGTCAAAAATAAAATTTGGAACTTTAGTACACTTTTAATCTGTTACTAACCATTTTACCATAAAATATTGTGTATTCAAAGAGTATAAATCTGATAAAAATAATTAACGAATTGAAATTAAAATCCTAGAGTAAAGATAAGAAATTTTTATAGGCAATTCTGTTAACAAATACAACTAAAAAATTGTAATTTTGTATAAGAATGTGAGTTAGTAAGAAGAACAATTTAAAATAATTATATGATCGTTTCTAATTTTTTCCAAAAAAATAACACACACACAAGAAAATATTCCAATTGCACTTAATGCTAAATTCTACAACAATTTTTTAGTAATTTGTATGTTGTATAGAGTAATAAAAACCAAATATTATTATTAATTTCCCATTTTATTAATAACCTAATCTTTTTTAAATTTCGCTTCTTACTTTTTACTATATCTGTACTTTAGTTTTGAATTTATATCATACTATAAATACATGAAATTTTAGCATGAAAATAAATATGTAAAATTTAGTGCTTACATAAAATGAAATATTACTTTATTTTCACCTTCTAATCTATATATATTCAAAATTCTTTTTTTAAATAAATGTGGACAGTCTACGTTTTTCATTTCAAAAGTATTTATAAAAAAGTTAATAATTTTTGTTTCAGAAGTAGTTTTGTTGATTAATGTGATCCATTTTTATTTGAATAAAAAATATACAGCTTTTTTAAAATATAGTAGCTATAATAATTTTTATTTTTGATATCAAAAAAATTTACACACAAGTTATTCATACGAATTGTATATTTTTTTATAATAAATCATTGTAAATATTAAATTTTTCGCGTGCCATTGGTAATCAAGTGCCAAAACTCTGGTTCATGGTATTTGACATTTACAAGCACTTCGTTACCCTAATATAATTTGGCTTAATTTCAATATGACAACAGTATTTTCATTTAATATAAAAATGTTTATGTTTTGTACTGTTTGGCGTATATTTAAAATTGTTTACATTTCAATGTAACATTTGCAAAGTCAGTTATTGTATTTAAAACAAAAGAAAAATTTTTGGCAGACATAAACATCGAGACTCTTAAAATATCCGTTCATTTTTAAGCTGACGATATGCTAATGTTATATAAATATAGTATTTAGCAAAATCATGTAAAAAAATTAAAAGAAAAAATCGTTTTCTATCATTAAAAAACATTTAAAATTCTAAGCAAGAATACACAGATGAGCACACAATTCTTTATAAACATTGACATATATATAAATATATACATCGTATACATGTACATACACACATATTATATATATATATATATATATATATATATATATATATATATATATATACATGATGTCGAATATAAAACCAAATTAGTAACCTGAGACGTTCAAAAGTTATTTGAAAATAAATTTCCAAGTCTCAAACTAATTATTTATTCTTAGCAAAAATTATTAAGTAACAAATGAATTAAAATAAATTATAAAAATTAAAAATGTCAATAATGTCTAACGCTATAATATTTTTGTTAACAATATATTTATATATATATATATATATATATAATATATATATATATATATATAGAGAGAGAGAGAGAGAGAGAGAGTAATGGAAAACAAATTATTACCAAGAAAATATAAAAGTAGCAAAGAGAAATAAAACAACAAATGCTGTTTGAAAAACATTGAAACAATTACAGATTAATGAGTTAAATTTGTAAAAGTAAACAGCTGTACAATAAAAAATAAATAAGTACTTATAACAACATAAGCAATTCATTACCAAACGGATGAAAATATACTAATGAAGAAATAGTGTATATATATATGTACATATACTTTATTTTGTATAATAAAATTAAATACATATATAATTAAAAATATATATATATATTAACAGAACTTTAATTATGTCTGTGTAAAATTGTTTCTGATACATTAATGATGTTTGGTAATTTATTTACCACTCATTTATTCCATCGTCTTGTTAAATAGTTTATATTAATGAGAAATTCTAAATTAATTATAAGTTTTATTAGATGTCATTTTTTATCAATTCATTTATATTCTTATTATTTCCAATCAATTGACTACTATTAAAAATACTATATACATATATATATATATATATATATATATATATATATATATATATATATATATAATGTATACAAAACACATTTTTTATGACAATGAAAAAGCTAAAATGGAATTGAAAAACAGATTGCTAATTCTACATATGTATAAAACACAGAACATGGAAACAAAAGTTGATAGAAAGAAAAAAATTATATCAATCAGAAAAAGAAAAAGACAAATATATTCACTGTCACTATACCTGTTTAACATGTTTATCAAAGACACCATAACAATATTTAAACAGAAAACAAAACAAAATAAGATAAATGGACATCAGATCACTTGTATACGATTTACGGTGATAAAACAATTGTGATAGACTTGAAGATGGAATAGACAAAATGTTAACCGTAATAACAGCAGCAATTCGAGAATATTAACTAAAATTAATGTAATCAAGGAATCATAATAAAAAAGTAAAAATTAATGTGAGAATGAAAAATATAAGAATCGATCAGGTTAAGCAATGTTGCCATATGGAACAAGATAATATATATAGTACAAATAAAAGTCAAACAATAATAATAGTCAAGTCAAACCTTTACTAATAGAGGGCAATTCCTAATTAACAGGTACTTAGATATAAACTTAAAAAACAATATTGTGAAAACTTTTTTATGAAGTGATTTTCTCTATAAAAATGAAATGTAACGTTTAAAAGTGCAAGAAAATAACTAGGAGAAATAGAAATGTAGATATTATATAAGTAGCAAAAATTAACTGGACAGAAATCATACAACCAAAGTGTCATGAATAGAAAAGTGGAAAATAACTAAACTATAAATTATCATAAGAAATTACAATCAATTTAATTAGATATCTGGTGAAGTAAAAATGTTTCTATTAAATATTTTAGAAAAAAATATTCTTTTGGGGGATGGGAATGAAACTTTAGAAATTTAACATGGAGCAATGGAGCAATTGTAACGAAAATGAAAAAGAATTCGAATATATATATATATATATAGAGAGAGAGAGAGAGAGAGAGAGAAAGAATGTGAAAATCATGTCAAATGATTTCACAATCATCTAGTTGTGAAAAAAATGTTACAAATATTTGTTTAATGTAACACATCTTTAAAAAATGTTCACTAACAGTTATTAATTGACAAACAAGTTTGTTTTAAACGACTTTTTAATCCATAATTAATTATACTGATATGTACAATAATAAGTTATTTTTTTTAGTTGACATATTAAAGATTTGAAAATCATTTAATGTGTTAGAAATCAAAAAATGGGTATGAAATGTTAGAAATAACAATTTTGACAGAGGCATCAAATCATGATTTAAAAATCTAATTTAATTTTGATTTTTTTCAGTAATACACATAACACACACACATACATACATATATATATATATATATATATATATATATATATATAATTTTTAACGTACGTGTTTTTCCTATCTACTTCAAAAAATAATTTAATTTATATTTCAGGTACTCCAAAAAATCTTGTATTTTGTAACCATGATATTCATTTTAATGAAGTCTAATACACACTGTTCAAACTACTTCAAATCTGTGTTATCTGTTGATGTTTATTTCTATTTTAAATAATATACATTTATTTTTATATTTTTTCAAGAAAAATGACTTTTATTATTATTAATCATAAGTTTTTTTAACCTTTTTATTACCCACACTCAATACCAACATAATTTCTTTCAAAATTATGAAAACAAATTTATATTTTAATATAATATGAATCTTTGCAATTCATAACTAATTTATTCGAAATTTATATATACTTACTATTAATTGAAAATTTTATAATTTTTTTACTGATTATGGCAGTTATTTTATTTATCTGTAAGAAAAATACAAAATATAATTTCTTTCCATATAAAATATTTATATTTAGTGTTTTTTTAACAAAAAAATAAATATTCTTCTGTACAAATAGAAAGAAATCCATTGGCATTAAAGTATACATGTAATACATCTAGGATATTATATTATATTCATTCACTAAAGTACATTAATATAGATTCATCCAAATGTGACGCCTAGATTTGTGTTCTATTTAAAAGAAACATGTGTATAGGGTGGTGTATAGGAAAACATGTCTATAGATTATTTTGTTTCTTTTTAATAAAACACAAATCTAGATGTCACATTTGGATGACTCTATATATATATTCAGATATATTAAATTACTTATTTACTTTCAAAATATAATTAATCATATTTCCTACTCAATCGATAGTATGTATATTGTCAACTATGAAGAGAAATTACGGTAATAATCAAATAAATATCTGTTTTTGTATATTGTAGATATTTATAAACATTATTAATGCATATAATATACAGAAAATTCAATAAATACATTTTTTAATATATAATATTTAAACGTGGTACAAAGTAGAAATGTGTTTGTAATATTTCAAAGTAAAACGTAATGATGATAATAAGTTAGTAAAGGTTAAACGATCGTAGCATCAGTATAGAAATGAGGTAGGAATATGTACGTAAAAAAAATATATATCCTTTACTATACTTTGACTTTTCTGGTCACTTGTCTCGAATAGTCTGTGTTATTTTTTTCTTCGTTTTATATATACAGGACATAGCAGTTAGACATCACGTTCATTGTTTCAAAACCCACTAATTACAAAAACTTCCAAACTATGGCATACACTGCAAACACCAACATGCATACAAGCAAAAAACGTTTTTCAGTCGTTCCGTTTCTCTCGCACGCATTATTCAACCATATCAAGTCGTTAACGCGTACGAAAAAGGTGAATCGCAAACAAAGAAATCAAAGGATAGACACAGTATTTCGTTACTTTATGTTGCATATATTGTGACTCGCTGTTTATCCGTAGCCGGCAGGGGAGGTTGGGGGCAACCGCTAGCAATTCTTGAGCGTTGTCAGCGATCGAGGCGGCTTCGGCGACGACGACCGCCATATAACTCAGAACAAGTGACAGTCTGGAATAACTACACTATAAAGTAGAATATAGACCAAGTCCGAACGATAAGAACATTATATTACTATATAAGAATCGCTCGCACATTCTTTCGTCATGGGAAAATGGACCTTCTTTTCATTTTATTGCTATCAGTAAACTTGGATATGATTGGTATCTCATTCTTATAGTTAGATTAGACAAGGAATGCATATAAAGACGATTTTATATTCGCAGTACTTATTTTATGGCATATAAAATTATTAAAAACATCAATGTCCCTCGACAAATGATATACATACAAATACACACACACACACTCACATACATACATATATATATATATATATATATATATATATATATAATATTGCCAAATTCATTATAAATTATTTTATAATAGTTTTAAATTAAAGTAAATACTTTTACAATCAAATTCAAATACAATATTATTTTTACAACAATACATTATAGTTTAACATTATGTCTAAATCTTTTTTACAAATGACTCGCTATTCTAATTCTATTAACATATTCAATAACTACATGTTTCGATGCAGTAGCGATAACCCCCTCATCAGGACGTTAGGGACGATCGACCTTGCCGACGAATACTCCAAGCACAAGCGGTCCCGTCTGCTTGATCCGCTTGAGGATTCCTCATAAGGGTCCGTGCTACTCTTTTAAAAACTTGACCAGAAGAAGTCACCTCGGTGGCTTGAGTTCAACCTGGTCATACGAATGCAACGGTTCTAGTGGAACACTTTGTTTCACTAGGATTTGAGACAGGCTCAATGGTGCACCCCCCCCCCCTTAACCATGCGACTATCAGATATTTATTCAGCAGGAGTAATTACCGTCAGGCACACTCCAACAACTGACCGTAAGGTCGTTGCCTCGCGTTTCGTTTTTTTTTTTATGTTTCGATGCCAATCTCATCATATTTAGAACGAATATATATAAAATCTAATGAAATGTTGTTAAACTATATTGAACATTAATGAAATCTCAATACAATAAATTATTTAAAAAAAAAGTATTTATTAATAACTAATAAATCAAAAATTCATAGGATTAAGAATATCAGAACTTTGACAGTTGGTGGCAGCCATGTTTAATTTTTTTAACCTCATTTTGACATTTCAACTCAGTATAGTTTGGAAAATTATCGTGAAACGTTTAATACTTCAACAACGCTTAGAAATTGTAAAAACTTATAAAAATCAATGCTCAGTTCGTAAAACTTAACGTACACTTCATGAAACTTACGGTCAGCACTAAATAAAGAAAATTACAGAATTTGGAGTGAAAGCAATCCAAAGTAACTGTCTGGTGTGCGTTACATGCTGGTGGTGTCATCGGACCATATTTTTTTCAAAATGAAACTAGAGATCACGTTACAATAACTGGAGTTCATTACCGAACCATGATTAATGATTTTTTTCCCAAAAATTATTGAAAATGGTTTGACGATATGTGGTTTTAACAGGACGATGCTACGTGCCATACATCTACGGAAACAATAGACTTATTGAAATAAAAGTTTAATGAGTCTATTATTTCATGAATTGGCCTCCAAGATCATGTGATCTAACTCCATTGGATTATTTTCTATGGGGTTATGTGAAATCATTGATTTATGCTGATAAACCACAAACAACAGAAGCATTAAAAATAAACATTGAAGTGTAATTCATGAAATTGGACCACAATTATGTGAAAGAGTGACTAAAAATTGGAGTAAACGAATGCACTGTCAATCAAAATCGTGGTGGTCATATGAGTAAAATTGTGTTCCATAATTAATGTCATAGAATATGCTTAAAAATGAATAACTAATTAATTAAATACTTTTTGTTTTATTTCCAGTTAAACTTTTAAAGCGCTTATTTAAAAAAAAACCCTATATATGTATATATTTGTAAAATACAACTATTGTTATATACTAAAAAAAGTATTAAAATCTTTTATTCAGTCACCGAAATAATATTTATTGTTTTTTCTAACATTTTCACGCATCGTAATATTCGAATAGATTTATTGCAATAGCTGATAGATTTATTATGAGAATAAAAAACAAGTACTTTTTAATATTCACAGAAAGTGAATAATTTTTTTTATTATTTTGTAATAAAAAAATTCATTAAATATAAAAACAAATTTGATTTGTCTATTTGAATTTCCATCAAAAGGAAACAATTTTCTTGGATTCCTTATTTTGTTTACTTAAATTTTCGAAAGTAATTACCGGTCATTTTTTAATCCTTGACAGTTTGTACATAAAAGATTATGTGTTTGAAATTCCAGTAAATAGATTTAATTTTTTAGGATGCGAGTTAATTTTTAATACCGATCTATCAATTTCACAAAATTATTTCCAACTTTTTATTAGAGGAATATATTTAAATATTTATTTTATCGATAATGATCAATAAATCGAATAAATTTTATTTAATCATTTATATAAATAATTATATTCTAAATCCCGATCCTTACAATTCTTTCCTATTTATAAATACTGTAGATACTTTAACATATTTAAATTTCATCAAAATTTTCAACATAAATATTTGACTAAAAAATTAAAACAGCCAGATTTTCACAATAAAATACTTTGTTTAGTATTAAATTAAAGTTACAAAAATACAGATTATAAATAATTAAAAAAAATTATATTGTATTTAACTTACATAAAACCATATTATGCGTTTTCAACGTACTATTTTTATTAAGTAAATAAGGAGAATATACTATTTAACTATAATAAATCAAATGTGTCCAAAATATCATTAATCACAATTTGCGTTTATGTCAGTAAATGAGTGTTAGAAACCAAACCAATAATATTGTACGCATTGTAAAAAAGTCAATTATATGCATTTCTAGGGGACACGCGCCGAGTTCAATCCACTTATTTAACCCCAATATGTAATATATAATTCCCCTTGCACAACGTGTAGATGACTAATTGATATAAAGACGACTTTTGCTTTTTTTTAACTTCAGTGTACCGGAAGGATATCATTAGAATATTTATTGATTTTTTTGAAGATCAATTCAATGAATTTGTAACATTTTAAACACGAACTCATAAAATGTTTTATAATAATCAGATATTTCTGCATTTTATACAGATGAATACACATACTGAAAAATATTTTAAATATTTATTTTGTATATATGTTGGTTTATTTATATAATTGATATGAATATCATCTAAAAACATAATAAGCTTAAAATATGCTCATTAACAAATACATACAAACTTTTTTATCTAGGGTCATCCAAATGTGACGCCTAGATTTCTGTTTTCTTAAAAAGAAACATGTGTATTGTTTCTTTTTAATAAAACACAAATCTAGGCGTCACTTTTGGATGACTATATATATATATATATATATATATATATATATATATATATATATATATATATATATATATATATGAATAATATACAAAATGAGATTGAAAGTAAATGATAGAATAGAAATAAATAATGTATGTCTAAATTCTTTAATTTCATTTTGGCTACCCTATATAAATACATACACTCTCACACACACACAAGAAAAAAATACGACAAACAACAATCATCAATATAATGATAAGAAATTAAAAGGAATTTTCTCTAAATGAGATAAAACAATGTTTGACGTGTGACATGTACCGGTCTGAAACAATAGGACATATTCTGTTTGGTTGCTTTCAGTTTACTATTAACCGCTGTGAACGAAGACTGTAATTTGCAAAAGATATATATATATATATATATAATAAGTCTATCAAAAAGTTTTGTCTGTTTTTTAAGTAAAAGAAAATTATAAAATTTTATGCTGTTTATTAAAATTGACTTAATAATGTGATGTTCATTAATACAATATTTAACAACTGCTTCCCACCTTGATAGAAGCTTTTGAATTGCTCTTTGAAAAAATGACTCACGTTTGGAAGTTAATAACTCATTTAATACCTTTTCACATTTCTATCTTCATTAAAAATTTTCCATTTAAACATTTTTATAGAGCCAATAATAAATGGTAGTCAAGAGATGCTTTATGTGGAAAATAAGCTGAGTGAGTTATAAACTCTCAACGCAAGGCTACATATTTTTTTATTGCTAAACAAATATGTAGCCTTGCATTGTCATGTTATAAGATAGCTTAGTTTATATTGACAAAATCTGTACAATTTTTTAAAGTCAATTGTTCTAATTATCCAATTGTTAACAATTTTTTCAAAATAATCATTTTTTAGCTTTAGAATTTCATAATGAAATGGCCTTCTCATATTCCTCCGTATTAATAACATTACCTTTTTTTACACTTAAAGTCTGTTTAGATGATGACGGTGCAAGTTATCCAGTTTCCAGTATACTTTTTTTCTCACTATATTTTCATATTAGTCCACTTTTCATTTCTAGCTACAAAGTTTTCCAATAATGCTTCATTTTTATAGCGTAAAAGTAAAGACGAATGTAGTTACACAGTCATACCTGTTCCCAAAGGCAATTTAAGAGATATATTTCTATTATCTCTAATGTGAATAAAAATTGGTCTTCTTCCAAAATATTGCGAAGAATATCATCATCGATCACAAAAGGTCCTTCAGAACGTGGTTCTTCGTCTTTAAAATTAAAATTTCCATTCTTAAATTTATTGCACTATCTTCTGCATGTTTTTTCAAATACTGCATTTGCTCTAAAAACTTTTAACAAATTTCTATAAACTTCTGCAGTATTCTTACCTTGTTGATGTTCGTAAATTAAACAGTACCAAATGAACCAATGCGTAAATGAATAATCTTTTTTCATTATTCTTTTGTAAATACTGATTATTGAGCATTTATTTCAATGATATAACTGTAAAAATAATATACCTTCATTAAAACACTATTCTACATATTTAAAATAATTGTGCACTAAGCTATCATAACTTTTAGATTAATATATATATATATATATATATATATATGTGTGTGTGTGTGTGTGTATGTGTGTAATTATAATATGTATTTTTTCTATCAAATTAATTCCGAAAAATCATTTTAATTGAATAAAAAAATTAATTATTATTTTATTTAAACATTTTCTTACACGAAGTGTGCAATTAAAGTATACAAATTAACCTATTTTATTTCTCTCTTTCTCTTTTTTATATATGTAAGGTCATCAAAATGTGACGCCTAGATTTGTGTTTTATTAAAAAGAAACATATGTATAGTTTCTTTTTAATAACACACAAATCTAGGCTTCACGTTTAGAAGATCTTGTATATATATATATATATATATATATATATATATATATATATATATATATATATATATATATATATATATATATATATATATAATTGAACAATAAATATAAAGTTATAACTAAATTTCTACTATATTCATTATATTTTATCTTAAACATAAATAACAAACCCGCAGAAATAAAAATAATAAAATATAGCTATAAATGTCTACTAAGTGAAATATAATGAATAGATATAAGAATTAAAACACCAGTATTACTGAAAAAAGAAAAAATGTCACGAATGCATAAACAGTACATTTCACATTAAAATAAGTATAAATCTAGTTCATTTTATAAACTGATCCAATAAAATGTTAAGTAATACATAAAAAAACATTATTCACTCTTTTCTCATTCATTAGGAAAATGTATAAAATTATATTCATTAAAATATACAAAATTAGTATAAAATATTTTAATTCAGAACTAGATCTTTGTATATTTGGATTTCTTGTCACATTTGGATGACCCTATATAAAAGAATACACTCGATAAGTGCAATTACATATGAATTAAAATTATTTTTGAAAAATCAATTTAACCGACATTTCTTTAATTTTCATTGAATTAATACTGCTTTGATCTATAAAATATAAATAACAACCGATTTATTTAAGCTAACAAAATTAAAATAATATGCTTATATCAGCAATATTTATGTGTACTTTTTATATTTATACATATATTTATATATATATATATATATATATATATATATATATATATATATATATATATATATATATATATATATATAATTGGACTAGAATTACTCAAACTATATAAAGATGTATATATATATATATATATATATATATATATATATATATATATCAACAACTTCTTTCTATGTATTACTGGATGAGGTGTATCCAAAATTTTAGATCCAATCATTCATGTCTTTATCTTCCATTCCACATCGATAGATTTTTCATATTATTTAATCTACCTGCCTATCTAACCATATATATATATATATATATATATGTATATACATAGAGAGAAAGAGAGAGAAAGAGAGAGAGAGAGATGTATATATATATATATATATATATATATGATTAATAATGAAAGGTATAAAAATAACATCTCGAATAAAATTGTTCATCAATCGACCTATAAAATTTTTGACAGCTGTGTAAACGGGTAATAGACATTAACTGAGGCGATGGAACAACAAAACATTTACGAGCAGATATCCCGATCGACGCCAGATGATAACTCATCGTCGTAAATTATCGAAACACATTTCAACCAAACAACGTGCGGTGTAACACTGTTAATTATTTACAATGGTTACGTACACAGTGTCTGGCCGCATCATATGTTCTCAACATTAAACACGTATCTATGTTTTGAATAATCAATAATCTTATTTTATCCGCTATATAACTCGATAAATCTTATAAGCGTTATCGAGTACCATCATTGTACATTGGATATATATATATATATACATATATATATATATATATATATATATATATATATATATATATATTATTTATGTAAGCAAATCTAAATATACAATTGTTTGGTACAAAATCATTTTATTCATTGTTAAATACACCAATAGCTATAAATAAGTATTATCATTTCATAATATCTTTAAATTATATATATATATATATATATATATATATATATATATATATATATATATATGTATATAAATATATATATAAACTGAGAATGAATGTTCATAAAAAATAATGATTTTTTTAAAGTACTATTTAAGTACCATTTTATACGAAAAAATACAATTTTCTTAAAAATAATAATATAAATATCATTGTATAATAAATATATATTTCGATGGCATCACCATCGAAATGCATTAGCCAATATAATTATATACTATATAATTATAAATAATAAGTGAACAATAAGTGATTATTGAACACTTTAAACTATTGTGGTGTTGGGGTTAAAATTCATTTGCGTAAAGTGAATCAGCCACAATTCCAAAACAAGAAATAATAAATGAATTTCTGTATATTTTACTACATTTTGTAAATATGTTATTTCATATTTGGTTAACAACAAGAAAATGAAATAATTTCTTCAAGACAAATATATGGTCATATAAATGTGACGTCTACATTTATGTTATACTAAAAAGACACATGAGTATAGGGTGGTGTATAAGGAAACATATGTATATTTTCTTTTTAATAAAACATATATCTAGGCGTCATATTTGGATGATTCTATACTTAAAATATATAACAATCTATAAGATGTTTGATAAATAAAAATATATTAATTTTTTAAACTATCGCCTTACTTACATTTAATCAATTACCTTTAACTGTCTCAAAAACGTAAAATGTAAAAAATAATGTAATAATATTTTTACAAAATAAAAAAGCTTATGTTTTAAGAAAAATATCTGTCAATAGTTAATAGTGACGTTTAATATAAATATATCTTGAAAAATTGTTGTAACAATTTCAATAATAACAAAGTGATATATATATATATATATATATAAATTAATGTATAAAGATTTACAGTTCAGTATAGAGATACAAATATGTAAAGATTATTAATTTATATTTTACTTTTATAACTTCAGAAAATTTGAAAATAACACAAATTATTTCATAATTTCAATAACTTCGACATTAATTTTTTTTTGGTTTTAAAAAAAAGTTTTTAGAGACTTAAAGTAATTACAATTACTTGAAGTAATATGAAACCTTAGCAATAATATTTCAAAGTAATAATAAATGTAGAAACATAGTTTAAAAAAATATATATTAAAATTTAATATATATCGTATTTTTAACAAATAAAATAATTTTTGTAAATATTGTAATATATAAAAAATAATAATGCTGTTAAAAAAGTTTCAATGAAAAATGAATGAATCTTTGTTTTTAATAAACTTTTAATAAGATATGAATTAATCCTCGCTTTTATTAAAACTGTAATGAAAAACAGCTAATGATGGACATAATTTTGGTTTCAACTATCATCGTTCACAAGAATGAATGTAATATAAAAAATATTGACTTTATACCCTATGTTATGCATCAAATATAATCCTAGAAAGTGTATAGTTCATCAATGTTACAATAAACACGAAACGACGTTACCAAATGACATAAAACAATAATGATCAATGTAAAAATACTGAATTAATGGCATGAGTCATCTGTATATTCCAAAAAAATGTTTTAGTACACCATACGGTTCTATAACCCCTATTTATATCTAAAAAAAAGTATTATATAACAGCAAATGTCATTGATGACTTAAAATTCTATATATTGAATATTAATTTGGAAAATTTAAAAAGTAAACTTTCAATAACATTTAAATTCCCATTATATTTTTTAAAAATACTATCAAAATGTTTTTAAAATAAATAGTAGTAAAATTAGTAAGACAATAATTTTTGTCACATTTTTTCTTAATAGTTAAAAAAAATTGTTACTATGAACTACCTCATTTATTTTTCTCGAAAAAATTACTATTTTCTATTAAATGAAAGATAATAATAAAATTAATATCAATTTTTAAGATATACGATGGTCGTTTGATTAGTATGGTAAATTTATTTATTGTTTAATTTAATTAATTAAATTAAATTTTTCAATTTAGTTTTTCTTACTTTTTTACCATACTTATTAAATGACCCTCGTGTATAAATATATATATATATATATGTGTGTGTGTGTGTGTGTGTATGTGTGTATTCGTTTTTTTGGTATTGTATGAATTTATAAAACCCATATCTATTACAAAAAAACGTAATATTAAACGAATATAAAATAAAAGTATACTTCTTTAATATTTTAAATTGAATAAAATAATAGAAATAAAATGAATGAATTAAGAAAAAGGAAAACTCGTAACTTAGTTTTATAGAATGACTCAAATGAGACTAAAGAGTTTAAATATACATTTACTTGCTTACTATCATTTACTATTCTTTATTATCCTTCAGTCTAATTTGGGCCACCTATATATTTAAATCGTTAATAAGATACCCAACATAAAAGAAATTTAATCAAAGGACAATTTATCCTTCTTTATACGGAAAGAATTTTCAAGCATTAGAAAATAAATTAGAAAATTTTATAAAAAACTGCTTAGCAAATGAACAGTACATTATATGGTTGATGAATCGATTTTTTTCTGAAAAAATGTCTATTTTTACATGAAAACACATCCATTTTTAAAGCTATTAATAATAAATTGGAGAGAAATCTGTAAAAATTAAAATCTTATTCCTCTTTGAAAATCTTATTATGTTATTCAAATTGTAACCACTATTAGTGTTATGAAGAAAAAATATTTCTAACATTTAATACCTACAAAGTATTAAATTTTCATCATTTATTATATCAATAACTACAAAATTACAAAAATCCATATTAATTAAAAATCCAATTAATTACAAAATTCCACAATAAATATTTAATTTATTATCACTTTTTTACATTTTTTTTATAAATTATAGTCCATCTAATGAGATTCCATTAAGTCACATTTTTTTTATTTATATTAAAGAAGAGTCGTTTTAAATAACTAAAAAATCATTTTAATTCATCTTAAATGTGTAATAGTAATTATAATTATTGTACATCAATAATTATAATTAAATTTCAAACTCTATGGATTATCGATATATTTCATATTATTTTTAACAACTACAAATAGAATTAAAAATATAAACTAAAACGTAGCAAATAGTTTCATGTGTATACATCGATAAATTGGTTAAAACTGTATGTAATAAACTTTTAGACAAGATATTGAGTTCACAATTTTGATCAAATACGACAAACATTACAAAATCGAATAAAAATAAACCAAATAGAAGTGAAAAACAGAACTATTACATTTGTATTTGTATACAGCATCCAGTCATCCCATATGAACATATTTTTTATGATTTTCTTATATAAAGAAAATCATAAAAAATCGTAATCTTTGTCAAGTCACATATATTTGACAAATAGTACAGCATGTATGCGGATTCGCATTTCGAGTCGTAACGCATGAAATATATTATAGGCAGAAATAGGCAGCATACCCTATGCCCGCCATTTGTCTGTCACGTCACCTAATGCTCACAAATAAATATGTCAAACACCCACATTATTACGTACTTTTCCCCTTATTTCAGTCATATGGTTTTTAGTTTTTATTAAAAAAATTCTGAGAAAGAAATATTAAAATAAATTGCATTTCATTTAATTAACATTTTTTAGTGCATTTATTAATTAAAGGAAATGTCAGATTACACCAACTCATTAATATATTAAATATTGAAAACACTAGCATATCTAAGTGTTTTTTTAAGCGTGATTGAACTTTAAATTGAATCCCTATTAAAAATTCTATCTAACCTAAAAAAAGATTTTTTATCATACATTTATATATACATTCACACACAAACACATGTGTATATATATATATAAATGTTTTTTAGTTAAGCACAAATGAATTTTAACCCCAACACCACAATAGTTATAAAGTGTTCAATAATCATTTATTGTTTATAAATATGTCGGTTGATGCTGTATTATCCAAATTTATCTGGACTTGTAGAAATATCATCAGCAAATCTTACGTAACTAATCATCTCTCCATTTACTTTTATTCCTCCAAATTTCCATTTTAGTGCCTTAAATTATTCTTTTAGCTATCACGAATAACTTGGTGACTTCGCATTATCTTCTCTCACTCTGTCTATAATTTTAAACTTTTTTATTTCTTCATGTACTTGCGTAGAAGCCATATTTTTTATATAAATATATGATCATCTAAATGTGACGCTTAGATTTGTGTTTTATTAAAAAGAAACATGTGTATAGGGAAACATGAATATCGTTTCTTTTCATTAAAACACAAATCTAGGCGTCACATTTGGATGATTTATATTTCTTAAAATTCAATATGTATGTTTCATATAGAAATATATATATATATATATATATATATATATATATATATATATATGTGTGTGTGTGTGTGTGTGTGTGTGTGTGTGTGTGTGTATGTGTATGTATGATTATATATGTATTTTTTTATATTATGCAGTGATTGAAATTACCTTTTGGTTTTTTAAAAAATACTAATAATCACTTTACATATCTCTGAATAGTAAATATAATCTGATTATATTTTTCAAATAATCAGTTTTGTATATCCAATCGTTATTTTTTAATGAAGTATTTTTTTTATTCTTTCACAATCACTAGTTATATACATATTAATATGTTATATTATTTAGCTTATATGTTTTTAATAAATATGCTATTTGTTCTATTAAAAAAATAACAATTGTATGGAATTTATGTACATAAAATTAAAATTTGTACTTTTAAAAAAAATGTTGATGTTATGATGTCTATACTAATATACTATAATCTTTTGATTGAAACTACCAATTCTCTAATATATTTATTAATCTTATTTAATTTTTTTTTAAAAAATAACATTAACCTGAATTGTTATAAACTAATCGACTTAAAAAACATGTTTTAACATAAATTTGTAATGAAATGAAACTACAAATTTAAGAAAATAATTGATATACGAAGAATAAGCACAATTTTAATTAAAGTTGCTCTATTAATATGAATGGTATGTCTAATGAATTGACTTTTTTGTATAGATTAATTGCACATTTATATCTTTTCTACAGAACTCAAGAGTTTTTATCAAATCAACATGTTTTGTTATACTTCTTTTAATATATACAAACATTAGCAAATATCTCATAAAAGTCGATTGAACGAATCTGAAATTTTTCAATGACAAACAATATCTTTATATCTTAGTCTCGATTTCGTTAATTTAAATTTTTCAAATAATTTATTTTTTCGATTAAAAAAAATATTAATTATGTATTATTATACTAACCAAAAAAAAAACAATATTTTGAATATTTTATTTTTTTTATTAATTATTATGTATTGCTTAAATTTTAAATAATATTGAATATAAATTATTGTCTACTGATTAAGAGTCATCCAAATATGACGCCTATATTTGTGTTTTATTAAAAAGAAACATGTATATCGGGTAGTGTATAGGGAAACATGTGTATAATTTCTTTTGTTTCTTTTTAATAAAACATAAATCTAAGCATCACATTTGGATGACCCTATATTTATATTTTTATTGCTTATTTTATTATGTCAATATTGAATAATAAACTTCAACTTTATTTTTAAGAAAACAAAAATGATTTAATTGATTTTCATAAAAAAAACATGTAAATTATATTTTATAAATATAATTACCTACTCTTTTTCAACTTATATATATATATATATATATATATATATATATATATATATATATATATAAATATATATGTGTGTGTGTGTGTGTGTGTGTGTATGTATGTATATTCGTGTGTGTGTAAGTGATCTCAAAAAATAACATCAAAAAAATCAAAACTCATTTACTTTAAAAGCGATGATCTTATTAATATTCTCAGAATAAATTTATTCATATCAATTACGTTCTCATTTCACACATCTGTATAAAATTAATTTTTTTCGAATTAAAATTTACTTATTTCATGTCTAAAGATTAAAAAATATACGGAGACAAGTCAATTTAATCCACACATATTTTCAAGTCATTATTCAAAGTAAATGAAACGAGAGTATTTTAGACGGTAAATTTTCTTTTAGATACGCATCATCAAACTTGTACCTTATGAAGTTATAATCACTGACGAACATCGTTTCATTGTCTTTCTATTTATAATTCACCAAAGAATTAAAAACATGTTACAATTCTATACTTATCTTTTGTGTCTATGCATGTATATATATATGTATATATATATATATATATATATATATATATATATATAATAAAAATTTAATTATAAAAATAGTTTTTAAGCTGAATATTTTTTTATACAATATATTATACTATTCCATTCCATTTTTTATATAGCTTTTTACACTCATTGGTATATTTTTTTACTAAAAAATGTGTAAAGTATATTATACAGTATTTATATATTTCTAAAAATAAAAATTAAAAATATTTAGATCAGAATTTCTTTCTGACAGATCCTAAAGTTAGGCCAATTATTTTATTTTGTCAATATATAACATTAAGCTTATTTTATTTATACGAGTTATAAAATTATTATTCATTTATACTAAATAAATTTAAAATGTCTATCTATATATTTCTTTAATCACCAGCAATTTAAATATAAAAATTAATTAAAATATCACATTTCTAAAGCTTACTTATAATTATTTAAATAATGGAATTATTCTTTTATTGATTTTCAACATTTTCAAATTTTCCTGTCAAATAGTCAAAAATAACAATATCAAATATATTTAATAAATTTATTTGACTGAGGGAACAAAAAAAAATATATCATTATAAATATATATATATATATATATATATATAGAGAGAGAGAGAGAGAGAGAGAGAGAGAGAGATTTAAGCGTGATAGAACTTTAAATTAAATCCCTATCGAAAGTTCTTTCTAACCTAAAAAAAACACCCTTCATATATATACATGTGTGTATGTATATGTAAAGGTATGATAAAAATGTTTTTTTATGTTAGATAGAACTTTTGATAGGGATTCAATTTAAAGTACTATTACTCTTAAAAAATCGCTTATATATATATATATATATATATATATATATATATATATATATAATATATATATATATATATATATATATATATATATATATATATATAGGATCATTTGATAAGTATGGTAAAAAGTAAGAAAAACTAAATTGAAAAATTTAATTAAATTAATTAATTAATTAAATTAAACAATAAATAAATATATCATACTTTTCAAACGACCCTCGTATACATATATATATATATATATATATATATATATATATATATATATATATATATTTATATATATGTGTGTATATATATATATGTGTATAAAATACCCAGTAAATAATTTTATAATTATGAAAAATCAAATTAAAATTTTATTCTTCAAAGTTAAATCTAATGTGTATAGATTAAAACATATTTTACTAATACTTCTGAAATTAATTTCATATTACTTATTAGTCAAAGTAATAAGTGAAATTAAAACAAATTGAGAAGTAAAGGGTCAATGTTTAATTTAGAAATGAAAAGCAAATTTTAATTCATAAGTATAATAAAAAATAAAGACGTTTTTCTGTTAATAAGAAGAAAATTACAATAATTATTTTATAAAATCACGATAATAATTCAACATGTACTTAATTAATCTAGACAAACATAAATGAATTAAATTTCAATATCCAGTTCGTAATTGTGCATGTACGTAATAAAAACAACACTATACAAATAATATAAATAAGAAAAAAAACAGTTACAATCCCATATAAGATATTTATTACATATTTATGGATATGCTGAACAGGCCGTCTGGAATCAACACGCCGTATTTATATATCCAGATTTGAAGTAATAAAAACAATAACGACGAATTGATTTATTCTCTTGAAAATGCAAATAGATTTCCAAGATGTGAAATTAATGCTTTCTTGGAAATACGAACCTGAATTCTGTGATGTTTCTGGATTTTTAGTGATAATTTACGACGTTTCGGCTGCTTATAGTCGTCAGAATATCTTAAAAAGGGACCATAAAGATAGAGGGTAGGAGTGGTAATGATAATATAGACATTACACAAATAAATATACCTTGCTTCCTTACTGTAACATGATCCAATTGCAGATATAGTTTTTTTGGATATAATTTATATGTATATATAAAAAGTAGTAAGTATATTCAATTTTCACTTATTTTTTCTTATGACTTTTTTTCGAATTAAAATAATAAAAAATTCAAACACATATTTATTATCATCGTATATATTTTTTCAGACCCTTATATTTTATACTAGTATCTACACCTGTATGTACTTATATAAATATATATATATATATATATATCCATTTTTTTTATATTATCATGATCGTCAAATATTATTCATAGTAGCATAATATTAACATAACTAATTTATTTGACTCATTCAGATCAATTTCAGTTTATTTTATTGCACCTATGTATCAAAATTTACGACTGAAATAAATTCTAGGCTGTAACTACATATATCAAACATAAATGTACTTGAAGTATATATATATATATATATATATATATATATATATATATATATATATATATATATATATATATAAACACAGGTTAACTACATATACTAAAACATTATTGTTTTTAATAAATTTAAACTTCTTGTTACCTTAAATAATAGAATAAAAATTATTAATGAAAGTTTAAAATTCAGTTTTAAAGTTAAAACTATATAAAATTTTTATTTATAAAAATCATAGTTTAATTTTATATTTATATTTAAAAAAATTCAAAATCATTTTTAACAGTGGATAACACTTTTTTATATATAATATTTATTCTTGCTAAATTTCAATTCTTATTTTGTTCTTAAAATTGTTTTATTCAAAATCATACTTTGATAAAAAATGATATTTTAAATTGAATTACAGTTAATATACAGAATCATACAAATGCGACGCCTAGATTTGTGTTTTATTTAAAAGAAACAAAAAATATACTCATGTTTCCTTATACACCACCCTATACACATGTTTCTTTTTAATAAAACACAAATCTGGGCATCACATTTCAACGACCCTATACTTTATTTTATGTATTTGTCATTATTTTTATTATATTAATTTAAATATCATTTATATACATCAAATAATGAATAAACAAAATATTTGAATATTAACAGAAAAAAATTTTAAAATCTATTTAATTTAATTTATATACAAAACTAAAATAAAAAAAGTATTTTTCGATCTTTTTCTAATTAATGATTTTTATTAAGTATTCAATATTTAATCACCTCATGATTATTTATATCATTAGTATTCAGTACTTAATTACTATCATTATTTATATTGTCAATGGCCTTTTTAGTAAAAACACAAAAATATTTATTACGATAAAATAATAATATAAAAGTTGTACCATAAATTTACAATTTTTAAATTAATTCCTTTCATAAAAAAAGAAAATTAATGAGTAAAATATTTTTATTCTTATATATTCTACCTACAATAAACACGATTTAAATACAAAATAAAACTCGTAGGATTAACAAAGACTATAAAATGTAAATGGCATTTAAAATAATATCAAAATATTAATCGTTTTTTTAAAAAAATAATAATAAGTAAATTACATTAATTTTAATATAAATTTTATAAAAACAAATAAATAATTATTTTATGATTACTGTGAAAAATATATTACTATATAACATTATTACAATCTAAAAATCAGATCACTTGTTAAAAAAATTCATATGAAACCAAAAATATTTATGAATGTATTTTCAAGTATTTAAATATCATAAATAAAGTAACAATTTTCAAATAATATACATTGTATACAATTAAAAATAATGTACCTTTAAAAGAGAATAATAAACATTAGTAACAGCACATATGTTTCGTAAAACAAAATTTTCGAAAATATAATTATATAATTTTTGTGTAAACTCGATGGCATATGGTGATATTTGACGATCGTATAATTCATATTTTTCACCCCGATAGAATCGTTTCAAGCACGTTCCAGAAGTTTTGTGTACGGATGTTGCGTGTATGTTTTTATACGTATAAATCTGTATGTGTGTGTACGTCTTAAAATAATAACATTTGCCACGTGTTCGCGGAAACGAGGTGATTTAATGAGTCTGAGAAATAAGAAAATACAGAAACGGGTAAAAACTCAAATATACGTCTGTCGCGAGGGAGGCTCGTGCCATACGCAACAGCATCTAATATACCGGAAGTATAAGCTAAATATGTGGGGAATCTACAAAAATATATTTTGAAGGGTGTTCGAAGAGTCGTGCGACTACATGTTTGTGTAGACAAAATCTTAGCAAGCTGTGAACCGTCACGAGAAACAGTGGAGGGTGGTTTCTTTGTTTTTTACGTTTCAGTCAGTTTACTTACACCAATGATTGGAAACATTTTCTTGTCGCGCGTTCAGTTTAAGAAGAATTGATCAGGAATGTTCTTAATTAAACAACATATTTTCATAAATTATTCAATTTTTATTTTAATACAATTTATATGCATATATATATATATATATATACACAAATGTGTGTATGTATGTATGTACATATATACAACATTCAATCTCTTATTATAAAAATGTAATTTAATTAATAATTAAAGGACAAATAATTTAAAACATTAATTGTCATTATCTAGAATAGATACATATACAGAATGGCTCAAATGAAACTGAAGAGTTTAGACATGCATTTACTTGCTTACTATTATTTACTAAACTTTAATTTCATTTTGATCATCGTATATATATATATATATATATATATATATATATATATATATATATATATGTATACAATAAAGGTATTTTTTAAACGTGATGGAACTTTAGATTAAATCCCTATCGAAAATTGTATCTTACTTAAAAAAACATTATATATATATATACACATGTGTGTGTGTGTTGTATGTATATATAAAGATATGATAAAGATGTTTTTTTAGGTTAGATAGAACTTTCGATAGGGATTCAATTTAAAGTTCTACTATCCTTCAAAAACACCCTATATATATATATATATATATATATATATATATATATATATATATATAATAAATTTTATTACAAGTATTACAATTGTATAGTGAAATTTGAAATATAGCATTTTTTAAATAATTTTATGTCATTATAATAGTATAACTTTCTTTTCAAACATTTGAACAGATTTTTATAATAAAAAGTTTTGGAACTTCAAAAAAACATGAAAACAAAAATAAAGGAATAACTTCATAAAATAAACTTAAAAACATAGTATAACTTATGTGAATATCTAACAAATGTATGTTTTTTTCAATGGAAATGATTTAATATTTAAAAATAAACTTCTAGAGAAGATCGATGAAAATGATAAAAACAGCAGCATAATAAAAATAAAACGAAATCTTCGTTGACATTTTTTTATTTAAGTATTAAATTACTATTATTAAATATAGTTTCATGTAGATTATTACAAAAATTGTGAAATACTTTGAATAATTATTTGTTGTTTTGAAATTTTGGCTGAACACAAATGAATTTTAACCCCAACACCACAATAACTTAAAATGTTCAATAATCACTTATTGTTCACTTATTATTTATAATCATATAATCTATAATTATATCAGCTGATACATTTCGATGGCGACGGTTGATACATCGTTAGAGCCATTTTGAAAAGCCTGAAAAGCCCTTTAGAAAGGCTCTGACGATGATGGCGTCGCTATCGAAATACAACAGCCGATATAATTATAGATTATATGATTATAAATAATAAGTGAACAATAAGTGATTATTGAACACTTTAAATTATTGTGGTGTTGGAGTTAAAATTCATTTGTGAAAATTTTGAATATTTATTATAAAAAAACTTTTTTCCATTTTAATATATTTTTAGGAATATACTTCTACAAACGTTATTTTCAATAACGTGATTTATCTCGTTGAATAATTACTAAATATATAATGCTTTAGTTCAATATATACTTTTAACATTAGAAAATTTCATAAAATTAAAATATCTTTCTAGTGTATTTACCAAATTAAAATATTTTATTACAATAAAAAATTAAAATCAAAAAATGTACTCTCATCTTTTCCAACAGACTTCAAACTACAAATTTTAAGAAGTAAATATCAAATTGTATTATACTAATTATTTTACAATTACTTAAATTAGAATTTGATTTAATTCATTTACAATGTCTACAAAAATTTGTTTAATTAGAAAACGATTGACATTTCATGATAACTATTGTTTGTAGCTAATATATAATAAACTGAATATGCGGATGCATGTCATATATACATTAGATGGCTTCTTTAAATAAGGGTCATGTTTCTAATGAAGCCATGTACAATCATTATTGCTTCTGACGCCCTGTCAAACATGTGAAATTAAATCCTTATATAATTTATATATCAGTTTATAAACATGTACACGATCTTACCCTTTTACTATATGTGTAATATACATAAATATTATCACATAAGTACATGCATATATATATATATATATATATATATATATATATATAATTATTTTTAAGCGTAATAGAACTTTAAATTGAATCCCTATCGAAAGTTCTATCTAACCTAAAAAAACTTATAAAGAGTGTTTTTTATGTTTGATAAAATTTTTGATAGGGATTCAATTTAAAATTCTATCACGCTTGAAAACACCTATATATATATATATATATATATATATATATATTATATATATATATATACAGGTAACCCCCGTATAATACGGTTGTTACGTTCCTAAAAAATACCGTGTTATGCAAATCCGTGTTATACGAAACAAAGAACTAATGCAAAAAAGGGAGTTAGGTTCTAAAAATTAGAAAAACATACTATTATATTTTTATAATTAGGAGAAATATATTTATTAAAGCAATTTTTATCAAAAATATTACATAGTAATATGAATTAAACAATGTTTTCTTCGTCATCACTAATAAGCACCCTTAACCAAGGACGTTTTCTTTTTGACAAGATATTCTCATCCTCTGAACTTTCTTCAGCATTATCTTGAGTTCTATGCTCTATTTTTTTGCAAAACATCTGTTATTTTAGATTGCTTGCTTTTAACTGAGAGTAAAATCTGTAATTTTTGTTCTAGCGAGATGAAATGTCTTTAGAAAGGTATTTTTTTATTTCAGCCAGACATAGTTCAGGGCTACAGATGAATTCACAAAAATGAAAAACATTATTACCATTTCTAAAAAAGGTTGAATAATACTCACTCGAAAAATTTTAATCTATGTATAATGTAGTAAAAAGAACGATACAAAGTTTTAAAATGTATTTAATCTCCACGAACAAAATGGATTTCAAATTCTAATAAATTTCAAAATTCTACAAGCAAATCGGATACGACATATACGCTTAAATGAAAAATCTCCAATGAGATATCTTGTGCACTTAAAAGCTCTTATTTCGTTCCGTGTTGTACGGAGATTTCCCAAATTTCGAATTTTGTTCTTAAAAACTTTAAGCGTTGTTCGAGGATTTTAATTCTCAAACCGTGTTAAAGTGAAACCGTGTTATGAAGTGCCGTATTATACGGAGGTTACCTGTATATATATATATATATATATATATATATATATATAAAGTAAGGATTCATTCAAAAAAAATATTAAAGTTCAAAACTAATTGAAAATAATTATTCTTTAATATAACTTTTTAAATAAATTCATAAACATATATATATATATATATAGAGAGAGAGAGAGAGAGAGAGAGAGATGTATATATGTGTCACATTTTTAATTAATGATGTTACAATCATCTAAATGTCAAATTTTGTTACAAATATATGAATGACACTTTTATTCTTAAATACTTCATCTTTCATTTAATTATGAAATTAATTTTAACAACAATTTTATTGTAATTATTGAAAATGTACGTTAACGTCTGATATTCTGTTATGCACATTATTTTTTTAAAAAAAAATATATATCTATATAAAATTCAATGTCTTTAACAACACTTTTTAAATGAAAATCAACTTGGAATGAAGAAACAACTATATAAAATCGATTATTATATAGTTGTGTTTTCATAATAATTTGTGTATATGTAAAATCAGTGAACATGTCACAAATAGAAATCTTGATTAAAACTGAATAAATTATTCAAGAATCGACTTAAACTTGTATACTTTTTGCATACATTTTGTTTATTTTATTTTACTCGAATTATTTAGTCGATTGACTCTTCTAATTTTCTATTTCAAAATTCATTTAAGTGCTCTACGAGTTCTGAAAATATAACTTTATCATTTTGATTACTTCGTCTACACTCTAAAAAAATATTTGTCAAATGAGAGAAATTCTCTGCATAAACATAGAACGTTGAAAATAAATGTACTAAAATCTGATCCTTTCGTTCATAATTAATTACCGGATATTAAATAGACGTTCGAAATGAGATATTTTCGTAGACCTTATGAAGCAAGGTTTACAAAAATAAAATTTAGTAAAAAAATATATAAATAAATAGGATTTATACGTCACGTCAAATGATTTACAACGAGTTCTTACACAACAAATAAAATGTAAAGATGAAAACATTTAATGTTATTATAAATACATTTCAACAAGGTCTAATGTCTTGGAAAAAACATAGTCGAAATTCATAATCAGCTGTTCCTGTTCGCCGCAGCCGTCTCGTCAGTGCCAGATATATTTTTATAAATACGTCCAAAAATAAAATCCGTAGGTACGGGTTCGACGGTCGAAAGAATATTCACAATTTTAACTATAACGTGACCAAAGTGCGTTCTAAATATCTGTCTTTTTAAATACCGAGCCTTCAAAATCATCAAAACGCTGGCAAAACGTATTGTGTAAGATATTTTTCATCTAACAAAGTGTTACATGGAAAGAGACCGTGTTTGATATTCAATCTTTGCGCGAAAAACTCGAACAACGGATACATTTTTCTTCTCTTTCAATGAATTAATATGTAACATGATATAAAGCAATGACAAGATCATCTTAGATAAAGAAATCATTTCCTTATTTTTACTTTTATTTACATCTATTAAAAATAGATAAAAATTTAGAAGATTATCTTTCCAGTTCATTTCAAATCATGATATTAATATTTTGAAAAATAAACACAAAAAATATTAAGAAAAACTAAATGAATTCAACCTTAAAAGTTATTCACATTTTATACCTTCAAAAAAATTAATAAAGTAAATTTATTTCTATTATTTATTTAAATATTATCGAATTATTTGAATGTTCATTTAAATACTCGTACTTATAAAATCTTTATGTATTTGTCCAAAAATAATGTATTTTCTAACATTGAATTTATTCAAGATATAAAAAAATATTTTCAGTCTATAAATTTAAAATATAATTAAAAATACATTTAAAAAAACATGAAAACCTCAATTTCACATTTTATATATATATATATATATATATATATATATATATATATAAGTATATACATTAGATCATTTGAAATTAATTACAATTCCATCAGAAATTTGTATATTTGTGAATTAATATTTATGCTAAACGTTTTAATTCAAATTTAATCTTTTTCAAAATAAATATACACCTTTCAATCTTATATCCGAGTTAATAAAGTATGTAAAATACTACTTAATGTTTATATTTTAATTTAATACGGATAAATTTCATAACAAGCATAAATTAAAATCAAACTGTTTAGAAAACAACTATAAAAATATTCATTTTCTTTCAACGTACAACTTTTATGTTTAAAATCTTACTACTGCTTTCTTGTCAACTTAATACCTATTATGTATAAATGAATATCAAACACATATTTTATATTAAATGTTAATCTTCAATTTAAAATTTCATAAATATTCAATTTGCACTAATCTAATTTGAAATAAAGGAATTTTGTTTCAGTTTTTACGATGATATAAAAAAGTCGTAAAACTAACTCTGTACTATAACAGTTTAGGAATAAAACTGTTTAATTAAAATATAATATTTATGTGATTTTGTACTATGAATGTATTTTTGTAATGCACACATGAAATACGTACTTTTTTCTAATTTTAAATTTTATATAAAATTAAAATTTGCAAAAGAATCATACAATTTTAAAAATTATCCTTATAAAAAATAGGTACTTGCTGATGTATTAAAATGTGATTCAAATTATATACATACGTACTTTTATATATATATATATATATATATATATATATATATATATATATATATATATATATATATATATATATATATATATATATATATATATATATATACATGGATGTAAAGAAGCTTTAACGAACACAAAATAAAATGCTTAGGATAGTAATGGAAAACCCATCTAGATACAAAACAAGTAAATTACATGAGGAAGCAAATACTGACTTTATGGACAAAATAGCATTAAAATTTTATACGAGAAGACCCCATAATAACCCATTAATAAATGAGTTAGGAAAACCGAGAGTGATTCCCACAAATAATCGGGTAAGAAAACTTAGAAGAAGAAACGTTTTTCTGCAGCTGTACTACTTCCAAAAAACCGTGTTTTGTATATAAAGACAAAGCAATGTTCATTCAAGATGGGCCGAAGAAAAAATACAGACTGAGAGAGGGAGAATAATTAACTTAATAAAAAAATTTGTTTTTTAAAACTTTTCCCAGGTTAAAATATAAAATAGAGAAATCATAAGATACTAAATAAAAAACATGATACATAATAGGTATCGGATCAACCCGGAAACATTGAAAAAAATAATAACAAGAACAAGAGAAACTAAAGACCAATTCGTCAAAAAATCGGAAAAATATGTATATGTATAGGATCATCAAAATGTGACGCCTAGATTTGTGTTTTATTAAAAATAAACATGTATATAGTTTCAATTGTGTTTTTTTAATAAAACACAAATCTAGACATCACATTTAGATAACCTATATAATTTAATTTATGATTTGACTGCTTATTATTCTCTTGACAATCGAAATGTGCTTGTAATATTTATAAAATATTTTATAATATTAATTTAATGTCGAAATTAAAAAAGCCTAAATAATGATAATTTACTTCAAATTTAATATTGAAATAAATCTATTCTAGCATGAAAGTAGTAACAGTACTAGATCGTGTATAGAATGATATAATATTGTCTCCGTCCTGTCATTACATGCCCTATACAAACATTCTATTCAATACCATAGTAGTTCATTTATTTGTACCAGAGGTACATGTTTTTCATCCGCAATGCTGCCTTTTATCTACATTTCACCGCAACAAATTTGTCCCCTTGTTTGTTCTGTTTTTTTATTATTATTATTTTTGTCTCACTGCATCCAACCTAAACTATTGAATCGGAAACGAACATTTATATATATATATATATATATATATATATATATATATATATATATAAATATATGTATATATAGTTGTATGTGTATGTATTATTAAATGAAATACGATACGTTATTTAAAAATGTACAAATAGCTCGAGGATAGGATTTTAATAACCATAGCATAGAACATTATTGTCAAACAGACAGATACTTAAGGAAGAAAATATGTCATCTGAACAAAAATGTCATCTTCGACCTACGCAAACATAAAGAGAAAAATGAAAGCGATTTATTATAAATAATGATGGTTTCTTGTAGGACAATGTTTCAGTTATATTGTTCGTCCTTCATAACAGGCAATTTTCGGAGACATCGTATTGTGTTGTCATTTTTATCCCATCAAAGAACAAGCAATTTCTTAAGAATTGTATAATATGTGCAGATATAAACGAACGACGGATAATTGTATATTATTGAAACGATTCTTACGTTTCGTTATCCTTCAGTTCAACCAAAAAAATGTTTCCACTTTGATTATGCCATTCTGAATTTTCAGGTAAATTTGCAGAAAATAAATATCTTAGATATTTAGTTGTACTTAAAATCATATTCTATATATCTACAAAAATTATATATCAAGTATTTTTTTTAAGCATGATAGAACTTATATATATATATATATATATATATATATATATATATATATATAGGTGTTTTTTTAGATTAGATAGAATTTTCAATAAGGATTCAATTTAAAGTTCCATCACGTGTAAAAAAACATCATATATATATATATATATATATATATATATATATATATATATATATATTGTATAGAAAAAATAAAAATAAGTGAATATAATTATCAGTTTTACTTATCTATAATCAAGCTTTTTTAAATTAACCGAAATATAAAAAAAGACAAAAAATATCTAAATATTAATTAAATATTTAATTAAATTTTTATTTATTCGTTCATTTTATAATATAATTTATTTCCAATAATGAAATATTTCTATAAAATTTTACAGCAATTGACGTTATCTTATGACCAAAGATAACTTTTATATATTTTCAATACTTAAATACATTTTTTTATGAATGTAAATAAATGCTAATGTATTTAATATCTGTAAATATATAATATAAAATGTTCAATTTTTTCACTCCTTGTTGCTTATACGCATTTCAGTGACGAGGTCATTATTTTCGGAACGCAAACACATAAATATAATTTGAATGTCAATTTCAGCATTGAAATAAACATAACAGAAAAAAATAACAAATAATTATTCTTGAAATAAAATAATTATTATTACACACTGTAATAAATTGTTTTACTATAAACTTAAGTATTTATTTAAATTAAAACTGATGTAGTTATAATTTGTTTACAAAAAATGAGTAAACGACAAAGTCCAATTATAATAATATTATATTTAAATTTGCATTTCTTATCAAAAAAATCAGTACTATACTTAAAAATGAAATATGTAAATTCTCTATTTTTTGGTTAACGAATAAAATTATAAAATGCATGTATGTACATAAATTTAACTTTAATTTATCATTTTATCAGAGGCAAATTGTTGTTTATATTTTTTAAAATTTAAGGTATTTAAATATTCATTATCAATTTATGCCAAAATTTGAAATTTAAAACTACTTTTTAATCTTCAATTCCTTTTTTAAATACATCTTACTCAATGAAAATATTTTCTAAATTATTAGACAAAATTCCAAACATTTTTGAAAATCATATTTTTGTCAATAGAAAATACATAAGAAATACGTACAATATAAACATTTTTAGACAAATTTGTAACAGATGTTGTTTTGCAATGTTCTTGAATCCATGCGATTGTTTTAATTGATCGTTGATATACACATGTCTTTTCCACGTTACATACTTATATCAGATGAATGCTAATAAAGTGATTTAAGTAATATACCAAACAACTGAAGAAAGCAACCGACCAAATAACCATCCCAGATATGAAAAGCTGAATTATTATCAAAATTGATATGCTTTAGAAATAATACTCCTGAATGTAATGGCTTATGAGACTAATAACTGTGGGGGAAATATAAAGAGGGCGCGGCATGAATATGAAATAGGGCGGGAGTTATGACTATGAACTTATGAAGGGAGGTGCACCAAGTGAGTTATTTTCATGAAGGCTCCACCCAGCTGTCATAACTAGACATGTGGCTGGCCGTCGAAAGAAAACGATTTGTCATCCAATTCTCTGCGCAAAGATAACGCGTGGGATGCGACTTAAACGCATGCGCTTCTATAGTTTATTAAAATTATGATGTGTGATAGGTGGAATTTATGATTTGTAGATATGAATTCACTGTAGAATTCGTCAGTGCAATCTCTAACAGTGTCTATTGATGTTGATTAGTCAATCTCTGTGTCTAGTTTCATATCTCTGGTACACCTGCTTTTTGATAGGTATGTGGACTTAGTTTATCTATTAAGATTAATTAATCTAGATTAGAGAGAATAAAGAGCAAACGTGATAATAGAGAATGAAGATCGCTACTTTCAGAATTTGAAATAATATCTCAAACTATTCTACTCTCGAGAAGTAATTGATGCGGAAAAAGGTGCGACGCACTAGAATCTATTTTTGTAGACATTTGGATTAATCGTTTGTTCACATCTTAATTTCGTTTTTATTGTAAATGCTAATTATATCACGTGTAATTTTAAAATCATACAAACGACATATTTAATTAATATGTATTTGTATATCTAAGTCATTATTTTTTTAAACAATGTAATGTTTAAAAAATGATTTAATTTTTGTATTTACATAAATAGATATATTTTCCTATGTATACGGATTTGTTATTTATAAAAAAATATTTCGATACAAATTATTTATTATATTTAATAGAAATCTATCGAAATTTGATCAAATATTGAACCCAGATTATTTTAACACAGATTACTTTAACACAAAAACTTCATTTTATTTAAATAATCTACACTGGTATAAAATTAATTGACATGTCATATGAAAAATATCAATTAACATCATGCAGGGTCATCCAAATGCGACGCTTAAATTTGTATTTTATTAAAAAAAAAACTATATACACATGTTTCCCTAAACACCACCCTATACACATGCTTCTTTTTAATAAAGCACAAATCTAGGCGTCATATTTGGATGACTCTATATAAAAATAGTAAGAAACCTTTATTCAAACAATACTTTCAAGTAATTTCATATTTTATTACTAATAACACAAGTGAATCTTTTGAAAATAATAAAATCATTAAACAATAATAAAGATAACTAAAATGTAAAATGACTTTCTTTGAATATAAAACATTTTACAGTCTATATTTTAATATTCATAATTCCAAATACTGTTTTTCTACATGAATGAATTATTTTCATAAACATTTAAACTCCTCAGAAAATATATCTGTACATATATTCTCACTAATACTCAAATTCATTGATGAATATACCTGTTATTAAATAAATAATATGTTAAATATACGATGTAAAATAACAATAAAATAAAATTTATTTCTAAATAAAATTGTTCTGTTTTAAAAACTAACAGTTTTAACAAAATTCCATAATTCTTAAAAAATATTTTCAATTGCAAATAAATCTTCGATAAAAAATATTTTTTACTTTCTACCTGGTTTAAATTTTCTAATGAAATATAATTATCATTGTGTAAAATACTTTCTAAACATTAATTACTGGTATTAAAATATATTCACTTTATTATATATTTTAATAATTTCCATAAAGTTAGTTATTGCAACTTGATTATAAAAAAATAGAAACAAAAAATTATAAATGATATTCTAAAAATCAATTACTTTTTTACTTACTGTCTATTTCGATATATATATATATATATATATATATATATATATATATATATATATATATATATATATATATATATATATGATGGAGTATAAGAATGACATTTTAAAACAAACATCAAAATGAAGCGATAGAAAAAACAAAATATCAGCACGCAACACTCGCACACTTATCTATATATATTAGATATATATATTTTAATTTATCATCCTGAGGAACGATTCCGTTACACTATGATATTTAAAATTGAACATTATAAATGACGAAAATAGATATCACTCTAAAAAGTAGGTATGTATTATGTGAATGCAAATGAACTCTAATAAACTAACATTAAACGATGATAGTTGGCGCGACGTACACTCTAGACATCATCGGCGAATCTAAGTGCCAAACATTGACACGCTGAATTATAGATCTGACGCGCTTTGAATGTCGCCCAGGGGTGTAATCGACGTGCCATCGAAGCTATGGCCTTATTAAATGAACTTTAGACAATAATAAAACTTCTCAACCTTAATTCCCGAATGTGTTATCGATGCGTTACGGTTGTGCGATTGGACAACGTCAAAATTAGCGACGGAAATAGAACGAAATATACATGAGATGTTTATAATTGATGTATACAAAATAATTTACGAAAAATTCTACGGCGAATTACATTCTTATTGTAACTTTTGATATCAAGTCGTTATTACTTACCAATGAGTTTTCTTCAATTCTTTGTTTTGTCATACACTTTTATATACAGTTAGTGTTTTTTAGGCGTGATAAAACTTTAAATTGAATCCCTATCGAAAATTCTATCTAACCTAAAAAAATATCATTTAAATGTATGTATGTGTGTGTGTATATATATATATATATATATATATATATATATATATATATATATATATATATATATGCAATTAAATATTTTACCTCAAAAAAATTCTTCATAACCATATATCTTCATTCTTAAAAATAATAAAGATATCTAAAATATAAATGACTTTCTTTGAATATAAAACACTGTACAATATATATAGAATGTTTTTTAAGCGTGATATAACTTTAAATTAAATCCCTATCAATAGTTCTATCTAATCTAAAAAAACATCTCTGTATGTATATGTGTGTGTGTGTATTTATGTATATATATATATATATATATATATATATATATATATAGAGAGAGAGAGAGAGAGAGAGAGAGAGAGTTTAGATTAGATATAACTTTTGATAGGGATTCAATTTAAAGTTCTATTACGCTTAAAAAAATCTGTATGCCAATATTCATAACTCTAAATACTGATTTTCTACATGAATAAATTATTTTCATAAACATTTAAACTTCTCAGAAAATATATCTGTACATATATTCTTACTAATACTCAAATGCATTAATGAATATACCATTTACTAAAGAAATAATATAAGTAATATTAATATATTTAATATACATTGTAATATAAAAAAACAATATAATAAAATTCACTTCTAAATAAAATTGTTCTGTTTGAAAAACTAACAATTTTAATAAAATTTACTTACACAAAATATAATCTTTCATTAAACAACTAATGATAACATTTTTTTAATTTTTTAATCTGGAGAGAAATTTTACTGTGATCTGTTTTTAAAGCACATTAAATTAACAAAATGAATTCTTTGTATAATTCGTATAAGTCCGGTACTGAAATCATCTCTGTACTATTATTTTTTCGCAACTTTGATTTTAATTTATGTTATAATAAAGTTATACAATATGTAATTCTCTAAAGTCAACATTTCAATTGCTGTTTTAAATATTAAAATTATTTAGTAGTAATTTGTCATAAACTAATAAATGACAATAAGCTGCTTTAATATAATTTATTTTTTCGAAAGGAAAGATATTTACAATAAAACTAAATATAATTTTGTACATACATATATGTGTATGTAACTAAAACACAATGAATTAAAAATAGTTTAAAAAAGACTTTCAAATAAATGAACTCGAAATTTTCACGACAATAAAATGTATTTAAAAAAGATGCCGTTTGAAGCCGTCAGTTATTCGGAAGTTTAAAAATGGCATCAACTATTAAATATCGTATTCTAGAACCAACTTTGGCATGTAGTATTTTTCTATCGCAGCTTCGTATGTAAGAATGCAATCTATTATTTAAAGTTAAAAATAACCACACATGTATCTGCCGCGCCTGACGCTAAGCAGCATCGGCCATAAAGTTATTTGAAGAGATCGGTGTGATTTTGACAGGCGCGTCGAGGCGGCGCGGGTCAGACAACGCGTGAGCTATTCCTGGGCGTCGTATGCTATAACTGGGAAAACAATGACAGATGACTGGACGAGTGTCCCGCCTTGTCTCCACGAATCGACCGAATTTTTCATTTAAATATATATATATTTCCCATTTTATGCTTATATTTTTTTATCCCCGTCATTGTGTTCTATCCGATTAATATGATTAGACATTATCCATGTCTGCAGTGTATTTTTATTACTTATACACGTTTACAATAAACGAAACTGGCCATGACATATTTAAAATCTTAAACATATATCAACTACCGTGCCGAATATAAAATTGTATATTTAACGCACATATACACATACGCACGTATACACACACACACACACACACGTAAATCATACAATATATATATATATATATATATATATATATATATATATATATATATTAAAATTCATGTAAGTTATTAATTAAAATAATAATTACTCTTTTAATTGCAGATGATAACTCCAGCTCTTGTTCGGAAGACGAAATCAGCTTGTCTAGAAATTTATCTTCAGAACCGCATATGTGTCCACGTTGTCACGAACAATTCACAGAGATGACAGAATTCGTGGAACATCGCGTACAGTGCGATAATAAAGCACGTTTACATCATGAGCTCGAACACTCTGATCCAGAAGACATGTTAGTGTCTGGGGATGAGGAGGAAGAAGATTGTGGTGGGAAAAGGCTTGAACAAGTACGTCGCAATCGTCAAGATGCTGCGAATAATAACAGTGTAGAAGATCAAGACGAAACGTGTGGAGAACCTTCAGACGAAGGTCAGCAACCAGTAGGCTTCCCATTTCCTGTACCTTCCGCGGCAGCAGGTCATGTAACATTAGAAGCGCTTCAAAATACCAAAGTAGCTGTGGCTCAATTTGCCGCTACAGCAATGGCGAATAATGTTGATAATGAAGCAGCATTGCAAGAACTAGCTGTATTACAATCAACTTTATTTACGTTACAACATCAGCAAGTATTGCAGCTGCAATTAATAAATCAACTTCAACATCAGCTATCACTCAATCGGCCTAAAGAGTCCAATTCAACTTCTCCGCCAGTTTCAGAAGCACAGACTACTCCAGGATCGTCTGTTACTAACCCTCCGCCGACCACTCCGCCGCCACCAAGAATTCCCATAATTATACCGTCGCCTAGAGAACCAACTCCGCCAATAATTAACGAAACGCCGACCAGTCAATCTTTGCCGCCCACTCAAATATCAGTTCCAAAAACAGAACCTGTAATTATATCTCAACCTCCTCCACCGATAACAATTCCACCTCCTACACCCCCACCACCATTACCGACACAAAATCCACTTTGTTCTATATCTTCAGCATTTGCGGAATCGATTATAACAAACAACGACCCTCCACCGTCACTAGATGAACCTAATACATTAGAAATGTTACAAAGACGTGCTCAAGAAGTATTAGATAATGCCAGTCAAGGACTATTAGCGAATAATTTAGCAGATGAACTAGCATTCCGAAAAGGAAAAGGTTCTATGTCTCCGTATGATTCAAAATCTGGAAGGAACGAACCGTTTTTCAAACACAGATGTAGATATTGTGGGAAAGTATTTGGATCTGATTCTGCTCTTCAAATACATATCCGATCGCATACAGGAGAGAGACCCTTCAAATGTAATGTATGTGGGAGTCGCTTTACTACTAAAGGAAATTTAAAAGTACATTTCCAAAGACACACTGCTAAATTTCCTCATATAAAAATGAATCCAAATCCGGTTCCAGAACATTTAGATAAATACCATCCTCCTTTGTTAGCACAACTAGGTCAAAATCAACCAGTATCACCTGGATTGCCGCCTCATCAATCACATCCCCTACAATTCCCTAACGCGCATCCATTTTCGTTATATAGACCACCTCCAGGACCACACGATTTGCTTCCTCCAAGACCGTTAATGTCTCCACAAAGACCACCAGACAATCAAATAAGAACGTTACCTCCACACCCATTATTTGTTCGTCGTGGAGAACAAGAAGTTCCAGAAAATTTAAGTAAACCTCCAAGATCGCCTTCACCAGCACCGTCACCTGCTCAACGAGAAGTTTTAGAAAACCGATGCAAAAGTGAACCTATAGAAGATACGCCACAAGATCAACCTTCTAGAAGAAATAGCGAAGCGAGATCCGAGGATGTCGAAATTGCACCGAAACAAGAACCGGATAATGAAATTGAACATGAGCATGAAACTCCGGATAACGAAATAGTTCCTCGATTTCCCTCGCCCACGCCATACGATGATTGTAGTATAGATAGTAAATACAGTAACGATGATATGATGGGATCTGATAGTCCATTAATGCATGATGAACAAATACAAGATCAGCCTGAAAATCTATCGAGTAAAAGTTCATTTGCGGTTAACCAAATACCAATGAGCGTAGGACAACGAATACCTGCCTCGTTCCCCTTTTCACATGCAGCTTCTCCACCGTCGAGTACATCTTCCGGAAGCTTAGGCACATTTCCAATCATGCCTCCATCTTCCGATCCATCAAAAGACCCTGCAGTTTATACTAGTCTTCTTCCACGTCCAGGTAGCAATGATAATTCATGGGAAAGTCTAATTGAAGTAACAAAAACATCAGAAACCAGCAAATTACAACAGCTTGTAGATAATATTGAACATAAACTGACAGATCCCAATCAGTGCGTTATTTGTCATCGAGTTTTATCATGCAAAAGTGCGCTACAAATGCATTATAGAACTCATACAGGCGAACGTCCATTTAAATGTAAAATATGCGGTCGCGCATTTACTACAAAAGGCAATCTTAAAACTCACATGGGTGTGCATCGAGCGAAACCACCTATGCGCGTTCTTCACCAATGTCCAGTTTGTCACAAAAAATTCACAAACGCACTTGTTCTTCAACAGCACATACGATTACATACAGGAGAACCAACAGACTTAACTCCTGAGCAAATTCAAGCGGCTGAAGTAAAAGATTTTCCATCGCCAGGAGGATTTCCTTTACCAAATCCTATGAATCCATTTTTAAGTCAAGGATTTTCAATACCCGGCTTATCGCCACTAGGTCCACCTGGATTTCCTCTTAATATGAAGTCTGATTTGGAAGGCATGAAAGATGAACATCAAGAATTTATGGAAGAGGATGAAGACGACGATGACGAGTCCAGTACTACAACCGAACAACATATGCCAACTTTTTCGACGTCATTAGCCGCATTAGAGAATCAAGTTCGAACTATTACTACGGTTGCATCTCAGTTGACTGCATCTCACTTATCGGGACTTAGTCAGTCGAATGAAGATCTATGTAATTCAAGAACAATGACATCAACGCCAACGCATCAAAACGGAGACAAGTCTCCCGAAATGTCAATAGAATTAAGTCCTAATAATTCAGACGTCCGTTGCTCACCACCACAAATTCCAAATATGAGACCTCCGTCCTCACAGAGAGCTATAAGTCCGACTCCTTCGGAATCAAATTCTCTTGGTGCGTTAGATCTAACACCGCGATCAGCGCATCTTCCAGAACAAAATTCAACCAGTCCGGGCCCACTCAGCGGACCGCCGTTACCGCCTCATCCCGGAGTATTTTCCAACTTCGGTCTCTTACCTCCAACGCCAACATCAGGACCATTAATGACATCCGCATTATCATCACTTACTTCGTCAGTACTAACGTCGACAGCTTTTAGTCCACTTGGATTAGCAGTGGGTCCTGCAGGTAGGCTGATCAACGACGGACGCCAGTTTTTTATTACATCTTGCAATCAATTACTGTTACCAGAATATATGGGAAATGTTAAAACTAATGGGTCTGGAGAATTATAACCAAATTTAAAATTATAAACTGCATGTTTCATCTGAATAATATGTATACTATTTGAAATCGAAGTCGGTTTATAAAATCCGATTAAAAATAAAAATATAAATTTTAATTGCGTAACATATGCTTTTATAAATACATATTTATATATATATATATATATATATATATATATATATATATATATATAAATAAGATCTCAAAATTATAAAAAATATATATTTTAAGATTTCTTGTCCGTAAATATTTATGTTGCAATAATTAATTCACAGTTTCAGTGTTATAATTTTAAAAAAGAATAATTCCACCCAGTCTAGACTAAATAATACACATCTACTATTATACTCGTACATACATTTTGTAGATATAAAATTTAAACAGGACAATTCACAAATCAATCTAAAATTCGTTCATGGAGAAATTTTGATTTGTCATTTTTATATCCCGTTTTAAATTAAAATCAAATTTGTCGTATCTGAATATTATTGATATTTAAACAAAACAATCTATCAATAGATCGATAGATTGAATATAAATAAAATATATTGTTCATTATGATGTCTTAACTAAGCTGTAATTTAAAATGAAACAAATCAAAATTCGACATCATACGAATAAAATTATACAGTCATACAAAAAACTTTTGTCAGACGATAATTAATGTCTAGAACTTAATCACACGATTTTGTTTTTATACAATATTTATCGTTAAGTTAGAATAACTTATCCATCATTATTTAAATGTACGTCAAATTAGGATACGAACTACGTTTTTTTAAATTCTTGATCGTCGGATAAAATTTTATTTATATAAAAGTCGCTACTTATTCAAAAAAGTACATGTATATTGAATTAAATAAAAATAACTCATAACATTTTCACTTTTGACTGAAAAAAAAAATCAAATATTATTATAAGATAAATTATTTGATGTGTACAGAACTAAATCATATATTATTAATTCATAAATAGTAGAGTTAAATAATATCAAAAAATAGTGTATTATAAATTCTAAATTTATTATCCTAAAAAATACTATATATAATATTTCTTATATTTATCTGCATATTTATGTTATATATGTATATGCAATTAAATTTAATTTTTTACTCGTATAGAAACTAATACAGAAGAAAATTTATTTTTTATTGTTTTTTTTTCCAAATATTTCCTAGTACGTATCCTAATTTAATAGTGCTCGCAGTTTTGTAAAACGGCATATAGTATATCTTTGAATCAAATTGAATTTTATTGATTCAATTTCATATCAGATATTAATATATTAATTTTAAACGGAATCAATGCATTTGTTTATTAGAATAGTAGTCTGAAACGGCATTATTTGTCATTTTGCTCTAGAGTAATTAGAATTTATTTTTAGTTTTTACACAAATAATAGTTTTTAATCGATTGGAAAATACATAATATTTATAAACGCAGTCATTTGAGATTTAACTTGTTTATTATGATTATTTTATTTTATTATTAATGCTATTTTTTTGTAAAGAAAAAATTAAAGAAAAGTTAAATTATATACGACTGATATATTAATCTGACTGCTGTCAATAAATTTGTTATAAAATATGCAAAATTTGCGGGTATAATTACTTTTTATTTATTTTATATGTAATTTTTTTCAATAAATTGTTTTTTCAATTTATAAATTGGATTTTTATTTTATTGAAAATTTTAAACAATGATGACAGATAACATTCACTTTTCAGTGAGAGGTAACACGACTTGCAATCTCTGCTTCAAAACATTTGCTTGCAATTCGGCTCTTGAAATCCACTACAGGAGCCATACCAAAGAACGTCCATTCAAATGCACTGTGTGTGATCGCGGATTTTCGACGAAGGTACGTTTTATCGAGTTTTATATCAGTTACCTTTACCTACATAGACTATACATAGGACGCTACGCTACACACATTTTATTTATTTGCTTCGGTTGACATACATACACAGACACCACTTCGAATGGATTGAGAATGGATTTTCCACAAAAAAAAGTTATTTTTCATAACGTTACTTTTGTCGGATCACATTTTTTGCATCAAATTTATAAGAAAAAAATTCCTACTTATTAACTTCGTATTAGATATATATAAATTATATTATAATTATGACAAGCGGCATTTATGAACAAGAGATAATTTATATGATAATTTCAACATAAACCTGTAAAATAAATAAAAAGTTTACATTGTCCGCATTTCTTCCACACATTACAGTATGCAATAAGATTTTTATTTACAGACAAGTTAAATACACTGAATTTATAATTTATTAGCACACGCATTATACTTAGATGTAAAAACAACAAATAAATATTTATATAATTGATAAAAAAACACAAACAATAAAATTTTTAAAAAATATTTTATAAACATAGTTATGCGAGTATATGTTTTTAAAAATACATCAGTTTCCGTATGGAACCGATTGATTAAAAAATCAATTACCAAACTCTGAATATTATTTAAAGTTTTCAATTGTTAGATTCTTATTTCGTTTTATAATTAATAACACGTTAATAAGTATATCACACTTTAATTGATTGTTTAATATATAAACTTATTATTAAAAACTTTATAATCTGAAATTAAATCATTCTGTTTTAAATTAGAAAAAAAATGTTAAAACAGAAAAATGATTCTGATTATAATAGTTACTATGTTTAAAAATATTTTAATGAAGATAGTGTAGACGTTAAAAAAGATAGTTATAATTAAAAATTAAAAATGTAATACAGTTATGGATATATTTGCATATAATTATTACGTTTTCTCTATTTATATTTCAATCATGATTTTAAAAAAATATACGATAAATATTTTACTTGCATACCTATGCATACATACACACACACACACACACACACACACACACATATATATATATATATATATATATATATATGTGTGAGTGTGTGTGTGTATATGTGTCTGTGTACAATAAATTAATATATATCTTTAAAACATTTTTTTATTTCCAACATAATCTTAGAAAAAGAGAAATACTGAACAAAGTTTGTAGTCATTATAATAATCACACAATGTCCTGTCTCAAATTAGTAACTGGCTTAATGCCAAATTGTGCATTATTGTATATATACTCTCTTCACTTAAATACTTCGCTTTAAGATTTATATATTTCATTACATGTATATATTTTTAATATAAGTAGTGAATAAATGTTTCTGATATTTCCTAGAGAGAGTTATTCATTACGGATATTTACTGATTTTATAAAAACACAAACGCTGAAATACTTAAAAGTACTCAGTATTTATTATTTTATTTATCACATCATTGATAATTAAATGTTTTAATATTTGAAGAAGTATATAAATTTATCTTCATTATATATTATATATATATATATATATATATATATATATATATATATATATATATATATATTCTACACAGCAGTTTAATAATTATTAATACAAAATTTACTAAATAAATATTTAAATTTCATAAATACTCAAACTTCAAAAATAACTCTAAATAAAAAAAGGAAATGGTATTAACTAATGGTATTTAAAAAAATTACGAATTACAACTTTATTACTGAAGTCAACAATGTGGTTTTTTAACATTTTTAGACATTTTACATATATATATATATATATATATATATATATATATATATATAAACAAAGGTAAATTATTTGGTAATAAACAACAAGTAATAAACTGTAAAATTAATACAGTATAATCAGTTAAATTTATTTATTTTTAATACAATTTAATTTCTATTTTTAATTTTCTGATAGCTTAAAATGATATGCAAATGTACATACCTACACACACACACACACACACACACATATATATATATATATATATATATATATATATATATATATAATGTTGATTTTAAGGCACGTGGATATAAAAAAAATAATATTACATAAGCAATAATTTAAAATATATTCAATTTGTGACTAGAACAACAAAATCAATCATTTTTAAAATTAGAACTAAAATAAAAATTATGTTTTCTTACAATAATAATGTTTATTTTTTTGTGAAAAAATAAAACAATTTTCAATGAACATTATATTTACAACTAAATTTTAGTATCAAAATTATTTAAATTAATTCTTATTCGTTACTTACTATTAATAAAGTATCAAACTGCATTACCACTTGTGTTTTTTATGTCAATATAATAGAACCTAAAAATATAAACAAAAGACAGAATTATTTCACATATAAAATCTATTAAAAACGTAAAGAATAATAAGTAAAATGAAATATATCAATTATATATTATTTATATTTCATTAAATTATATACATATATATTGAAATTTTCACTAAAAATCTTTTTATAAATATTAAATATTATTTTATTATGAAAATAATAAATTGAATTAATTTTATCTGTGTATTTTTATAATCTACACATAAAAAAAGAAAACATAAATCAAAAGAAAAACTAATAACAATATATTTTTACATAAATCATACATCATCACATATAAATATTAGATTGTTTATTTTAATTTAAAATTTTGATATTTTAAGATTATTTTTTTATAAACATAGTAGACAAATTTATTTCCTCTGTATCATTTATGAATGCATATTTTTCGAAACATATAACTTTTTTACAGACATATAATTAGAGTTAATCATTTTAGCCTTAATGTTAAAAAAATATCGTTATTAATTTTGATATTAATAATGAAATCTACTCTTTCATAATTAATTAATTATAAAAATGATCCAAAAGTAGAATAACAGTAATTTGAACTATTCGTTTATTATTTTATTTTTTGCATAGAATAATTTTCAACTATAATATATATGTAATATATATATATATATATATATATATATATATATATATATATATATATATATATATATATATATATATATATATATGCATATTTATTTATATGCAATTTCAATAAAACATTTTCATCGAATAATAAATTGTTTCATATATTTAATAAATAACCAATACTCTTCAATATTAATTGAAAATTAAATAAACGATCAATTTGAACAAATACACAAATTCAAAATAATAAAAAAACCTATACATTTTTAAAAATAATAATCTCTTTATTCTTTCTACAATCCTATATATATACATATATATATATAACATATATATATATATATATAATATATATATATATTTTTATAAATATATATATATATATATATATATATATATATATATATATATATATATATATATATATATATATATATATATATATATAATATATACATATAAGGTCACCCAAATGTGACACCTAGATTTGTGTTTTATTAAAAAGAAACTATACACATGTTTTTTTTTAATAAAACACAAATCTAGGCGTCACATGTGGATGATCCTATATATATATATATATATATATATATATATATATATATATATATATATTTATATATATATATATATATATATATATATATATATATTTATATATATATATATATATATATATATATATATATATATATATATATATATTTATATATATACACGCATACAAACAGCATGTAAAACCTCTATTAAAGTGCATGAAAATTATATAAAGAAAATTTTAATTCAGGCAATCCAGTTACTGTTTTATAGATAAATTTAGTCAAGAATGTAATTATTGTATTTCAATTCTTTTTTCCCATTATTATAATAAGTACTTTTTCTAACTCAAAAAAATATCAATAATTTCTTTTGAACTTGCTTAAGATAGTAAACATTTTATTCTGCTATTCAATGTAACATATTGCCTTTGCTAATTGCAGGGCAGTATTGAAGGGTGTCTTTGTTCAGCCGGACAGGGGCGTATCCAGGACAATAAATGCCAAGAGAAGTCTAAGCCTAAGAAGGTACGAAAACGAACACATGACACTAAAACATCACTATTGTTAAGTTCAGCATCCAAGATACAAAATGCCTCTACTAGATTACCACTGTCACTGATCAACCCTGGATACGCCACTGCCTCCGAATGGATGAGACCCTTTCTATTGGTAAGAGTGTTTCTTACCTTACTCATAGATAGATGCTTATTTGCTTAAGGATTCCTTTAGACAATTTAGCATTCTATTCATTATTAGAGTAACTGCTATTACTAAGATTTACTAAGTAGTAAATAGCTACTATAAAACCTATCAATATATATATATATATATATATATATATATATATATATATATATATATATATATATATATATATATATATATATATATATATATATATATATATATATATATATATATATATATATATATATATATATATATATATATAATGTTTATATACACACATTTTTATTATTGCTACTATGCCTTTACAGACATATTTAATAATAAACTTTTAAAAGTTAATTTTTTGTCTTCAGGGAAATATGAAACAACATATGTTAACTCATAAAATCAGAGATATGCCTCAACATATGTTTGAAAAACCACCTATGGCTCAACCACCGACACATCTTCCTCCACCACCATCTTTACCACCATCTTTACCACCATCTTTGCCACCATCTTTGCCACCACCCCCTCTACCTGTTAAAGAAGACCAGCGTACTACAATTTTACCACCTGAAAAATCGAACAATTCCAATGATCAACTTGATCGTGAGAGAGAAATATCATCAACATCACAACCACCTGTACATTTAACACTACCAGAAATACCCATTAAAGCAGAAATAAACATCAAACGATCACCATCAGAAGCAGAACTTCCTGTGTCAAAACGACCCTCTAGTGAGTACAATGTTTTTATAAAAATGTTTTAAAATATTGACTTTTCATTTTAATTATATATCATTTAAAATCATCCTAGATGCTCTTTTACTACATGTTATATTTAGAATGTATGTGTTTTACTTCTTCATCCCCTAATACAATAGTATTATATCCTATTAAACACCTCAGTTGCTTTTATAATAATCTTGTATGTTAACAATCATTGCTTAGCGTGCTAATGTGCAATTAATAACTTTAATAAATCCCAATCAAAATATGAAACACTTAACTGTATTATAAATATTATATTCTTTTGGAATAAGAAATTACTATATGCTATGAAAGGAGTTGTTAATATGCTTTGTGTAAATATGCAATTTGTTATCTTTTATTAAATATTTTCTTTCACTGAAAAATATATTTATAACAGTTAAAAAAATTATAATCATTACAAAATCCTTTATAAAACTAAAAAAAGAAAATATATATAATGAATTGATTGTTTTTCATTATTTTATTATTTTTCATTAATGTTAAAAAATAATATTATAGTTTAAAAAAACATCAAAGTACATTTTTAAAGAAATACCATGTGATAACTCCAAATCTTAGCATATAAAAAATTAAAAACAATCATTAAATAATAAACTCCAGATAAGTGTTATAAATTCTCTAAAAGTTAAGCACGTATTTTGCATGTAATTATTTCAAGAGTATTAATTTATTAAGCTGGCAGTAAATATCTGGAGAAAAAATTTACACCTATCGTAAAACATACAGTTAAGTTTAACACATTTTGGCTGAGCGTCTGTGTGGCTGTTTTGCAGGCGCAGTTTCTTCCGCTGGCATTCAACAGTCTAGTAAGCACTTATGTCATGTGTGCAATAAAAACTTCTCGTCCAGCTCTGCGCTTCAGATCCATATGCGAACTCACACTGGCGATAAGCCATTCCGTTGTACAGTTTGTCAGAAGGCCTTTACCACAAAAGGAAACCTTAAGGTAACACTTTTCCTCCTCGCTTATATGCTTCACACTTGCATTACTAATGCTATATCTATCAATATTACTACCTACATAACTTGCTCTTCCTGTTTTTGTTAGTTTCATACCAATAATATTAAAATGTTAATATATTTTTATTTCATTTAAACATAGTTATATATCATCATAAATATGATATTTTTAATAGAAAATGTATATAAAAATATTTAATATTATATAATTATATATATATATATATATATATATATATATATATATATATATATATATATATATATATATATATATATATATATTTATATATGTATATACCTAACAAATTTACTATTCAATTTTAAATAGAGTAATTTAAACATTTTTAAATGTTATCACAATATAAAATAAAAACTTATTACTTTATCTTACAATACTAAATTATTTTTTTAGGTTCACATGGGGACTCATATGTGGAGCAACGGAGCATCGCGGCGAGGACGTCGCATGTCGCTCGATCTTCCACCCATTCCAATGACACCCAAGGATTCAGAATTTCTCCAGCGGAGACCAGATCTCTTCTATCCATACCTTCCGGCTCCATTCCTTAACGGCATGCAACAAAAGGTGTTATTTAATTTTAAATTGATATGAAAATATGAATAAAAAAATTATTTTAAATAAAATTATTTTTTTCTAATTTACAGTTGAACGAAATATCTGTTATTCAGAATCCTGGCAACGGAATACCTTCCCCAGGCAAATATGCCAGCCTTCTCGGTTTCGGTTACCCACCAGTATCTGAACCGATGCGTTCTCAACCAAGTTCCCCTTTATCTGAAAAACATACTTCAAGCATACCAAATTCACCCCCTCGTGATGGTATGGAACGAGGGCCAAAAGATATTCTACCTCATGTATGGGATCTTCACTATGAACGACAAACGAATGCAGAAGAAGAAGTTTCACCTCCCAACGTAGGTATCAATGTTTCTCCACCATCTCAACTCGGAGTGCCACAATCCACAAGAGGGGAAGGATTAGCGGCATGAGATAGGCCATCTCCCCTGTTATTACCACCTCCTTCATCTACATTCTTTACATATCGCCATGTTTGATTATTAAAAGGACATTTTCATCAATTAATAATAATCATCATATCTCTCTATTAATTTATCGTTTTTATAGTGACTTAAGTAAATAAACAAAATTATATAAAGTGCAGTGATCAGCTGATATGTTAAAATGTTCCTATATCAAAACTAGTCTATAATATAAAATGAAACAATGGATATGTGTAAACATTAAAAAAATAGTTTAACAAGACATATAAACATAGTGAAGAACAAATAGTGTATATTGTCATATAATACCATTATTCCAAATGGCTATGCCATTTTAAATAAAAGTGAATAATAAAGACATACTAGCCTCAATGTCACATGTTGTAGGTATCTCATGTATTTCATAAATATAAATATGTATAAAATCTAACATTATGATTGTGCATAAGATGTCGGGCAGGGGCAATTCATTTTCTGTGATAACTACACCAGTAGGCGTGACATTAGGGTCAGAAACAGTTGCCAGAACACACTATTGTGTCTAAAAACATAATTAGTTATCGAGTTGACGATTTGATTTTAATATGTTCTTTTGACAAAAAAAATGTATGCGGGATATGTTCGAATTTGAATTTTAACTGTTTCACAATCCATACCACTGGCAACATTATTGACTCATATGTCTCAGCGTGATTTGTATGTATGTTATGAATGTAATAAATTTAATAAATGATTGAGTAAAAGAGTAAACTTAATCAAAAATATTATATAACAAAATTTCTAAGAATGAATGAAAAAAGAGGAAATAGATGATTTTGTACTAAATTTTGTCACTAATGTGATATTATACTTTTTAATTTAAAATATATTATATTATATACATATTATATAAATACATTGAGAATTCACAATAAAAATTTCCTCATTTCAGTCATTCCATAAGTTTAATCAACTTTTTAAAATGAACAATACTATAAAATTGATGTTATTGTAAGAGAAACCATTGTAAATTATATACTTTTTTTTAAATATGTTGTTAAATCTTAAATACCAAGAAGGTAAATAAATATCATTTGTGTTATTTGTTACCTTATGTAATTATTAAAATAGAAACTAATAATGTAGCATTATTTGTATATAAAATGTATTATTATTGACTGCCGTACATATATTATTCACATAATTATACTTGTGTGCTCCTAATAATGTTTATTATTTTTTGCATTGAAAATTACGATTTCCACATAACATCCAATATTAATTACCCTTTATACATAATATCAACACCCATTTCCCAATTCAAATGACTTTAAATATTCCTAAAATATTTTTTTTAAGGATTATATATTTGGAAATAAATAAATTTTATTTTGGTAAATATTACTTTGTAAGAACATTAGTATTTGTAAAATTACCATTGAAAATTCTGAACATTATTCAAATATACAGTATATTAATGCTTATAAAGTATTGTAATCAAAATAAAAATGGTCAACGAAATTCAATTTTAATATCAGTTCTTTTACAAATTACAATAAAAAAATAAATAAATAACATTAAAACAATAATTGAAAACAAAATTTATGTAGACTTTTATCTAAATAAAACATTGATATCAGAGATTATTTGAATTTTTTTTACAAAATACAAAGATGAATTTATATGCGTATATATATATATATACACACATATATCAAATTTTCATTTTGGCTACGACTTCAAATAGGATGCCATCTAAATAATTTAAATTTTATATGATATAAACATGAAAACGAGACAATAGAATTTTAATTTCCATTCTATAGATATTATATTTATATATTATTATGTAACAAATTATTTCTAAATACATAAAAACAGACTCTTATATACATCTATTTTCGTGTTAAATAAATGAATTTTATATTAAGATAGGTGTTCATGTAAAATTTAATAGATTCATTTTCAAAACATTTTGATTATAAAAGATAAAATTTATATAATCTTGAAACAATACATTTTCATAAGGTACAATGCAACATACACTAGAGCAACGATTAGTAAAAGTATTGTGTCTTAACTAATAGACCATTTTATCAGGCAAATAAGAGACAATTATTCAACAATTATGTGTGCTATAAAGAATTTGTATTTCATATTATATGAACAGAATCTATTTCATATGTTTTGTTATAGGATAATTGTTAACAGAATAAAGTCAGCCAACAAATGAAATGAATGTTTTCATTAGTTCTTGTTCGGTTTATATGCCATTTTAAAATATTTGTGCTGTCAATAATAACGTTTTTAACTTATATAAATTTTAGTGCAATATTTATTTTAAGATAGTCATACATATGCTGTAAAAAAGATTCCTTATGTTTAATTATTCATTTACTGTTTATCGGTTTTACAACTAATTAGAAAACTAATTGAATAAAATTGTGAAATTCATAAATATTAAGGTAAGTCAATAATACTTATCCATTATACAAATTATTATCACAATTTAAAAAATTCGTAATTTTTTTGAAATATTAGAAAACAATTCATAAATTTTTCAGAATATTTATAAATTCCATATATAACCAATAGTGATTGAAAATCGAAGAATGGTAGAATCCCCTGGTTTATAAAAAAAATTAAAAATGTTCATATGGAACTAAATTCACAAAAATATTTTATTACACAACGCTCTGACAATGATGGTACCACCATAGCAATGCGTATTAGTTTATAGTTGTTATAAACAAACGAAGTGAACAATAAATAATTATTGAACCCTTTTTAATATCTTGTAGTGTTGGTGAGTAATAATACAATTCATTTGTGTGAAAGTGAATTCGTCGGGGTTTCAAAACAGTCACGAAAAGATATTACACTCATGTATAACTTAATCCATCAATTTTTTAAATATCAGTACAATTATTAAAATAAGTATATTTCAAATGATTTATTTTAATTTCTGTTTGTCAATCTTTTTCCTTTTTCTTTGTTTTAAATTGCAATTACAGTCTATTAAATAATTAAATTTTATCCATGTATAAAAAAAAATATTTATTATTAAAAATATTTAAACTTTTTATTTCTCTATTTATTAACATGATTTTTTATATACACTATAATTAATTTTTTCAAATCTCATTTTTTGTAAACATTTCTTTTCAATTATTTCTGTAAATCTGCATATGAATATATACATATATAATACATATATATATATATATATATATATATATATATATATATATATATATATATATATATATATGCATACATACATACACATACATTCATAGAAAAAAAGGGGTAGATTAATTATTTGCAACCATTATTGAATTTGTTTCAATAAAGTCAGATTAAATAAATTATATCAGTGTATTTTAGGTTCTTGAGTTTTATTTCTGTTACTATATTTATATAAATTAACTGTTAGTGACTTATAATATAATTTTATTGAAGGTATAGTTACTCAAATTGAATAAATTTATTAAATGCAACTATAGGATGGTCCAAATGAGACAAGAATTAAATGATAGTAAGTAAATGTATGTCTAAACCCTTCAGTGTCATTTGGGCCACCTTTTATTAAATAATTATTATATTCAAAAAAATTAACAAAAGTATATTTTATACTTAAACTATTTTTTTAAATGTATTTATATGGATATGTATACATGTATGTATGTATGTATGTATGTATATATATATATATATATATATATATATATATATATATATATATATATATATATATATATATATATACATGCACATACATACATATACACATTTTGTATGTGTTGTATGTGAGCTAGCAAAGAATTTATAAAGAATTATGTAATACTTTTGTAATTTTAAATGAAAAATAATTCTCAAGTACATAACATATTTAACTAAATCATTTTTATAGAAGTTCAATTCTGTAAATAATAGTAAGGTGGTTCAATGATATCAGTCACTTAGAAAAGGAAACAAGTTTATAAATACGAATTACAATGATAATTTAATTTCTTTAAATGTGTTTGTTTTTGTTAATTTAGAAAAATGACTAGGATAATAAATGCATACTTGTGTAGAAACTATGTGTTTGTTTGTGTATGTATATATGTATGTAACTTATTTATTATTACAATTTATTTATTAAAATTAAAATATAAATTTGTAAAATGCAATCTTTAGTAACTAAAAATAACATTAAATTTTTCACATTTTTCCCTACTAATGCATTAAATATATTAACTGTGCACTTGTCTTCTATGTCTAGCTAAATGACTATTACGTTTAAATGTTTTACCACAAATTTGACACTGATAGGCTCTTTCACCTGTATGTACAGTCATATGTCGTTTTACTTCCGATGATTCATTAAAACCTCTTTCACACACTGGACATTTATAAGGTCTGTCACCAGTATGTAACCTTTTATGTGTAAGAAAATTGCTTCTCCACTTAAATGTTTTTTCACAAACTTCACATTTATATGGCATAATATCAGAATGCACAAGAATATGTTTTCTGAGATCTGATTTTGTATTACAAGACTTTCCACACACATCACATTTACAAGTTCGTTCTCCGGTGTGAGTACGTCTATGAGCTTGCATGACATAAACTGTCATAAATGTTTTTCCACAAATATCACAAACAAAAGGTCGTTCTCCGGTATGTATTCTATGATGTGTATTCAAATTACCCATTTGTTTATAACTTTTCCCACAAATTTTACATGAAAATGGTCTTTCTTCTGTATGTATCATCATATGTTTATTTAATAAACTATAAATTGAAAAATCCTTTTGACAAATACCACAACTGAATGGCTGACGTTCTCCTGTATGAATTTTATTATGCTTAAGAAGGCATTTATATGTTTTGTAAATCTTTCCACATAATTCACATTTATGTTTTTCTTTTTCCTTTTTTGCACGACGTTTAACTTTAAGAGTAATATTTTCATCTGATTCAATTATATCTATATTACTTTTAGAAGATTGTAAATTTAATTCTACTTTCACAGGTACTGATAAAAAGTCTTTTGTTTCATCTTTTTCAGATTCATTATGACTGTCACCAAAACTTCTGTCATCACCCTCATCATCATCAACATCATCATCATCATCAATGTCGTTATTTTCTTCTAAAGCTTCACTTTTTTTTTCTGTTTTGAATTGTTGATTAAGAAATTGTCTTAATGTAATATCTGATTCTATACATAAATGTTGAAATTTGTGTGCAATTTGAAGATTTTCTATACAAAAATTACAGATAAAATTGGGTAAATCATCCCCAGCTGATATCTGTTTCAAAAATTCATAAATGAAAATTTAATTTAAAATACATATTAATTTCTTGTAACAATATAATTAAGTTACTTACATGTACTGGAGCACATTGCATAATAACAAGAGCTAATGTTAATGAAGTTTCCCATGTGGAATTAACTGTATGTACATCAAATAATTTTATTTCTTTATTTTTTTCCTTTGTAGTTAAACACACTCTACAAGTATTAACCATTTCAAATTTAGTAACCATTGTGATGCTGAGCAATAAACATACAATAAACTTTTTATATGGTGTAAACTCTGTGTTGAAATCAGATGACAATATTTTATATCATTAATTAAATTTTTATAAATATTAGTTCATTTTAAATGTAGGATAACTTTTCTCAGTGCAATAAAAATAACAATTAAAAGAAAAAGAATAAAAATATTGATCAGGAGTTACTTGAACTGAAATTAATCTTCATAAAAATTGATATTGGATTAAAAAATATTTTAATACTGAATTGATTTTTTTAAGCATATTAATTTCAATAATATTTAAGTATAATTATTTACAATATTAATTTTCAAATAGTTACAATACTAAATAAATAAAGGTATTTTAAAATTATTTTTATCATATAAGTAACAATTACAATAATCATTAAAGCACATTACACAAATGAATTTTTCCCCCAATACCACAATATTGTGGTGTTGGGGTTAAAATTCATTTGTCTAAAGTGAATCAGCCACAGTTCCAAAACAAATTAAAGCACATGTAATATATATATATATATATATATATATATATATATATATATATATATATATATATACATACATACATACATACATACATACATATATACACACACACACACTCATACTCATGTATACTATAATACAAAATTGATAAAAACTTTTATTTACAATTATGTACTTATATATGTATAATATTTTGTATTTTGGTAAATACATGAATAAAACTTTATTTACAATTAAAACAAAATATTAAACATGTAACAAATATATTTTTTAATATACACTTATTTTATATATTTTTAATGAATTGAAGACTATAAAAATATAATATATTGAATAAAAAATTAAATGTTTTCATATTTCTTCTTTATTTTTATACTAAATACAATTCATTAAGAGTTAATTATATTATGTATTTTTCTATGTGTTGCTAGATTACTACTAGTTTTAAATGATTTTTCACACAATAAACAACTATAAGGTCTTGTATCTGAATGATATTTTAAATGTTTTTTTAAATCACCATGAGTTAAATAGGATTTTCCACAAACTTCACATTTGTAAAGTCTTTCAGTTGCATGTGTTTTTTTATGACAATTAAAGCTAGGAGCTGAAGCAAATGTTTTTTCACATACATTACATTTATATGGTCGTTCACCTGTATGAGACCTTTTATGTCCAATTAAATTTCCTTTAGTTGTATAACTTTTACCACAGATTTCACAAACATATGCTCTCGTACCACTATGAACAATTTTATGATTTTTTAAACTTGTATTATTTGTAAATGATTTTCCACACAAGTCACAAACATAAGGTCTTTCTCCAGTATGAGATCTTCTATGAGTTCTTAAAGATTTTCTCGATTTGTAAGTTTTATCACAATATTCACAAGCATATGGTCTTTCATCAGTATGACTTAGTTTATGTTCAGTTAAAGCTTTATTATGCTTAAAACCTTTTTTGCAAATAATACAAACAAATGGTTTGTCACCTTCATGTATTTTTTGATGAACTTTTAATCCAAGAGTCGAGAATACTTTATTACAATATTTGCAGGTGCCTTTCTTTTTTCTACCTCGTTGTACAGGTGTAATAATACTTTTTAATTCTATATTTTCACATAGTTTCATAGATTTATCAGTACATTTTTTGTCTGTTTCATTTAAACTTTCCAGACATTCATTTGAAATAGATGGATTATATTTTAAAATTAGATTTTGTAAAGGTTCATTGTCTGAACTATTATCACTTTCTAATGATGGTAATTGTGTTTTGTTATTACACAATACATTATTTTTAATATCAGATAAATCGTTTTCAGGCTCACTATTTGTTAAAATATCAAACTCTGTTTCAGCTAAATTACTTTCTTCTGATTCATTATTAAGTTCTGTTTTTATGATTTTTTGAAGAGACTGGCGTAATTTTGTATCTGTTGTAATGCATAATTTACGAAACTGGTGAGCTGTTTTCAGTACATCAACACACATACTACATAAATATATAGGTAACCCATCTTCTGGTAAAATCTAAAAATTACAACATAAAATATTAATTGTGTATGTAAACATTACTGTATGAACTTATAAAACCATTTACCTGTATTGGAGCACATTGCATTATCAATGTAGCTAAATTGTAGGATGATTCCCATGGCGGTGATTCCGAAAATAAATTATAAAACCAATCTGTTTCCTTTACCATGCATATACGACACATTGAAATCATTTTTCTTTAATAAAAAAAATATAGTATAACCAATTCATACAAAACCGCAATAACTAATGTCAAATGTATCTGTTTCTAAATTTGATGTTAATTAGTATTTTATTGTTTTTGTATATTATTTTAAAATTAATAAAATATATATTTTTAAAATATATTTTATTTTTAAGATAAAAAAACAGTTAAAAATTATTTTGTCATTTTAACATATATATATATATATATATATATATATATATATATATAGATATATATATAGATAGATATATATATATATTTATAGATAGATAGATAGATAGATAGATATAGATATAGGTCCGCCCCAATGAGATCAGCCGCCCGTGTGCGAAAATATTTTGCCACCCGTGTGCAAAAATATTTTGGCCGCTCACATTCCCAAATTGCACTTCTTCCATGGCAGATTATTGAATGATATTTATTAACTTCAAGGGAAAGGAAAATTGAAATTTTCAGAGAAATGTGTTAAAAATACAATGATAGTATGTGTTTTTCATGGAATCGGCCGCCCCTAAAGCTCGGCCGCCTGTGTTCATTGCACATATGGAAGGGGCGGGCCTGTATATATATATGTACAATTTTCTTAACCATATTTCTCTTTATGTATCTGCCATTTCTCAGAATCCAGTGCATATATTTCTTACAGATTCAGCAGCATTAGAATCAAGTTTAAATTTATAAAATAGTACATAAAGTTATTTATCTCTAATAATGTGAATTTTATTCTTATAAAAAACATTTTTTCCATTTCTTAAAAATGTGTTAGCAAATTTATTTCTAAAACTTCATTAATTGTTGTAAATTACATTTGTTTAGTTATTATTTTTTTTATTATTAAAGAAATAATAAGTGTATGTAAATTATTTCAAGGAAAATATTAATAAATGCTATTCAAATAAATAAAAAAAATTCAATGAAACAGAAATGTTTATTAAAAATATTTATTTATTATTAATGATAACAATGTATTTAAGTACATACATATGTATAATATAGTAATTAAATGGACATTACGTAGAGAAGTATAACAATTTGTATGTTTAACAAGAAGATTTGATTTATAGTTTATTATAATATTTTTTCACATGTAACTAAATTATTTTTTACAAGTGAAATCAAATCATTTTTGAATTTACAAGTATATTGTATATTTACCTTTTTTTGATTTTACAAGTAAAATCAAGAAAGATAATTAAATATGTACAAAGAAGATATAATACAATTGTTATCATTTTATTTTATTAATGATTTATTTGCAGAATATTTAACAAATAACTTTTAATTATAATCTCGTTGGTGCACCTCCAGAAACAGCAATAGTTTCTCCAGTCATATAAGAGGCATCATCTGATGCTAGAAATGCAACAGCTCCACATACTTCATCTAATTTTCCAATCCTAAAGAGATCATGAAATATTTATTTTATATTTTTGTCGGTTACATCTATGTACATTATATATTCAGACATGCATTATTCGTCTAGATTTTTATTATACATTATATTATTAGTATAGATTTTTATTTAATACAAATTTATCTAAATGTATTAATACATTTTTAGGATGTTATGAATAAGTATATATATATATATTTGTGCGTGTGTATTTTTGTATACTATTTGGTATTTATTTTCGCGATATTAATTATCACTCACCTTTTCATCATAGTAGAATTTAAAGCTTCTTTATATAGTGATTCGTTATTTTGTATCTAAAATAGAGTAATATTCTATATAAATAAATATATTGTGCTTAATTTCATGTATGTTTATATATATATATATATATATATATATATATATATATATATATATATATATATACGTGTGTTTGTGTAAACCACAAATTTTAACTACAGAAATAAAAAATAGATTTTATAAATAAATTAATAATATTTATATTATAATTTTAATTTTTAAATACTTACAACTGTTGAAAAATTAGTGTCAATTAATCCTGGTGCTACACAATTAACTCGAATGTTGTCCGGCACACAACTCATGGCAAATGCTTTAGTCAATCCAAATAACGCAGTTTTACTAACACCGTACGCCCCGATTGCCTATATATATATATATTTATATATATATATATATATATATATATATATATATATATATATATATATATATATATATATATATTTATATATATATATATATATATATATTTATATATATATATATATATATATATATATATATATATATATATATATATATATATATATATATATATATATATATATATATATATATATATATATATATATATATATATATATATATATATATATATATATATATATATATATATATGTTTGTGTTTGTGTGTGTGTACATACCGAGTGAAGAAGTATAGTTACGGTTGAAATTATGTTACAAGTAACCATTTTTTTTATTTTTGTACGAAATTTTATTTTATTTGGTATTGAGAAGATCGTATTTTTAACAAATCTATTTACAATATAGCTTGCATGAATTTTTTGAAAAATAAATTTATAAAAATAACTGAAAAATTGAGTTTTATAAATAATTTCAGTTAATATATTCAAGCAATTATTTGTATATAACAATCTTCACATATTAAACATTTTCCATAGTTCCTTAAGAAAAATCTCATAGAAAATTTTCATTAAAATGATTAGAAATTATCATATTATCAGTAAAGTAAAACTAAAAAGTGAATGAAAATGAATGATAAAAATGTAATTCTAGAAATAAGAAAAAATTTGTTTTATCAATGCCAAATCTGGTAAAAAAATTATTTGAAGGGAGGAATTATTATTTCGCCATTAAATGTAATATTTTATGAATATTTTATTTAATAATTTAGAATTAATTTGAACTGTATAATAATTTTTAACGAAAACATTACATTTTTTTAGTTAATGTCGATTTTTCGAATTTATGGTACCATAATTGTTAGTAATATTTGTGTCATTAAATAAAAAATAGTTATATAAAGGTATGTTTGGTACAGTATTTTTAGTTAACGTTTGTAAATTTCTTAACTATGGCAATATTTATTTATTCCACATACGCATACGTATTATATATATATATATATATATATATATATATATATATATATATATATATATAATTTATTAGGAAAATTTAAGATTAATATTTTGTTAAAAATGTTTCAATTAATTAAAGCATTCGTACTAGTAGGTAAATCACAATAACAGTTAAAAATTTGTTTTTTGTTTATCGTTTGATTTTTTTTATAAAAAATATGTATGACTTATTTTTAAATAATATTAAAAATATGATATAAATCAATATGTATTTGTCATATCTGTATTCGCGATTAACAGATAATAAAAAATTAATTTACATTTAAAGGATAAAAACCAGTAACCGACGAGATAAGTATGATATTTCCATTTCCTTTTTTACGCATTTCTGGAACAATTTCTTTAATCATTAAAAATGGGGATTTTACGTTAACATCGAAAATTTTATCCCATTCTGATTCATCTGTCTGTAAACAATATTTACATTTTTTAAAATAGTGCGTTTGTTATAACGTACTCAATATTAAAATATTTAGGTTGTTTTTAAATTAAAATATTTACCTCTAAAATTGGTTTCACTGCTGGATTAACGGCAGCGTTGCAAACTAAAACATCAATTGAACCAAATGTTGTTAGTGTCTGAAACAGAAGTATACATTTATTGAATGTTTTTTAAGTATGTTTTTTTATTTTCGTACAAGTTATTCTTATTTGATATATAATACAAACATTTGTAACTTATGATGAATTTTTATACTTCAAATTTATTTTAAATGACTATACTTATCTATGTTACTATAATATGTAATATAAAACTTAAATGAATTAGAGGATATTATTGATTTTCATTCTGTTAAAATATATAATTATGTATTATTATTCGATTATTAACTTTTTTATATACTATTTTAAAGTTTCTGATTTTATCACTTCATCATCTTTCAATTGATTTCGAAACTTACGTATTGATCGTGCTAGATATTTGACAGATCTTTTGATTATTTAATAAAAATCACAAGCTCTGATGTGAAGATAGTATTGAAAAAAAATTATTATTTTTAATTTATACAAATATTTGTAGTGTGGATATTTGTGAAGGAAAATGCATTTATAAATTTTATGATGAGTGTATATAATCATTTCAATAATAGAATCTGAGATATTAAAGGTATTTAAATATTTAAAAAATATTAATTTGCGTAAAAATTCAAACTCGATATGTAACAATTAAAATATAAGTTTTTAATAAAACGATAAATTATTTTCAACAATATAATTTTCAATGCAAGTTAAATATAAAAAATGATTTTGTCTTTGTTTTTGTAACATAATAGTATAAAATAATATACATAATAAATTTACTCATTTGAAATAAAAATTACCTTCTCATATAACTTTTTTCTATCTTTTTCATTTGCTACATGACACACTTGACCAATTACATCAAATTCTTCTGATTTCAGTTTGTTAACTGCTTCATCAACATTTTTTTGATTACGGCTACTAACCACAATTTTCGCACCTTCTTGTGCTAATCTCTTAGCAATCGAAAATCCAATTCTAAAAGTATTGTCATATTTAAACATTTCTGACATTCATACACACACACACACACACACACACACACACACACACACACACACACACATATATATATATATATATATATATATATATATATATATACGCAGATAAATGTATGAATATATTAAACACAATATCACACAAATAAATTTGTAATAAAATAACCTGTAAATTTGAAAAATATACTATGATTTTGAAAAGTTGAATGTATCTGATTTTATTAAAATACTGAAAATTTTCATAACATTTTTTCATATGTTTTAAGTAAAATTTCGGATATATTTTTTAATACAATACATCTATTCATGAATTATTTTTTTAATTTACCTGACATTCAATATACTAATTTGGAAAAGTGAATTATATTCCAAACATCACAAATTTAGACTTTGATTTATAATTATTAAACTTTTTATTCAGTTATACACATTCAATCTATTTATACATGTAATATAATTCAAAAACTGTTATTTATAATCAAAAATATTTAATGTATTAACAAAAATTAATTGCATTTTATATCAATATATTATATAATACGTGTTTAATATAAATGGAAAATAAAAAATATAGTAAAAAGTAAATTAAATAACCTAATATCTATCCGTCATCTCTCTCTCTCTCTCTCTCTCTCTCTATATATATATATATATATATATATATATATATATATATGTATGTATGTATATGTATAGATAAGTAGATATATAGTTAAGCAAATTAATTAAAATATATTTATTAACAGAAAAATTTATTATTTTTAATATAAAAACACTAATTATTTATTTTTTATTGAAAATAATGATGAATCATTTAAAATAATAAATTTTTCACATATAGGAAATATATAATTGTTTATTTACAGAAAAATAAAAATTTAAACTTAATTATAAAATAATAATAATTACCCATATGTTGATCCTGTAATTATAGCAACTTTATTTGAAAGTCTAGCTTTTTGTATCAAAGACATATCAGCTAAGCACTGAAAAACGTGTTACAACAAATAAGTTTATTGGAATAAATAAGAGATTTTATTAAAAGTACACCTTGAAATATATTTATATATTTTTATCAAGGTTTTCAACTAATCAAAGGTTATAAAGTGTTATGTCGTTTAAGAAAATAGTAGTTCATTTTTCTAATAAAGGGAGTAACATCTAATTTTTTGTAGATAATTATTCTTAATAACAATTTCATATAAATACATAAAAACACTTTAGACTTTACAATACCCTATAACGTAAACAAAAACATCTGTGAAATAATGTTTGACTAATTATGATTTATTTTTATTTTTATGATATTTAAAGTTTTTAATTTAATTTTTGTAGTTATGTTTCAAATAAAACTGAAAAAAGGGCATTTGTTTTACTCTCGACATTATTTTTTTTGAATGAAATGATAATGAATCTATTTCTTTTGTGGAGAAAATTGATAATTATGATCTCACGAAAAAAATTCCAAAACTACCATATTATAATTTCAAGGGAAGACATAGAAAATAATTTATTATTGCAATTTTCAGGTTATTTTTGATGAAAATTAATGTGTACAAGAAACAATGCTTGAGGTCTTGAAGAAATATGGAAACATAGAAACAATAATTTTGAGTTGATAATTCACTTATTACACATTTAATGTTCTTGAAAAATTATTTTTGAGAGTTCTTTTTTAGATTTTATCTCATAATATGTAGTGCATACAACAATGACAGTTTATATAGTGAAACTAAAAAAAAAATAATTTTTTATTAGTTATTAATTAAGTACATGTTAATAAAATTTAGCAATTATTATCAATATATTAATGTGTTTATTTTACATTATTTGTATGTAAGTGTATTTTTTAAGTGCATTTATAAAATTATTTATTTTTAAGTTATATTTTAATTTCTTGCGACTAACAACTATATGAATCTAAATACTTATTATTATTGGAATTAATTATATTTTTTGCATGTATCTCCTCATTACATATACGTTTTAAAGATTGAAAACAATAAAATACGTGTGAATAAAGAAAACAAACACAATTAATGTTAAAGGTTTAATTTTATTATTAAATGAAAAACTATATAAAATATTCTAGAACAATGCAGTTTTAAAAAAAGACATTGTAAGGAATATTTAATACTATTATAAAATAAATTAATTTCAATGTAAATTGTAACATATATTACACACGTTCATATTTACAGACAGGTATACATTGCTAGGAAAAGTATTTGTTATATGGAAGCTCCCTGAAAAATGTTTATAACATTTAAAATATGTTTTCATTTAAAAATGAATTCCTAATTTAATAATTAATCATAAATGAGTTCGTCGTTCAGAATTATTATATATTAAATTCAAAAATATTTTAAAAAATATACTCTCATTCAATTTAATTTCTTTTCATTTAATTATTTATTTTAAATTATTTTGCATGAAGAAAGTAGATGACTTTTTCTATTATGACTAAATAACTGTTTGCTATTTTTTTGAAGTAATGCCTTTAATTGTAGCTTATATGATATTTGGTGTTACCTAATATTTTTATCTAATAAATTTTATAGATTTTTAATTTTATTTAGATGTTTTAAATATAAATTAATTTAATGAATAGTCATATATTATTTAAATATTATTTTTTTTAAGTACATGTTATGATTTTGTGCTTCAAAATATTGACCTATAATCACAAAATGTAACTATACCTTCACCCAGTTTTGTTTTAGTCATAACTCTTTCCTCTGATCTATAATTAACAGTAGTCATAAATAATAATTGACATATTATTTACTACATTTATTACACTTCATATCAGTAAATTAAGCATTTGAATAATGTATAGTGCATGTTGTTTATGTTAATTCTCTAATAGTTATTTCATCATCTTTTTGATAAGTAATAATTATTAGTCATTTACTGTCAAATAAATTTAAATACAAAATGATATAGCTATTTATTGTACATAATAGTTAAAGTAAAAATTTTTAATTATTCTAAATAAATATTAAAATACTTAAACATTCTTTAATATATAACTAGTTTAGTAAATAAAATCCAAAGTAAATTAGACATTAGAGAAGATATATTGATAATAAATAAAATGATTAAGAAACTTATTGATCTCAAAATTAAGTAATTTATTGTTTCTGTATTTAAAAAAAATAAATAACTTTCGTTATTATTTTAAAAAGTTGATTAATATAAAAAATATTTTTTTAGTTATAACCCTAATTGGATTATTGGTAAGTCCGGGGGAGATGGCCATACAGGAGAGATGACCAATAGAAGTAATTCGTACAATAAAAACCAGATAGATGTAAAGATAACATTAGTTCGATTCGCGTCATATGTGTTAGCATATCTTAGTGGGAGTTTATGTGAAAAAAATTTGAAAAAATAAGTGAAATCGTTATTTTTTGAGCAGATGTCTCTAGAAATTAATTACTCCTAATACTATTTTCATGATTCCAATGTTTTCTTTTCATATTCTTAATTTTATTTTATTTTTCAATACGATTAAAGTTCTGTTGAATATCCTAACTATAAAATTGACTACAAATTTATTTTGTCACTTTTTAAAATTAATATGGCCATCTCATCCGGACGATAGGGAGAGATGGCAATACATTCAACTCAAAGATTTTGTTATTTCAGATGCCGAATAAATATATTAGAAAATCAATGACTAAGCTCGGTGACTGGAATTAAAATGCGTTACAAACGGCCATAAATGTGGTAAAAATAAAGAAATTACGATTTATAAAGCTACTATTACATATAAGGTACCCAGAAAGACTCTGGAACGAAGAATTAAACTTAATAATGAGAGAAAAGAACCAATTCAGGTTTTAGAGCGACTGGAGTTAGCCCTTTTAATACTGACATTATACCTGACTATGCGTTTGTTAATGCTGAACCCCATAAATCAACCGCGAGTCCTTTAAAAAATACCACTAATGAAAACGAGAACGTTACCCCGTCGCAAATCTTAAAAGTAATCTCACCAATTCGTGAAAAATTAGCTTCAGTTCGAAAGCACTCCAAACAAATAGGTACCTTGGTTATTTCTGAAGACCACATAAAAAAGCAAAAGAGCAAAGAAGATGAAAAGATTTCCAAAGAAAGAAAGAGTTGGGATAGGAAAAATAAAAATATTGTGATAAAACAACAGAAAAAGACGGATAATACTAAGATTAGTGTAAAAAAGTGGAAATCTGTTCGAAGGATCTCAGACATCGACGGTGATTTAACTTCTGGTCAAAATAAACGCGTGGAAGAGGAAGGGTGAAAAGTAAAGACATAGGAAAGGGAAAACGAAATAAAAAATAATTTAGATACTGGCTATTTCTCAATGTTATCTATTGTCATTTCCCCCGGACATTCTGGAAGAGATGGCCAGACTTAACTTTTCGAATATTGTTATTTATTTTATGTTTTTGTAATCTGAGGTCTATCTAATGTATATTTTTGAAAGAATATATTAATAAAGGTAATTTTGATATTTAATTACCATAGTTAATTTTGATTTATTTGGTAGTTTTAATCTCAATTTCAATTTTGTGCAGGTTTAAAAAACTATGGCCAATTATATATATATATATATATATATATATATATATATATATATATATATATATATATTATGTATGTGTTGCATACGAGGGTCGTTTGATAAGTATGGTAAATTTATTTATTGTTTAATTTAATTAATTAATTAATTTAATTAAATTTTTCAATTTAGTTTTTCTTACTTTTTTACCATACTTATCAAACGACTCTCATATATTTTTTTATTAAAATGTAATGAATTTTTGGAAAACACAATTATAAAAGTTGGCTGTTTATATATAATAAAACAATAAATTGACACAAAAATATCATGCTTCGCACGAATGCGTTAAAAAAAAATTTTTCGTTTTTCGATTAGCGTTATTATATTTTTTCAAAAATGACTTCATATATATCTCGAAAAGAACGTATGTTTAGAAGTACTGATGGCAACGTACCAGTACAAAGAAAACGTAGTGAAGGCCGTATGAAAAGATACTATTCTTGTACAGATAATCGTGCATGGAACTTAGACAGAGAGCCCAGACGCCAGTACTTACTGGAACTTTTAAACCAGTCTTCAGCCGGTGTATGTAATTTAATTATGTAATAAAGTAAAATTCATTTAAAAATTATCCAAATTATTTCTTAGATGTTGTTTTATAATTAATCGCTTTTTTGAATTTATAATTGTATTGTGTAGATAAATACTTAAAAAATGTATTATTTACAATTTCATTTTATTTTTACATATTTTCATTTGAATAGTATTGAAAAACACAAGTTAAATAAAAATAATTAAAAAAATATATTTTTAGATGCGTTTAGGGACATATGTCCCCCTTAATATTATTCTCGAAACACTAATAACCAGTAGCCGAAGGCGGACACCAGAATTGGTAAACACTTGATAAAATTATTTTGAAACAAGATTATAACATATTTTTTTTTAGTTAAGCAGGAATAATGAAATTTTAATAACAGATAAGGAAATTACTTTGCATTCCACATTACCAGATAAAGGTGATAGTTTAAAAGATGATGAAATCAATAATCTTAAAGAAAAATTAAATGTAAGTTCATTTTAATATTTATATATACATATGAAAATGTATATATAAGTTTGTATGTATGTATGATATATATTTCAGGCTGCAAAATTGGCACTTAATGAAAAAAGTAAATTAGCAAATGATCTCCTTAAAAGAATTACCGATCTAGAAATCGGAGCAGGATCCAATAAGGTATTTAATATTATATATATATATATATATATATATATATATATGTATATATATATATATACACACATACATACATTCTTACAAGTAGTAATGCTCAAAAGTTTTCGGTTCGCTGGTATTAAATAGGCAATAATAAGAAGCACTTTTTATTTTTTAGTATAATTTCGTTTTACTTTAATATATATTTTTAGAATTAATTTAAATACTAATTTAAAAATATTCCAAATGGTTGATGACTTTCGTCATCACTTATACATTATTTCCACGTAAATCCGATTTCAATTTCGGAGACAAGAAATAATCACTAGAAACTAAAAAACATACTAACATTTTAATAATGATTTTATTTCTTTTACATTAAATTTTATTTGAATTTTATAATAAATTAAACTAATTTTAATTTTTTAACAAGTGTTATTTTTTATTAAATTGATTTTTGAAATAAATATTATTGACCAATATTTTTAAAAAAATATTACTTGAGTTTAATGATTATATTTTTTTTAAATATGAATAATTAATATTCTTATTATTTTTGATTTACACCAACATTTTTTTATTGGTTCTTTTTCATTCTTGTAACAAGTTGTTTCATATTGTTATCAACAAATGTTCTTGCTTTTCAATTTTGCAATGTTTTATTATTTTAAACATAATGTTTTATAATTTTAAATCATATGTATCATAATTGCATTACTATTATATTTATGTTTGATAGTTTAAATAGAATGTCGAAAGAAAATGTAACTATTGCATTCGTAATTTTTGAATAATTAAAAATTTTTCATTTATGTCTACTGTATGTACATGTATATATATAATATATGTATGTGTGCGTGTATTATTAATCATATGTGTATTTAATTTTCAAGGATGATGGTGATAAGAAGCCAGACGTTAAATTAAAAAATGAGTTAAATAAAATTAAAGCAGCGAATGAGAAATCTAGTAAAGAAAATGAATTGCTGTTACGTGAACGAGATGAGTTAAAAGATATTAATAGTAGACTTCGACAAGAAATAGACAAATTAAATAGTCAGAAAGAACAATTAGAAAGTGAAAATGAAAAAAAAGATAACGAAAAAATTAGATCTTCTATTATAGAAGATATAGAAAAAGTTTTGGACGTCGAATTACAAAAAAAAGAAGCATCAGAGAAAGAAGAACAAGAAAAAGAGGAACAAAAAAAGAAAGAACAGCAAGCAAAAGAATCACAAGACAGAGAATACCAATATAAAGCCGAGAAGGAAAAAATACAAAATGTTATTGATTGTTTGAATGGCAGTGTTGAAGAATTAAGAAAAGAGAATGAGCAATTGCAACAGGAAATTAATAATTTAAAACAATCTCTTTGTTCAGTTAATGAAGATTTGAATGAAAAAGCAAAATTAATTTGTTCTCTAGAAGAAAGCAAACAAACTCAACAAACTGGTTGTAGTAGTAATAATAATGATAATAGTAATAATGATAATAGTAATAATAATAATTGTAATAATAATAAGAATAGTGATGAAACAAATCAATCAGATATCGTGAAAGATCTAGAAAATCAATTGAAAAATGCAATTGCAGAACGTGATCAGTTTAAGGAGCAATCGTGTCGTTGTAAAGAACTTAAAATAAAAAATAAAGAATTAACTGAAAAAATTAAAACTTTAACTCAAGAATGCAATGATTTGAAATTACAGCTGAAAGCAAATGAAGAAAATTTGGGATGTTCAACTCCTCAGCCCATAGTCAGTTCTGATTTGCAAAACAATACGTTAGTTAATGTAGGAAACAAAGATTTACAGACTAAATTTATTGAACAACAGGAGTATATATTAAAATTAGAAAATGACATTAAAAAAACATCTCATAGATGTAAGTGTTTATTAAAAGAAAAAGTACAACAACAGGTAAATATATTTTTATATTTTCAATAATGTCGAAAGTATACATATACATATACATATACATATATATATATATATATATACACTTCATTTATATATTTACATATATTTTTGATTATAAAAAACAGAGGGCTTTGCCCCCTGCTCATTAACTCTCTACGCTCGCTCCTCCTGCAATACTTGAAATCTTGAATGATGTTTATTTGCAATTGTTAAAGTTCGGAGGTAATCGTTCACTATTGGAGTAGATTAATAACATTAATTTTACAATAGAATTATTTTATATTTATATATATATATATATATATAAATAAAGATAATGTATATATATATATATATATATATATATATATATATATATATATATATGATTATAGAATAAAAATCTATAAAATAAAAAAATTGTTTAGTACTTTTTTATAAAATGTTTTTTAAATGCTCAGTGAACTTCATTTTTTAAGTAATGATCACAAAATACAAATTTAACACTAAACCTACCGATACTTCATGTATACCTATTCCTACCACAGCGATTGATATGTATAGCGAAAAATATATCATTTAGCACAATTTGAATTTTTTTCAAATAACGATTCAAAATTGTTTATTTAATTTATAAAACTATTTGGCAATTTGCATAAATTTGTTGACGTTTTCTGTATAATTTCTTTTTCTTCCTGTTGCTCATGTTGAAAATTTTCGGCAAGTTCTTCAACTAATTGGAATAAAAATTATTGTCTAGAAATTTTTCGCCGGTTGTTTCTTTTGTATAAAACCCACGAGTTGATTCCAGCCAGGTCAAGAATATTGAAGAAAATCTAGGCCATCTTTGCGATTTCGATTTCACGGAGTATTTTCTTGCCAATCCGTCATATCTACACCGTATTTAGTATTATTGTAGAATTTAATCGTTTCATACTCTATGCTTATAGATTATGATATAGAAGCACTTTTTGTTTGGCTAATAAGCGGAGATGATATTCTTTCCCAAATATAAATCCATTTATAATGTATTTGGTGCTGAAAATGCTAAGAATTTGATACCAAACTTATCCGGTTTAATGTAAACCTAAAAGAAAGTTACATGTTCCCCATTGTAACAATTTTGGCTAATGAATTTGTAATACATCATTAAATCCAATTTATCTGTTTGTAAACGCTGGCTTCGTTGAATTCGCTTGGAGTAGAGTGAAATTCGCTATTCATTCGTCAGCCAACAACAAATATAACGCAATACAGCAAAATATATGATGGAATAGCAAAAATGTATAATGCAATGGTTTTGTATCACAACCACACATACAAATCTTCATGATATCATATGAATCAAAATGATCAGTTAAGGCAGATTACATATATATCAAATTAAATAAAAAATGCATTGTATGTAAATTATATTAAAAGTCATAAAGTCAACTAGCGATGTGATAACGCTTTATGTGAGAAATTTTGAAAAAAAGTTTAAAAAGGGTCATTTGACCCCTCGTGGTAGGTTTAGTGTTAAGCAACCTTAATTGCTTTAGTGTTGATTGATTCATCATAGATGTTGAAAAATATAAAAATACTTTAAATATACATATCAATTTAGATATGTTTTAATAATGATAAAATTAAAAGAGTTAACTAATGTGAATGTTGAAAGAAAGTCAGATGTTGAGAAAAGAATTAATAATAAATTAATTTTAGGAAAGATCACAACAAGCTATTAATAATCTTCGTGAACAATTAAATGTAAAAGATCAAAATATAAAATTAAAAGAAGAACAAATCAATCATTTTAATGAAGTCCAAGAAGGCATTAGTTGTGTTCAAACAGATTTGGTGAAATCTATTAATTGTATCGAAAAAGACGCACAGCAGCAAAGTAATGAAATAAAAAATTATAAAGATACAATAAGTGAATTAAAAAAGAAGAATCAAGAATTAGAAAAAGACTTAGCTAATGCACGAAACAAACTTGAACAGCTGGAACAAATGAGAAATTCAACAGCTGTAACAAAAGGAGAAATTAACGATTTGAGTGGACAATGTGAACATTGTAAAAAGGCACGATTGCAAGATGCACCAATTGAACAAAAATCAATTCCGATTGTTGAGAATGAAGTAAAAGAAAAACCCGGAATTTGTAAATGTAAAAATAAGTCTGGTAAATCAAAATCAGAAATTAAATTATTAGAAGATAATTTAGCTACAGTGCAAAATGAGCTTGCAAAAATAAGAGAAGAAAATGACCAATTGAAAAATCAAATAAATAAAAGTAAAAAAAGTGAACGTGACGTTGATGAAATGAAAAGATCATTCCAGTGCGGCCAAAATGATTCCAAACAAGCGTTGGCACAAATGGACAACTATAAAGATATTGCAAACAAATCAAAAATACAAATTCAGTCACTAGAAGACAGTTTGGCTAAGGTTCGAGATGAATTAGAAAAAGTAAAAAGAGAAAATAAAGAGTTCAAGGATAAAAACGACGATCAACAATGCGGCGTCGATGAACACATGAAGAAACTTTTTGAGCAAATGAGAGCAGCTATTGATGTTATCTTCGATGAAATGGAAAAATTAGATAAAGAGAGGTGCATGTGTAAAAAACAAATAAATAAGGACAGCGAAAAAGAACAGATGAAAAAAGAAATTCAATCGTTGAATACGGTTATTACAAATTTAACTACAAAATTACAATCTAAAAAGGAAATTGTCAGATCATTGAGCCAAGTCATAGCTGAAGTACCATCCAAGTTCGATATATTGACAAAATCTGTAGAAACTATGGATAATGAAATAATTGCTCTGAGAAAAAAAATGCAAGAAAAAGATACTGCATCGAAAGGAACGACATGTAAAAGAGAAAAAGAAATTACCGACAAAAGTATTCAATTTGAACAAAACCAATATAAACAAGAAAAAGACGATGTCACAGACACCGTTATCTCAGAGACTGTTGATACAGAAGATGGACCATTGAAAAGAAGAGATACCGAACAAACATTTAGGCGAACTTTGTCAAAAAGTCGAAGAAGTACACTATTCACTATTGAGGTGTGTGCATGTATATATATTCAAGTACAAGTGTATGTATGTAATGTTTTAAAAATATGTTTTTTATTTGAATTTTATTAGATTAATTATGATAAACGAATTCAACATAAGATACTAGAAAGAATGGCAGTTGAAAATGAAAATTTAAAGAAATATCACACTTTAATTCAAAACATTTTACCAACAATCAAATTTCAAGAAGATGATGGCGATGAAGCTGACGATGCTTATTATTTAAAACAGAGACAGATTGAAGCTTTATTGGATATTGAACGACTTCAGTTTGAGTTAGCTGTGTTCAAAGGAACAAATATAGATGTTCCAGTATGTAACAGTAGATATAGTTTATCATCATAAAATAAAAGCATCACAATGACATATTTCTCTAGTTAGATTAATATTTCTCTAGTTTTTTATAATCGAATCTAAATTATATTTTTAGGTTGGCCCTAAGTTACAACAATGGCAAGCTAATGTCCAACAACTTAATGCTGAAAATAAAGATTTTAGAGAGCAAACAGAAAAATATGTTGCTCTAATGGAGAGTGCATACAATAATAACAAAGTTGTTGCACAAAAAGTTGATAATATTGATCAACAAGTTAATAATCTCCGAACCAGAGAACCTGCGCTTAATGATATGAGACAATCTCTAAAATTGAATGCAGAAAATGAAACAATAGATAAATTAACAGCTGCATTGGAAAAAGAAAGTGGTAAAAACAATGAGTTAAATAGAAAAATAAGACAAAGTAAAGGTAAAATGTTAAATAAATACATATATATATCTTATGCTTTTGTGAATTAAAATATTAGTCTAATTATTTTAAAATAAATTAAATTTAAAAACTAATTTTATAAATAAAAAAATGTGTTCAAAATATATTCAAATGGTATGTTTAAACTTTTTTAATTAGACTTATCTAGTGAACTTGAATCTGTTAAACAAAAGTACGAGAAAAAAATAAATCAGTTAGAAGAAGATTATACAACAAATTTGAAAAAATTGAAAGATGAGCAAAATAGAGAACTGGAAAAAGTTCAAAAAACATACAACGAAAACATTTCACAAATGAAAGAACAACACGACCGTGATTTAAGCAGTATTAATTCTGTTCACAACGCAAATATTTGTAATTTACAAAAAAGTTATGATAACCAGATGAACGAAATGAGAAGCAGTATTGATTTACAAAAATATCAACATAGTGAGGAAGCGATGAAGGAAATAAAAATACTTAAAGATAAAATTCAACAACTTACAAAAGAAAATCATATGTTAAAGAAACATGGTGGAGATAATGCGTTGAATGCTCATGGTCAGAGTTATAGAAGGGTATGTTAAATTATTGTTTATAATTTTATATACATATATGTGTGTGTGTGTGTATAATTACATAAATTATTAAAAAAAAACTTACGTTAATTTAAAGAATTTACATTTTAATAAATAATATTTATTATTAATTTTAAAAACTAAAACTATCTTTCAGAGTTATTCTCAGAATACACGAGAAAGAACGCAACAATATCATAGTGGATCAAATCCTGGTAGTTACCCATGCACTTGCCATACTACTAATAATACATATATTCGTACAGAAAATATATCTTTACAAACTTCTCCATCACTGGTATATTAGTAGTATTTATTATTGATATATCGTTGTAAGTTAATACGTGTGCTTATGTTTTTTTAGAATGGTTCACATAATGTCCAAGTTTCTACTCGAATTATTGATCGGTATAGTAAAGTAGTTTATGATTCTCCTCCGAAAAATCATTTTTCGGATAGAATTAAATCAATAGAAGAAAATCTTGCTAATAAACAAGACAGAATGATGCAAAAATGTAAGAAGAAATTTTTATTTATATTGTATTTATATAGGGTTATCCAAATGTGACGCCTAGATTTGTGTTTTATAAAAATGAAGCATGTGTATAGGGTGGTGTATTGGGAAACATGTGTATAGTTTCTTTTTAATAAAACAAATCTAGGCGTCACATTTGGTTGACCTTATATAACTTTAAATTTCATATTTTTTTATAAGCACATATGTACACACACACATATATATATATATATATATAGTTATATATATATATATATATATATATATATATATATATATATATATAATATACACACACATAAATATAATTATATTGTATATAAGGCATACAACTTAAGTGATGCTCTTGATTACTATTGTAATTTTTTTGATATATAACAATAATTAATAAAATTCTTCTAGATACCTCATAATTTTATTCTTAAATCTTACTAATTTATAATTACAATAAAAATAAATATATATTACCTTTTCATGTAAATATAAATACATATATATATATATATATATATATATATATATATATATATATATATATATATATATATATATATATATATATGAGAGAGAGAAAGTAATAATAAAATTGTATTTCATTCGTGATCAATTATTTTAAATAATGCAGTAATAATTTAAATTCTTTTTTTGGCTTCAACTCTTTCAGTATAATTAGCTTACATTTGACTAATCTAGATGTACTAATTTAGAGCTTATATTATTAATTTTTATTTGTTTAGATATTTGTAAATTATTTTTGTTAAATAATGGACTTTCTTATTTAATTTTTTAATTGTGATCAAAAATGTTTTACAGTTGTATTTCAAAAAATGGAATGTAATTATTAATATATAAATAATATAAGACAATCTGTTTTTAACAATAAATATAAATATTTGATACATATTATCTACAGAATACACATACCTACATACTTGTATAAACACATACATAAGATATACATTCATAGAGGTGTACGTGTTTTTATATAACTTTCTTTTTTCCTTTTATATCTTTTCGGACTTCGGTTGAAACTCTACTACTGAGGTTCTTTTTAATTATATGAATTAATAAATATACCATAAGATGGATGATTAGCCCAGTAATGAGTGTTTTTTGTATGATTCACTCCTTTATTCCACGCAATCGGTTTTAAGAAGCTAGACACTCACTTTTACCCTCCTCTTGTTACAGTCACATAGTAATAGCATTGTCACCCAGCTGCCACTGTGTAGCTGCCACATGAATAGGATTTGCAAACAAGAGTAGCTGATCTTCTGCTACAACGACATTTTCTAGAATTTATAGTCCTTATCTACTGATACAAGTGAGCAACCCTAGTGACACTATCTGTCTTTGACCGGGGTTTGTGGGAAAAAAATAATTATACAATTATCCATTCATTTATAGAGACATGTGTATGCGTGTGTTCTTTCTTTCTTCTTTTTTATGATCAGTATAATTTGGTTTAAAATGTTTGTTTTCTTTTAAATATAAAATTGTATATTTTATAAATTTAGAATCAAATAATGTTAGTATTACTTAATGACAAACTTGACATTTTGTACAAAAATACTGTGTCAATATATAGGTATTTTTTTAAGCGTGATAGAACACTAAATTGAATCCCTAACGAAAGTTCTATCTAACTTAAAATTCTTTATCATACCTTTATATACACACACATACATACATACATACATATATATATATATATATATATATATATATATACATACACACACATACGCATTTATATATATATATATATATATATATATATATATATAATGTTTTTTTCGGTTATATAAAAATTTTGATAGGAATTCAATTTAAAGTTCTATCATACTTAAAAAAATCTATGTTTTTATTTTTCTCTCAATTTTTCAAAATTTTTATATTTTGCTGATGACTTTCATTTAAGTTATAATATGAAAAATAACTCGCTTAATTATTGTTCTATCATGTGTAACGTTACTATTTTTAAAATAGTTTTATTTAGTAATTTATATACAATATATTTTTATTGTATTTATTTTACGAGATCTAAATTTGTGTAGTGAAGTTGTATTGCATTATATTAAAATTATATAACAGTTTGATGTTGCCATTAAATATGAAGAAAATTACTTACTTGTGATCTATTATTCATAAAAGAAAATAGCGAATTTAAAACATTTTTTTTATAACTTTTTGAGTATTTTTAAGTTGATACAAATGGTATTTTGCATAGTAATTATTATATTTAATTATTTTATATAATGTAATTATAAATTGTAAAAAAAACTATTAAAAGTAGAAAGTGAGTTTTTGTGTATATGAAAATAGTCTCAAATTTATTACATATATATTTTTTGTATTTTAATACTTAAACAGTCAATTAATTGGAATAAAATGTTTTAGTAAAAGCTTTAGAAGCTGCATTACAATTAGAAAGAGATCGACTTGCCCAGCTGGCAGTTGAAGAAGAAGGATGTATGAAGTTTGGAAAACAAAATGCAACAGGCTATAACAGGTTTGGGTATATTAATTATTTTAATTTTTGTGTCGTGTATATATATATATATATATATATATATATATATATATATATATATATATATATATATATATATATATATATATATATATATATATATATATATATATATATATTTATATATATATATATATATATATATATATATATATATATATAATGGCGAGAGGGAGAGAGAGAAACATTACTAAGAGTATTAAAACTTTTTTGTTAACGAAAAATACTTTTTTATATAATTTCGAATTTTATTTTTATATATTTATTGTTTACATGTAAATAATAAATATTGACAATTATAACATAATAAATCTAAAAAAATCATTGTTTATAAAATTTTTTAAAAATGTATAAACTATTCAGATTGCTAAAAAAGGTATTGAACAAATATTGAAATTAATAATTATTTGAAATCTTTTTTAACTACAATCTTCATTTTGTTTGAATTAATGAAACTAATTTTTCTTTTAGCTTCTTATTTGTTTTTCAGTTATTTAAAATTACTGTATTTTGATAACATTATTGATAATGTGATGTTCTCTAATTATTATATAGATTATATCCTATAGATGCTTGATTATTTGGGATTTTATTAAAATATTAGTGTTGTGTATTATTCATTTTTGAATTATATTCGAAGTGTATTGGGGTCATTGCCTTACTAAAACGAGGAATTATTTGATAGATTCATCGTTTCTATAAAGAGTTCAAAAACGACTTTTCCGGATATAATAACATAAATATATGAATATTATAACAAATATAATACAAAAAATATATAGAGAATTTGTGGTCTTAATATGAAATTACTTTTTCAAAATTTTATATACCTACATAAAATAAGGCAAGAAATATATAACCAAATTTTATTTTGATAAAAGGAATAACGAGATTTTTTCATAACATTATCTCCAAAATATCTTGATTTTAGTTTTGTAGATTTTTTCCAGATATGTTAGAGTAGTGGATATATGTATATAAAATATTTATACAAATAGATAAGAGAAAGAGAAATATTATATTGTAATAAAAATATTTATTTTTACTTATCTGTTTTCACACCTTAAATGATTTATAGAGTTATATTTAATAATAATTGTCAATATTTAAATAAATATACGATAATTTTTTATGTTTTATTTACTTTTCAATGTAAATAGTTAAATATACTTATATATATATATATATATATATATATATATATATATATATATATATATATATATACGTATACCACTATATGTACGTACGTATGTATGTATGTATAAGTTTCATTAAAACCTATAATATTAAATTGATTAAAAAATATCTCGAATAGTATCTTAGAATTTTAATAATAAAAATATTTTAAATTGAAATGACTCCATTAAACACATTTCTTTGCAGTAAGTTCATATCACTTGTCAACTTTTTTTTATTGCTGAAAGCACTTCTTGTAAACACTTTTATAAATTACTCTTAGATTAAGTAGGAAATAGAATTAATTTTGTTTTTCACCAACAACTTCCAAATTAGGAAAAAAGGGTGTATTGATAATTTATGTAATATTCATGAGTCATTTGTACAACTTTCAAGTCATTCATTTTTCATTAATTCATAGAAACGCTTTATGACTTCAGAATTTATGAACATGAATAATATTTTCGTCGGTTTAGAAAACTGAAAGGTTATCATGTTTTTCATAATCTTCAATTTATTTGCTTTTTTTAAAGCAGCTGGTCTATTCAAAGTTATTTCGTAGTTTTATTCAAGGTATCTTCTCCAAAGTCCATTTTTAAACATTAAAATGTTTCGGTCACCGTTTTTCAAATATGAAACAAAACGTCACACAGACGCTAAATCAGGCCCATTTCAAAAATCACGAGATGTAGAAAATCGAATTAAAAAACTACTATACAATTTTAAAAAAATACTTATTGTAACGAACACAATGACAGTCAACTTATAAATAATGGACACATTTTATCAATACACTAGTTTCCTTTTCTGTTTATTAGATGTTGAGCTGACTGCAAGATCTGGGTATTTTTTTGTTCAACTTTATATTCGTATATATATATATATATATATATATATATAATATGAACATATTCAAAATAATATTACATAATTAACTATAAGGGAAAATCAATTATAACTATAAAGGGTCATTAAAATATGACGTCTAGATTTGTTTTTTACTAAAAAGAAACATGTATATTGGGTGGTGTATAAGGAAATATATGTATAGTTTATTTTGTTTCTTTTTAATAAAACACAAATCTAGACGTCACATTTGGATGGCTCTTTATTATACATATTTTTGAAGAAATTTAAACTAGATGATAAATAATTAAACTTATATTTATTAAATGTTTGGAACAAAAGAATTCTATTGCGCATTTCTTCAAAATAAATTTTATAATTAGAAATACACAAATATTATTTATAAATTATCCATTTCTTCTTGACTAAAATTAAGTATAGAAAACATTAAAATAGTTTTTGTAATAATACTTAATTTTTATTTTCATATTTCATAAATAAATCAAAAAGTACTTTTTAATGATTGATATATTTAACTAAGGCCACAAATTTACAAAAAAATAGATCATTTTCAATTTGTGTATTTAATAATTTAAATTGAAATCTATATTTTACTCTTACAGAAGGATGTCTAGAGATCATTCAAACAACATGTGTATGTGTAACACGTGCGTAGAAAATTAATTCCGCTGGTATATATTTTCATGTTTGCTGGTAAGTTTATTTATATATTATTTATTATTATTATATATATATATATATATGTATAAATGCAAGAAATAAAATTGTATATATTTTTTATCATATATCTTATATAGGTTGCCAAATGAGACTAAAGGATTTAAACATACATTTACTTGCTTACTATCATTTATTATTCTTTACTATTTTTCAATCTCATTTGGACCATCCTATATAAGAACTCATTATTCTGTTTAATAAAAGTGATTTTAAAGCGTGATAGAACTTTAAATTGAAATAAAATTCATACTAATTGACAAAATGACTATTTATTTGATACTATTCGAAAGACCATTTTATGGCATTAATATTTAAAAATGATATCCGGCATATATGAACCACAGCTACTTTTGACATTCTATCAATGCAATTTCGGGTCAATTTTTTAAGCAATTTGTGCCGTATGTCCGCAATAATACGAGTTATGTTGGCTTCTAATACTTTAATCATTGTTAGATTATCAGTATAAACTAAAGATTTTACATATCCTCAAAGATAATAATCCAGAGGCGTCAAATCACACGATCGTGGAGGCCAATTCAAAGGTCAATTTCTGGAGATAACGTTATCGTCGAATTTTTGTTTCAATAACTCGATTGTGGCACGTAGTATCATCCTGTCGTGCAAATTTGGAAACAAATAATCATTGATTGTCGTTCTGTAACGTACATCATTGACGGTAACGCGTTCTCCAGTTTCATTTCGAAAGAAATAAGGTTTGATGATACCACCAGCGTGCAATCTGCACCATATGGTGCATTTTTCTGAATGTAACGGGCTCTCGTGAATCACTTCAAAATTAGTTTTACTCCAAATGCGACAATTTTACTTCCTAACGCACCCGTTAAGTCAAAAATGAGCCTCATTACTGAACAAAATTTTATGCTCTATAAGTTTGGCGAACAGAACATTGATTTCTGAAATAAATTTCCACAACTTGGAAATGTTGCTCAAATGTAAAATGTTTTATAATAATTTGACAAAGTACACTGAATCCAAATGTTATTTATAGCGTGCAAATTGACATCTGACTTGACGGCTATCCTTATCGGAAGTTCTATCTAATCTAAAAAAGCACCTTTATAATAATTGAGGAAATAAATCAGTTCAGGCTGATTCACACAAAGATAACTTTATTTAAACTTTGCTATGTGATCAAGTCGAAAAAATAATCTTTCATTACAAATTCATTGAAGGGATACTGATTCACAGTAAATTAGATAAAGGCAATGACAGCACTGTCAGTCCACAGTTCTTATATGTGAATTAGACTCAAATAGGTTGTACGGTGATTGATTTTTTTTTTTTAGTCAATAGTTAATGTTTGTGTTTTTTTATAAAAACATGATTAAGAAAACATTTTAATCATAAATACTAAGAAATAAATAAGTTATTAGATTTTAACATGTAAGCCACATAAAGAAATTAAATAGAAATTATTTTATTTAAACTAAATAAATGACTTAAATTAATATTTTCATGAATCAGTGGTATTTTTATATATTAATAACATATATTTAAAATTTAATTTTCTTTATCAACATATTATTTGATGGATAATATTGTTTTAAATTTGGCACGATTGTTGCAAACAATTTTCAACCTTTTTTGGAATATTTTTTTTTACAAATTTATTTATAATTTTTTATTGATAATAAATAAATATATTTTTATTGTTGTTAATTCTCCAGACCCTATTTGTTAATTTGTCTATTATTAAGCAATTAAATTTAATATAACATTAAGAAACAACTTACGTATGTTTTCTAAAATTTTAGATACTTATAATATTGATATTTTTTTCTGTTTATTGATTTTTTGTTATAATTGTGAATAAGAGATGCAATTTAAATGACCTAAAATGCAAAGGTAAAATAAACATTACATTTATAATGGAATTTTATTTTAATTTTATAAAAAAATAATTTTATTTTAATTTTATACATTATTGAATGCTACGTAATATCTTAACATTTTTATTCTCATTTATTAAACTCATTAATTTACTTAAAAGTTCAAAAATATTTCGTAATCGATTTTGTAACACAATCTATACATTTATATACATTATTAATAGTAACATAAATACACAAAAATATTCTATTGAAATATATTGATTTAATAAGTTATAAAGTTAAACAGAATAATCATGTTTTAATTTAATTATCTCTAAGACAAAAAAAAATATGTATTGCGATATAACATTAATGTTATTTTGTAATTTTACAGTCATTATTGGTACATATGATTTCAAGTGAAATAATATTGGTAAAAAATTAAATTATTTAGAAAAAAGTTATCTGCATCAAATGAGGAAGAGCTTTATATTGAAAGATTCCATAGATGCGGAATTTATTTAAGTATATTTTTCTCGTTTTGTAAAATGTTCCTTGTTTGGAATGTTCAATAAATAATTGTTTAAATATCTTAAATTTTTTGTATATGTACAGTTTATAATATATTTTTAATTGATACAATTTTAATTTTTAGATTTTTTTCAAAAAAAGAGTATTTATTAGATCTAATTTTATTTTAGTAACTAGTGTGTATCATTTAAAATAGTTTTTTTTCGTTATATATATATATATATATATATATATATATATATATTTGTGAAGAAAATAAATATATATTTTATTTTTTTATAAATATACATATTTCTATGGGTCACTTGAAAAATATTGAGTGATGAATGGGAGTTACATTTTTTGATAAGAGGCAAGTCTATATCACTATAATATATCTCAAAAATTTCTCGTTGTATGATAATATTTCATAATACTATTATAAAAAATCATAACATACTTCTAAGTATATTATGTAGTTATATTTTAATGGAAAGAATTTTTATTGTATAGAAGAAAAATTTAATATATATGTATTTAAAGGTAAGTTTGAGTTTTTCTTTACTTTCCATGTTTAATTTTTAATTTAATATCCTGAGTTTTTTACACGTTCAAGAAATTGTATTAGGAAAAAATATATTATTTTTATATATTCTTCGTTGATAAATGTATATATTTTATATTCATCATATATATATACACACACACATACATATACGTACTCCTTTTTATTTATTTATGAAAATATTCAGAATTCCTTATTTTTATCCTTACTAATAAAATCGTAAGAGTTGTTTTTACTACTTTTTTTTGTTTTATTTATATTAGGTTAATCTGTTGTATTCCATTGAAATATTTGTTGCTTATTGTAATTAAAACAAAAAAAAATTAACGATAAGTAATTACTGAACACTTTCAAGTATCTTAAAATGTTGAAATGATAATTTATTTATGTGAAAGTGAATTCGTTATAGTTTCAAAAAAATAAATATCTTCCATAATTATTTGCAGATAATTAAAATGATTGAGAGTTATTTATTTCCATAATTTATTAGCATTTTTCAGAATAAATCATTTTGTTTTTAGATCCATGTGTTTTATATATTTTATTAGTTATTTTCTATATTTTTTCTTTGTTTTTTAATTCACACACACACACATATATATATATATATATATATATATATATATATATATATATGTATATGTGTATATATATATATATATATATATATTGTAATATTTATATAAATATAATATTTATTCTATTTATCTTCTATTTACAGAAGTTACTATATATCTGTTTCTCATTTAACTTAAAATGTTGATAAATTTTTGTGGCTTTTTCATATTATTCATCGGAAATGTGATAAAAAAATGATTTCAAAAGTCTACACAACTGTTTAACACAATAGTAATACATCATGAAACTATTGGTGTATAGTATTTTTATTTTAACACTTGTTAGGTGTTCTTTTAGTAAAGAAAGTTCTTCATGTAATATTAAAGAAACATGTGGAATGTGTATTCAAGAGAAAGGATGTGCTTGGTGTTCGGAACCCGTAAGTAATGTGTATATATATAAGTACACGAAAGAAAATAATAAATAGAGTAGCAATGATTTTTTATGTGTATGCTTGAATGTATGTGTTTATCAAATATTTAATAATTGTTATGAAAAAATTAATAAATTATTACTTAAAATAAAAACACTTTAAATTAATAAAAACCATTGTATAATTGAATTCACAAAACTATTCGTACTCAACAAAATTTAATTGGTAATATATTTTTCATTGCGTATTTTAGTTTCATAGATGATGTTTAGGATTTTTTCTGTTTTTGAATTACTTTCAAAGAATTATTTCAATATTTTTAATTAAATAAAGCTAATTATTTATTTTAAAAATCAAGTGTTTAAGTGCAAAAATTATTGTTAAACAATGAGAAATTTCATAATAAAGATAAATCATATAGTGAAATAAATAAAATAATTGTAAAAAAAAATTTTGCAATACAATGTATTAAAGTAAATAAAAAAACGTTATTTTTTAGTGAAATTTATATAATAGCGGATATACTAATATACTAACTGAGAGAAATAGCAATACTTAGTATATAAAAAAGCATATACAGTACTAGAGAAAAACCACAATTTTAATGGGAAATTTTTTTACATAAATATGTTATAAAACTTTTGTATGACGAATCATTTATACTTTGAATAAACATTTTTAAATAAAAACAGTTCATTTTTAAAGCAAATAATATTTTCACACGAAAATATTTGATTAGAAATAAACAAATCTTTTATAAAGAAATATAAAACTGATACCAACAAAATTATATGATATTATACATTAAAAATATTGAGAGATTTTATAATATTGTGGAGATGTATGACCAGAATTTGTGTCTGAAATCGAGTATATACGATGATATATTATTGACAAAATGAAATATACAAACATATAGAGTCATCCAAATGTGACACCTATATTTGTGTTTTGTTAAAAAGAAACATGTATATAAATATAAAATAGGGTGGTGTATAGGGAAACATGTGTATAGTTACTTTTATTTCTTTTTAATAAAACACAAATCCAAGCGTCACATTTGGATGACCCTATATTACTTAAATATTTTAAAGAAAGTTCAGTAAAACTATAAATATAAAAAAATATTTTTTTTTGGCAAGAGAGTGATTTAACATTATTCTATGCAAATAAATGTAGTTATTATATATGGTGGCCTAAATGAGACTGAGAAGTGTAGTCACACTTATTTATTTACTGACATTTAATATTATTCTGTCTCATTTAGGCCACCATATACAATAAAATTAATTTATTAGTCATACCTGCTCAAAATCTGTAAATGATAAGTTTATTTATTTAATAATTATAAAAATTGTTTAAGTCCATTAATTTATGTAAATAATGGACCCATCAAATATTACTTCAATACGATAAAAAAATCTATAATTTATTAACAGTAAAAATTGTTTTATGGATTATTTTATATTTGTTTTTAATATTTTTTGAAGTGTTTTTTACTTTTTTTGAAATTATTTATTTTTGCTGGTATACGTAATAATATTTTTATCAATTTCCATGCATACAGAGTTCTGAAAAATTACATCTATGGATTGATTGTACCGATTTTTATAATTAAAATACCAATTAAAAAAAATATAGTATAGTTTATGAATCAATTATGCAATAGCAAAAAGATTATCACTTGTTAACCTAGACCACATGATGTAGGGTATTTTTGTATCCTATGATTCATGATTACATTAAAATATAATTTTATTGTATTTTAAATCCTCATATTTAATAAAAAAAATAGAATACAAAAATATCCCATGTCAGATTCTGTGAACGCCGAATGTCGAAGGTTAACAATATTTTTTTACATAAAAAATATATGATATCTAAAGGCCGTTTTTTATTTTTTTAGTTATTTCTTTTTGCAGTTAAATAGTTTTTAATATAATTAATGTTGTATTTCGTTTATTTTTTAAGTAATTTTTTTTACAAAATCAATTTTAACAGTGAAATTAATGAGATGTCGTTATTTTCTCAAAACATAATTTCTGTGATATTATATATAAAAAATAACAATGTATTTAAAAAAAAATAGATAAAACGTTTATAGTTACGTTTTGTTTTGAAACTGTGCCAAATTACTTTGACAAAAATGAATTATCACCCCCAACACCACAATATGTTAAAAATTGTTCAATAATCACTTATTGTTCACTTTCTTATTTATGTAATTGTTATTATAAACAACAAAGTGAACAATAAATGACTATTGAACACTTTGTAACATATTGTGGTATCGGGGGTGATAATTCATTTGTGTTAAATGTTTATAGTCTATTAAAAAATAATATGTAATAGCTGATTTATGATTTTAATTTTGAAAAATATTAACATTTGTAAAATATTAATAAATTTTTTCAAGAATTATATTGATTTTTTAAAAAATTATACTCAATTTCTGCTTTTTTGTTAATTTAAGATTATTAATTTATTTTAAAGAAATATATCAAAAATACAATACATAAAAATATATTCTTACACACACACACACACACACACACACACACACACACACACACATATATATATATATATATATATTAATGTAATGTTAATAAAAATTAATATATTTATTATACGTTTTTTGAATAATTAGCCGAGTATCGAGAAAACAAATCCTATTATTCGATGCCAATCTTTAAATCTCATAAAAGTAGGATGGTGCAAAGATGAATATATTATTAATCCACATCCAGTATTAACGGTTAAAAAAAATATAACTTTACGTGCATCAATCGATGGCGATGCAGTTCAAATACAACCGCAAGAAGTACACATAAAAGTTCGACGCAATCAAGAATATCATTTGGATTTTTATTATTCACAAGCAGAAGATTATCCCGTCGATTTATATTATCTAATGGACCTTTCTGCATCGATGGCCGATGATAAAGATAAATTAGAAGTATTGGGTGACCGATTGGCGAAAGTAATGAAAAACATTACAAGCAATTTTCGTTTGGGATTTGGTAGTTTCGTAGATAAAAGAGAAATGCCTTTTGTTAGTACTACGACCTCGAAGTACGTATAAATTTGAAATTAATTTTTCTATGTGACTCATATTTCTTCTCTTTCATTTTTTATTTATTAACTTAAATTTAATGTTAGTTTTATTTATAAGTGCAAATATATATTAATAAAGGGATTTAATAATGATTTTAGGTTTGCATATATTGACATTACAAATGAAGTTTAAAGTACCATTTTGTTTTTGAATTCCGATATATAAATGATTTATTATAAATATTGGTTTATTGTTGTGGGCTTATAGTTGAATTTAGTTCAGGTCTTAAAGTTTCTATTTCTATTGTATCTAGACTCGATCGATTTTAATATATGTCAATTTCATCCATTAATGTAAATTGTAAAAGTATTTAAAATGGCACATGAAGATAATACAAGTATTGAAAATGATAATGAAAAAATATTAGATTTAATGTGATCATAGCATTTTATTTAACAGAGTTAAAAAAAATATTTATTATCTGATAATAAATCAGTGCAGTGTTTAGTATTTAGCTATTTTATATTTATTGAAATTATTTTCATTTTGTGTTTATTCCGTCTATTTATTACTAATAATGATTATTCTAATTTTTAATATTTAAACATTAAAGTATTTCGAAATTCCTTGAAGTATTTTTTTGCATTTAATAATGTAATCTCTAATCTTGTTTTTATAATATGATAAAGAAATTAAAACGTTTCTATTATATATAATATTATGTTATTGCAGATTAAAAAAGCCATGTACATTACCGATAAGTGGAAAAGCATGTGCACCGCCATATAGTTTTCAAAATCATCTTCCTTTAACAGAAGATACAAATCGATTTACTTCAGAAGTACATAAAGCTCCAGTATCGGGTAATTTAGATTCACCGGAAGGTGGTTTCGATGCCATCATGCAGTCGATAGTTTGTCAAGAAGATATCGGTTGGAGAGGAAGAGCAAGACATTTATTAGTATTTTCTACAGATGCTACACCTCATATTGCAGGAGACGGAAAACTAGCTGGAATTGTTGAACCAAATGATGAAAAATGTCATCTTAATGAAAAAGGATTTTACACAAAAGATTTAGATTTTGATTATCCATCAATATCACAAATAAATAAAGTTGTGAAGAAAAATAATATTAATTTAATTTTTGCTGTAACACAATCTACATCTACACTTTATAATGATATAAAAGAGAGAATTAACGGTGCTGCGTTTGGAATTTTATCTAAAGATTCCGCAAACGTTGTAGAATTAGTAAGGGGTGTATATGATGTTAGTATATATTTTTAAAATTGAAAAATTCACATATATGAGAGTATAATTATTTTTAATTGTTTCATTCCATTCATTTAATTAATTTCACATTTATTTAAATATTGTGTAGCATTTGATCATCAGTTACATAATTTTTTTTACTCAATAGTTAATATTTTTTTATTCGATAGTTAATATTTTTTTTACTCAATAGTTAGTAAAAAAATATTTTATATACTTTCTTGTAACTATTTTATTGTTCATTTTTAGGAACTAACTAATTCTGTAACAATTACACATGATGCAGGTGGTTTAGTAGAAATTAAATATTATTCATCTTGTTTGACTTCGGAACCTCCGAAAGAAACAAATGAATGTGATGGTATTCGTGTTAACACTCGTGTAAAATTTACAGCTGTTATTAAAGCGATTGAATGCCCTCCGGATAAAAGTGATTGGTCGCAAAAAATAGAGATCAAACCCAGATCTTTAAACGAAAATCTCATAATACATTTAGATGTAATATGTGACTGTCCTTGTGAACGAGAAGAGCATAAAATGTTTGAAAAGAAATCTACCCAGTGTACCTCTTTAGGAAACTTAGAATGTGGTGTATGTTCATGTCCATCAAATCGATTTGGACGTTTTTGTGAATGCGATAAAACAACAATCGATGCAGGTTAGATTTGTTCACGTTTCTATATTACTATTTTAATTTTTTTCTTGAAGGCAAAAAATCTAAAAAGGAGATTTTTTTTATTTTTGTAAACGACTTGTATATTTAGTTACTGTTTTAATAAAATTGTGTTTAAATGTCTTAATTGAAATAATAGTATGTTAGTTGTAATTTTAATATGTTTACATTATTATTTTATATATTTTTCAATAAAAATTAAATTTTTTTTGTATAAATTGAAAATATAAACATATTTTATTTATAGTTCTATATTTTCGTAAGGATTATCACAATTAAATTAAATGTCTTTAGAATTAATGACAAAAACAAAAATTGTGTTTAAAATATAATGATGTACTTTTTTCAAACAGATTCATCAGCTTCTGATGATGTTGGTTGCAAACCGACTAATACCACAGTTGATTTGTGTTCAAGACATGGATCATGCAGATGTCATAAATGCGAATGCCACAAACGAAGTAATCCCGGTGAATATTATTATGGACGATATTGTGAATGTGATAATTTCTCATGTAGTCGCAGTGGCGGTTATATTTGTTCGAATAGAGGTACATGCGATTGCGGCATATGTAAATGTCATTCAGGATGGAGTGGTTCAACATGCGAATGTCCAAATACAAATTTAACTTGTATTCCACCTGATGGAAAAGAAATATGTTCGGGTCGAGGAAGCTGTGAATGCGGAGCATGTAAATGTAATACGGCACCATTTATATATTCAGGAAAATATTGTGAAGAATGTCCTACTTGTCCTAGTCAAAAATGTAATGAAATTAAAGATTGTGTTGAATGTCAAGCATACAAAACAGGAAAATATAGTGAAGACGAATGTAAATTACATTGTACTTCTTTCGATGTTAAACTCGTTGACGAAATTGAAATATCAAATAACGAAAATGATGAACAGAGTCTAAAAAATATTGATAAAGTTTGTTCGTTACCAGATGATGTTAAATGCATTATAGTTTACAAATATAGATATGATTTAACCACCGATAGTTTAATTGTGCATGCACAAAAAGATAAAAAATGCCCCACTGAACTAAATCTATTGCGTAAGTATTATAACATTTATTCATTAATTTCTTATTAAAATTTACGTAAAAAAATATATCACAGGAAATTATTTCTTTTGGAATGATATTCCCTTATAAATATTTTTTTTATTTTTCACATGACATTTAATTGAAAAAATTAAAAAAATATTTATAAGGGAATTCTAGAATAACTAAATTCAAATAAAAAATACGAATGAAAAAATTGAAAGAGTACCAATTTGTAATATTTCAAACAGTCATTGTTTTTAATTAGTATTATTTATATCAACTCTTGAAATATCTTCGTATTTAGTAAAAATAATTTGAATAATTCAAATATTCTTTTTAGACGTTGTTTTATGGGTGATTGGAAGTATTGTTATCGCTGGAATTATATTACTTCTAATATGGAAACTTTTTACTGAAGTACATGATAGAAGAGAATATGTTAATTTCGAAAAAGAACGACTAAATGCCAAATGGAATCGTTCAGATAATCCTTTATATAAACCATCTACTTCAACATTTAAAAACCCTACATTCAAAGGAGATTAATAAGCTTCAAATGTTACTCAACTAACATTTATTTTAATTATCATAATTTTCATCAGCTTTGTTAATCAATTTTATTTTAATTTACTTGTCTCGAATTTGATCAGTATTTTTTTTATATATATTTTTTAAAAAATTACATTTAGCATCGTAAAAGAAATTTCAAAAAATAAGCACTTGCTTGTAATATTGGTCTGTTAAATAGGGCATTCTATTAAGCATCATATTAGAAAAGTGTTCAATAAACATATATTAATTTTCTAGATTTATTTACTAACTGTAATTGATAATTAGTGAATCGAAAGAGATTTAATTTATAAGAAATTTATAGACATTACTTTTATACAATATAAATATAGATGATTTACGTTTCATGTTTATATATATATATATATATATATATATATATATATATATATATATATATATATATATATATATATATATATATATATATATATATATATATATATATATATATATATATATATATATATATATAACCATTTAAAATTTAAAATTTCGTTTATTCAAAAATCTGCACAAAAATCAATCCGAAAATCTGTCGAAAATATCTCCCTGAAAATCTATCTTTTTTTCATTTTTTGATAATTTTAATATTTCATAAAATTTGTACTTCAATAATTCTCGGAAAATTTCAGTAATCTTCGAAAACACAACTTTCATATCAACCCGAAGGCGTAAGAGAAGCACCATGTTTTTTAAATGGAAAGATAATATTATATTAACAAGTAATCATTAAACCTGTATATTATATGCGGATATGATCATATAAATAAAAAAATGAACAATTATTATAGATAGTCATTTCATTTATAGTTAATGTAAATTATAAATATTTAATTATTTAAAATAACTATTATTATTTCTTAACTACGGTTTTTAAAATTGTGTTTTTAAATAAATACATATATGGCGATAATAAATATAAAATTCAGTTTTTTTATATAGATTAGCTTTTTAAAAATACTTTTTTCAAAATTGTGTATTTTATATCGTTCATTATTTTAAAATATTGAAGAGTAACAAATAATTCAAAATTTTAAACAAAATTTTGGTTCTAAAAAAAACTAGAAAAAATAAATTGTAAAAAAAATAATTTTGATTTTTATTATTTTAGTGAGTTGATTTTTTATAATAAAATTATATTTATAACATAATGAATATGTGTACAACAATTTATTACTTATAAATAATCTGCTTGTAGATGTAAGAAAATATTTAAGATAAATTTAATTATATTTGTTAACTATATATTGAAATAATAGTTTTATTAACAACTCTCATATATCGATTAAACTATATGTACTTTTACATAAATAAATTATCATCCCTAACACCATAAAATATTAAAAAGTGTTCAATACTTACTCATTGTACATTTTGTTTGTTTATAATATAATTAACTAATGTGTTATTTCGATAACGATGTCATCATCAGTTCGTTGTATGCTAAAATCTGTTTGTACCAAAAGTATATTAAAATTCTATCATACTAGTATTTTGTACAGTCTTAGCGTAATTATTTCTAAAATAAAGAGAAAAATGTTCAAATAGTAATAGGCTTAGAAAATTTATAAGAATGAAACCTAAGAGATATTCTTTTGATTATTATTGTGTGGTGTTTTCTTTTAGTTGTTTAGTAACATAAGAACATTAATGTGTAATTCTGAACTAGATATTTCAGAGCACTCTCGTGAAAAAAATCTGAAATATTGTATTTTCTGTCGTAAAAATAGCATTTCTCTTTATCTTGTTATTATTAGTTTTTTAACAACAGATGTCACTGAAAGTATATTTTTGCATTTGACAAATTATTCAAGTACTTTTTTTGCTTAATATTTTAATATTATATATTTTCAATTAATTCTGTACAATTGTTTAAAAAATTCTCAGTAATGCTCGTTTGTTGAATAGAAAGAAACACAAATTGTCTCAAAAATACTATTTTCATATAATAATCTTCTATAAGGTAGCCCAAATGAAACTGAATGATAGTAAATGATAGTAAGCAAGTAAATGTATGTCTAAATTCTTCAATCTCTTATGAATCACCTCTATATTAATACAGTAATATAGTTTTATATTCGATTAGAAAACTTTCTATATTATATGTTTTTTTAAAAAAAACTAATGAATTGCTAAAATTATAAATTATACATTTTTTTTGTAGATTTAAACATATAAATAAGTCATATTTGTATTTATATATAAATTCTATTTATACTTTTCCCAATTGATACGTATTATAGAAAAAATTATAAAAATTAATTAAATTTTATGTAACAAAGAATATACAAATCAATATTTAAAGTTGTATACCTTTAAACCTAATATAAATGATACAACTATTAAAATTACATTCAATGCATTACATAATTTGAAAGAAACATTATAAGAATTTCGAATTAAAACTATATAACATATAATGGTAATTTTATACATTTTATATTTGTAATATTTAAAATAGTGACTGCTAGAATTTGTATTGGTTAGTTATATTATTAATTAAGTGGAAATATTAAGTGAAAATATTTTGTTAGTTAAATGTATAGTGAATTACAAAGTATTTTAATTAAAATATTAAACGTTGATTGTGTTAGCTTTTTAAAAGAATCTATTATTAGTATTAAATTTTTAGTGGATTTATGTGTAAAATAAGTGTTGAAGATAATATTTGTTTGAAAATTCAATGTGAGTAATAATTTAAAATATAATATTCAATTTTATTTATAACTAACATTATTTGTATTAATAATTGTTTTCTTTAATATGTATATGTGTATATAGTGTGTGTATGTGTGTACGTATGTATATATATATATATATATATATATATATATATATATATATATATATATAATATGTGAACATACACACATTTATACAAATATTCTTTTAAAAATATATAAAAAACAGTGAGTGTATCCATAGTTTAGAATTATTAGTGTTTAAAATACCACATTTATTAATTTTATTAATAGAAAGAATGAATAATTATTATTTAATGAAATAATAATTAATTCAATTTATGGTTCTAATTTTTAATATATATATATTTTTTAATATACAATTTCTGAACGATTAACATGTGTTTAGAAATGTTAATAGTACCTTTTACTATTATTAAACATTAATTAATTTTATAGCAAAAGAATAAATACTGTATGCAAGAGTTTCATATACTAAAATATAACATTTATTCAATAAAGTGTGTACATTTAGAAAATTATTTAACACCTATGTAAGGATTGAATAATTCAAGAAGAAATAAATCATCATAATAAATATATTTTTAAAAGTTATACAAATTAAATTTCAATATATAAAGCATATTATATAATAATCTGAAATATTTCAAGTAAAACAAATAGTAATTTATGGATTTCATAGTTACAATAATTGTGTCCTATTTCTTCATTAAGTAATCAAGATATATTAACTTTGATTACTGTATATAACAAGATAATGAATAATTAAATAAGTATATATTAATTATAAGTCAAATACTCTTCCTTCAACAATAACACCGGGAATTAATTCAGTTGTTACAATATTTGAATCAATATTTCCATTAATATTTCCATTAATATTCAATGTATTATCAATTTGTGTATTTCCGTTTTCTTTCACATACAACTCGTATTCATAATCATTTGGTGTATGACTTGTTTGATCATTTACATTGTTATTGCTAGTGTAAACAACATTCGAATTAATTTTTTCTGGTTCAGGAAAATCTTCGTAACTTGTATCAATTTGTTTAGGAGGTGTTGAACTTCTGTATTCAGATATAGGTACACAAATTTCACTTTTTGTACGTTTCATCGAATCTCTGTTATAATTTGTTTTCCTTAACATACTTTGAAAATTATATGGAGGGTCATCATCAGAAATATTCCCAGAGCTATTTCTTCTACAAATTAACTCTAACTCTTTAATCGGATTAGTAGGTATTTTTGGTTTATTTATAATTAATTTTGATGGAGTTGATAATGGCGTTCTACTGAATTCAAATTCATAATTGACTACTTTTGATGGCGATTTTGGGTAATCAAGATTATGATTTAAACTAGTTGTACTAGAACTTCGTGTTTTTACTGGTGAGTCAATTTTAATTGGACTCGTTTGTAAATCTTCTGAATTTTTTTGAACTGGGCTATGAGAAAAACCTCTATAAATACTACTTGAACTTGCACTTCTACTTCTATATTCCAGTTCATTTTGAACTTGAGATGATGGTGGTGTTACATCACGACAAAATGGTATGCTTGTCATATGTTGTGATTCATTTTGATTATAAAAATAGTCTGAAGTCTTAGAGTCATCATGAATATTCAATGATTGAGCTACTTGATTGGCAATTGTATCCCGCCAACGTAAAGGTGTATCCCAAGGTTCGGTATCATCTTCAATTGAAGTTTTTCTATGGAAATATTTTAAAAATATAATTTAAAATCAATTTTCTTTTCTATTCATAAATATATATATATGTATATATATATATATATATATATATATATATATATATATATATGTATTACATAGATACATAAGTTAGTTATTTTATTAAATAATTGATGATTTTTCTTATAGATAAATTAAATACAGAATTATATTTCATGGCAAGTTTTACGTTTCGTTTGGTATATATTTTAGTAATTTGTATTATCTAAAAATATAAATACAAAAAACGAAAAAAATAAATACAGATATGTCATAACTATGATGTAATCATAATTAAACATAGAATGATAATAATTGTTTATCTTATGATATAAAGATGAGTTTAATTTAATTATAAATAATTTTTTTACTTTTAATTTCAATCTTTTATATTTGTTTACTTTGATAAATAATTAGTTAAATATACTGAATGTATTACTTTTTTTATATAGGTGTTTTTTTAATCCTGATATAATTTTAAATTGAATCCCTATAAAATCAAATAAAAAATCAGTAACAAAATACACATCACACATACCCTTCTAATTGATAATGGTCACACATATAAGTTGTATCAAAATAGGGAAGTTGATCAAAACGAAATGGTACTTTCCAAACTGATGGTTTCTTTTCTCCAAGCCAAGATAATAAGTTTTCTTTTGGATCAATCCGTTCAAATGACACACCATTATTTGATATTTGTAAATGTTTCATAGTAATTTGATTGTATATATGGACCTTTAAAAATAAATAAATAAATTTTACTATTTGTAGTGAATAGAGTGTTTGAATAATTTTACTTGTTGCGATAAAGAAACTATATCTTGGTATCGAGCTGCACGATATTGTAGTAGTACTTGAAATATTGATTTACTACGCCATCGCTTTACATATGGTTTCAAAAATTCTACTGTTTCTTCGTCTATTTTTCCAGATATTTTATTTATTAATGGTCCATATGCTTTACGAACAGAATATCCTCGATATGCTTAAAATTCGTTTTTAATAAATATATAAACAATTTTGATTAAATAAAATGAAATATACTTTTATTTTAAACGTGTGTAATATAATATTATATATATATATATATATATATATATATATATATATATATATATATATATAAAATGAGTACTTACCTTTTTGTATTACCAATGCTGCAGAATCTTGCTCAAGTTCCATTGTGTGATCTATACTCATTTGCTTGATTTTTTTTAGTTTTGTTGCTACATTTCTTTTTGCTAGAAATGCTCTCATCATACATTGTACTTTTATGATTTTTTTAACTTGAGTTTCATAGAGTCTTAAAATGAAATAAAAACTGAAATTATCGTAATTTCAAATAAACACTTAATTTACCTAGCCAAGTATTCTTCATTATAATATTTCAAAAATACTTTAGACTTTCCAATCGCCCAACCTTCCATTTTAAGTCGAATTAATAATAAACGACAATTTTCTTTAGTTATTTCAACACTTTCATCAAAATCGAATGCTAAAAATTTGTATCTAAAATCAAAATATTTAATAGACTCTTAAATAATTAATTTGAAATTTAAATTTATATAAATTTTTTTTGTTCTGATTTTTAATAAAATATCTTAATACCTGCGTAAAAATTCATTGAATGGTATTCTATGAGGATATCCTTTTTGTCTAGCTTTTGCTGTGTCAACTACAGAAAGTGCTTTCAATTGTTGTTTAATTATATCACTATTAAATCCTCTTGTACGTCCAATTAAATCTGATCGAATACATCTAACAAAATGTGTACCACCATTCCCAGGACCAATAGCAAGATTTTGTAATAATTCTGCACTAGTTGATCTAAACACTGAACTTGCTGTACGCATCTGTCGAGTTTGTGAATAATATCCTTCAGATTGTTCTCGAGATTTATTCTTTTTTGACTTTTCATTTTCTTTAATAAGAGCCGCACCCCATTTCGCTTTTTTAGACATATTGGACTTAAAAGGTTGATCAATAACCAGAGTTCCTGTTTTTGTTAACGGGTTCGAAAAAAATGTTTGAATGCGTGTATCTTTTGACATTCGTAAAATATCTATCATTTCTGGAGGTAGAAAATCACGATTTTTTTCTGCCATTTCTCGAGAATCATATTTTATAGTTCCTGTATAGTGCGAGACAGCAAATTCATAATTATCAACTAATTTTACGTATGTTCTTTTCGATGTTTTCTTTACGTTATCTGAAAATAGTTTGTATTTCATTTGAGTATTAAATCAAAATCTAAAAAAGTGTAAAAATAATAATCATCAACAATTTTTTTCTCTACGTGTAATTCAAGAATTTTCTTATTTATTAATTTCATTAAAATGTTACATCTATTCTGTATTTACTGAATGAGTAGCACAAAAGTATTAAAAATGAATATATTTAAAAGTTCTTGATCATTAGTTCATAAAAGTCATTCATAATTAAAGATCAGTCTAAGTAAATTTTATAGCAAAAACTAATTAAATTCACGTAATTAAAAATATAAAATAATTTATTATATTATAAGCCTTGAATTATATATCATCCAAATGTGACGCCTAGATTTGTGTTTTATTAAAAAGAAACAAAAACCATACATATGTTTCACTATACACCACCCTATACACATATTTATTTTTAATAAAACACAAAACTTGGTGTCACATTTAGATGACTATGTATTTTAAAGAAAAAAATATAAAATTGTTTTATAATATTAAATTTAAAATAAATATAAAATTGATTTATAATATTATTATATAATATAATATATTATTATTATATAATATATTAAAGAATCTTTATATGCAATATATATTGTTTTATAATTTTTGTAAATTATGTTTTAATGTAATTATGTTTTTAAATAATATTGAAGTTTGTACAGTTAACTTCAGTTTACTTTTTACCTATGATATATTGATATCCTTTATACTGTTTTGATGCATCATCCATACATGATAAAAGTCCATTTGGTTTATTCATAAGTTCATCTATGATTAATTTATTATCGAAATATAATAATGGCGGTGAAGGAACATGCTCCTCTTGCTGTTCTAACATTTCCCAAGCAAACACACGTTGTGTATAATGATATTGCATTTGTTCATTTACACAATTTACAAACAATTGTTCCATTCGATTTCTATTATAACATTCAAATCCAAACATATCCAAAATATTAATACAATATTTGTCACCGCTGTAATAATAAGAAAATAATGCTTATTAATTTTTTAATAACACGAAACTAAAAAAAGTATATTTTAGAAATTCGACGTTTTATTTTATATTTAATACACATATATTATTTATAAGCTTTTATTTAAGAAATATTAGATCTATTTAATATGAACTTACAATACAACTCTTCCAAATGATAATTTAAAGTTGATTAGATTAACAATCCAGTCTACTAATCTACTATAGATATTATTTGCTAAAATATCTCGTGCATCTCTTGCTTCATTCCCTGTATGTTTACGTCTTTCAGCTGTACCATTTTTAATATAACAATAATTCGTTAACGACCAACAGAATTTTTTTTGATCAATTTTTAATAACTGTGCTACACGTTCCGCTGTTTCTACGTTTTCAATTTCGGCAGTTTTATCATCCACATCTTTAAACTGAACATCGCCAAGATTTAAGATAGCTGATAAAGTAGTCCATATTGTCTCGATTTCATTTTCATCGAAACCAATATCTGTAAGATTTTGTTGTATTATCAAAAATTGTTTAAAATTAGTTTTTGAATTATCACGAGGACATGTAGATGATTTATTTTTGTTTTCTAAAATTCGAAGATATCGATATTTTCGATCAGTATTTAATTGATAAGTCGTTAATTTATTTTCAGCTACCATTGCGTCATACATATAATAAAATATGTGAAAATTTGCTTGATTCCTAAAAAATAATATTTTAATTTGTAGTTAATAATATTCAATTACTTTATGGTTTATTATATTTAAAATGAATTTAGAGAGTTAAGCAAACTTATTATTATTAATTTATACACTAAACAAACTTTTATTTAAAAATATATCAGAATATGAAAATAGTTCCAAACTTACATATCTGTAGATGATACTCTCCATTTTTCTAATTGATGTAGTGTAAAAATTGCTCCACTAATTTTTCCAGTCGCTCCGAATGTAATCTGATTTTTCAATATACATCGAGTTGAATTCGCATTGATTGTTGTTGATGCATTACTAAATGAATGAATTATAGCCAGAGACTTTAACACTTGTTGACCAATTCCTGAATTCATACTTTGCCCTAAATATACTAAATGTTCAACAAGATGAATCATGGCAGTAGTTTTTCCAGACAGGGTTTCTCCAGAAAGTAAAATATGCTGATTTTCTTCATGATGCAGTACATCTTGATATGCACCATCAGCCACGCCATAAATATGTGGTGAATTATCAGATCGTGACTTAAATTTATATTTAATATGAAACTGAAATTTAGAACATTTTTTAGTAAATATTATTTTTAAAAAATAGAATATATATATATATATATATATATAATAAAAAATACAAACTTCAATTCCATAAATATCTTGTCTTTCATTCGGATTAAGCACCAACAATACATCTCCTACATATGTTTGAAAATGACCGAGTTTCATTCTTTCTTCTAATTCGTTTAAAATAGTATCTTCATTAATATCTTCTAAAGCAGCTAAATCTTCCACATACATTAGTTCCGGTGTAGAATTTTGGTTAGTTTTCAATAATTTTTTTTGAACTATACATTCCGATCTTCGTTTAATTTTCCCTATAGGACTAAATTCCATTGCTAATTGTTTTAATTCTTGTGTAAGCTTCAAGAAAAAATTAATTTAGTTAATATATAAATGACTTATCGTTGAAATAACTTACGTAATAATCATTTTCTGGAATGTTTTCAAAAAAAGGATGTTCTAGTAATTCTATTATGAAAGGTCGATGTTCAGGATTCTTTTCTAAACATCTAAAATGAAATAATGACTGAATTGAATAATTAATTTTTAACAATATGTTCGTACATGTCCTGTTAAAATAATACAATATAAGTAAACTCATTCTGAATTTAGACTAGTATGTATTGTACATTAAAGTGAATAGTATGGTAGTATTTTTTAATTTGTTACATATATAAAAATAAATATTTTTTTACAAAACCTGAATGTAAATTATTAAAAAAAATTAATTTATTTCCCAATTCCGTAAAAAAATGTATGCTTATTTATGTTCTCCACAAATAATATTCTCTTTTATTTTAAATCAATAAAAAAAACAATACTCAAAGCATTTATTGATTATTATTAATTAAAATCGTTTTTTAAATATTTTTCAATATACATTACATATTATATTACATGTTGGTATCAAATAAATATAATGCATACTTGAATAATTTTTAAATAATTAAAGTGATATACGTACTCTGCTATAAAGTCATTATATATTTGTGACCAGTTAGCTGGACGATAAAGACCTGGCGGTGGATTTCTAATTATTTGAAACATGGCACGAGTAGGATGTATGTCTTGAAAAGGTGCTTTTCCATCTCCTAATTCAATAGCAACAATGCCTAATGACCAAACATCACATCTATTTCCATATCCTGCAGTTTCTCTGAAATATATTTTATATATATATATATATATATATATATATATATATATGTTAAAATGTAAATTAGTCACAATATTAATCCATTAAATTTATTTTTATTAATTTAATATATTGTTGGTTTATAAAGTACATACTCTTTTAAAGTATTATCGCTGGTTACTACTTCCGGAGACATCCAACATGGAGATCCTATGCACGTTTTACGTTTTCCTAATGGTCCATCCAATTCTCGCGATAATCCAAAATCAACTAGTTTTATTTCGCCTTCTTTAGTTAGAAGAATATTATTACCTTTTACGTCACGATGTAAAATCATGCAATCGTGAAGATAAATTAAAGCCTGAAATATATATATATATATATATTTCTCTCTCTCTCTCTCTCTATATATATATAGAGAGAGAGAGAGAGAGTGTTTTTTAAGCGTGATATAACTTTAAAATTATATTTAATTACACTTTAAATTGAAACCTTATAGAAAGTTCTATCTAACCTAAAAAACACCTTTTATCATACCTTTATATATATATATATATATATATATATATATATATATATATATATATATATATATATATATATATATATAAATAGAATGTTTTTTAGATTAGATAGAACTTTCAATAAGGATTCAATTTAAAATTCTACCACGCTTAAAAAATAATCTGTATATATATTTATATATATATATATATATATATATATATATATATATATATATATATATATATAATACATATTTTAAGTTTGAAATAAACTTTTTTTTTTGATACTGTAGTAAACTAATTTTAACACAAATAAATCACACACTCCAACGCCACAAGATTTTATAAATATGTCCAATAATCACTTATTGTTCATTTTATTTATTTAAAAGTTGATGAACATTTAAATAGCAATGCTATAATATGTATTAGCTTTTATGCATGTAAGTAAACAATAAATAATAATTCAATACTTTTAAAATTCTTATGTTAATGGCGAGTGATTAGTTTGTGTGAATACATATATTATAATGTATTATTTCTTATTTTAAGAAATTAATATCATCAACTTTAAAAAGAAAAATTATATTAACATCTATTCTTTTATCTAAAACAATGATTTGCTAATGAATATCAAATTATTTATATTCTAGTAAAAAATTAATTCAAGTGAAAATTATATGCAGTGTATTATATTTAACTTTTTAAAATATTCACGCCTTGGAGGTTTTAAAATAAAATAAAAAAGTTGAAGCAGTTTTCATCATTTAAATTACAGTTAATATAAAAATTAATACAGAAAACAACAAACAGTATAATATTATATACGTATTTTATAATGAATGGTTTAAATTAGATGAAATAAATCAAATAATGAAATATACTATAATTTTCTTTATTATAATGTTATAATTGATAAATATTTTAAAATATTACAAAAATACGATTTCATATTTTCCGTTTCGATAAAAAAGAAAAAATCAGAATATATAATAAGGTCTAAATACGGGGTGAGTTTGAAAATAGTATTTAAACATTTAAGTAAAATTTTGCGGAAATATAATTTAAATGAAAACAAACTATAATATAATTACATGACAATTTTTATTTAAATAAAAAATCAAATAATATTTCTTGTTAATTAATAGTATATATATATATATAATTAAAAAAATATGTACAAATATTCTTGCTATAATTAAAATTATACACTTGAAATGTGTGAAAAATGAATATATATTTTATATCATTTTAATGATTTTTTTATTTCATTCTTCGAAGTGTAATCATTCATATCAATATAAAGAAGTATTATAATATATATTAATTATTCATGGTTGCTATTAATGACTCGTAATTGTTATTTTATTATAATGTATATAATTTTATGTCTTCATTTGATACGGACACTTGTATGACATCTTTTATAAATATATTATTATTTTATTGTACTTATTTATTTCGATTCGTTGCAAATATTTAATGTATATTACTTTTACAAACTAATGTAATTAGTTTGTATGTGTATATATATATATATATATATATATATATATATATATATATATATATATATATATATATATTAACATATACTTTAATGGGTATTTTTAGAAATAAAGATTATTTATCAGTCATGTATCTACATAATTCATAATGAATGCATTAATTAAATTAATGAATATAAAATAAATAAAATATTCTTTATTGATTTTCACTACTATTTTCATGAGTATTATAATTTTGAAGAATTCAATACTATGAAATTAAATATAATTGTTAAATTAAATGAATGCTTCTTATAAGAGTATATTTATTTTTTTATTTTATTAATTAACCGTTAGTATTAAAAATTTCAATATTTTCAAAGACTATATAATAAAAATTTTAACTCGTTGTAATTGTTAAATAATAAACTGTGATGAACGAAATACTTTATTTATAATATTTTTTTAAAAATTTGTCATTAGAAATATTTCAAAATTTGAGTAATGGTGAATATACCTCAATTTATATGGATTGTGAGTATTTAATTTTTTATCTAAAAAAATCTTTAACGATAGTTTGACTACATTATTAAACATTAATTGTTTGTTAATGATGACTAATGAATACACATGTATATTAGCTATATATATATATATATATATATATATATATATATATATATATATATATATATATATATAATATGTATATATGTATTTGTTTGTTTGTTTGTTTGCTTGCTTGCTTGTTGCAACATTTTAGTATTTATAAATATAGAAATAGGTTTCATGTTTTATGAACATAATCACGGTGGTCTTCATATCAAAATGTTACTTTTTGATTTGTTGTAAGATGCTATAAAGTATAATAAAGTTGGCATGAAATATTAACAAGTTCATTAATTTTATCGCCTAGAAAGCATTTAATTTTATTTTCTTTTGTAAATAAGCATATATATATATATATATATATATATATATATATATATGTATACATAATATAAAGTTTACAAAATATTGTATAAATTTGATTATTGGTAAATATTGGTATTTGTTTCTTTGTTTTCTTGACTTTCTTAAATATACACCTTTTAATAAGTTATCACATATGATTAAATTATATACTTAGTCAAATGAAATAATAATTGTTAATAAATTAAATATTAGGTTGGCAAGTATCTCCCTTCCGCTTTTTTTTTTTTGTACATAGCTGCGAAATTCAAAAGACCAGAAGGCGGAAGGGAGATATTTGCCAACCTAATATTTAAATTCCCTACTCAATTTATGGTAAATCAATCTATATATATATATATATGTAATAACTTTAAGAAAATTTATGGTTTGTTAATTTTATACTCAAAAATGTAAATAAGCGTTTATAAATATATTTTTTTCCTATGAGTAAGTAAAAGAAAAGGGTATATTACAAAATATGTAATATGTATGGGAGATGATATATAGGTATGAAAACGTTAATCCAAAATCCAAAATAAATAAACAATTTTTGTTATCTTTAAAAATAATTAACGTACTTTTTAAAAAAATATAAACAATTTGTATAAAATCATTTACTGTATATTTATTAAATTTAATAACATTTATAAAAATTATGAAAATGAACTTATATACTTATTTTTAAAAGTGTGAATCCTATTTTTCTTTACCCATGCATAATATAATAATTATGTGCGAAATATTTTTTTTTATTTATTATTATTAAATATATTCAACATACCTTAATTGTTTCTTTTAAGATAAATGCGATATGTTCTTCAGTCATTCGTCTATTCTTTGTTTGAAGACCAATAACTAAATCTGTCACGGGCCCACCTTCACAGTACTGTAAAAAATATAATTTATTTAGAATAAAATTAAAATTACCTTAATGTTCACATTATTAATCTTGTTAAAATAAATTAAATGTTAAAATTTAATGTGCTTTTAATGTATTTATTAATAATTGTACATGTATTCACACACAAATATATATATATATATATATATATATATATATATATATATATATAGAGAGAGAGAGAGAGAGAGAGAGAGAGAGTGATGAATTTGCTAGAAAACATACTTCAATATTCTCGGAGTGATAAGGGTTAATATTAGTAGTAATCAATAATATAAAAAATTAATAATTAAATGCACGAGTCCATGTAATTCATTCTTGAAAAATTGTAAATCTACTGTTCTCAGAATATATAAAATTTTTTTTTATGTTGGATAGAACTTTCGATAGGAATAGTTGTTAAGTTAGTTGTCAATTTGTGCGCTATAAGTAACATTTGGATTCAGTATATTTTATTAAATCATTATGGAATGATTTACATTTGAGCAACGTTTCCAAATTTTAGAAATTTATTTCAAAAATCAGTGTTCTGTTCGCCGAATTTATAGAGCAAAATTTTGTTCAGTGATGAGGCTCATTTTTAGCTTAACGGGTGCGTTAATAAGTAAAATTGCCGCATTTGGAGTAAGACTAATCCTAAAGTGATTCATGAGAACCCGTTACATTCAGAAAAATGCACCGTATGGTGCGGATTGCTCGCTGGTGGCATCATCAGACCTTATTTTTTTCGAAATAAAGCCGGAGAGTGCGTTACTGTCAATGGTGTACGTTACAGAACGATAATCAATGATTATTTGTTTCCAAATTTGCATGATATCGATCTGGAAGAGATATGGTTTCAGCAGGATGGTGCCAGGTGCCATATTTTGACTCAATCGAGCTATTGAAATAAAAATTCAGCGATAACGTTATCTCCAGAAATGGACCTGTGAATTTGTCTCCACGATCGTGTGATTTAACACCTCTGGATTATTTTATTTGGGAATATATTAAATCTTTGGTTTATACTAATAAACCAGCAATGATTGAGGTATTAGAAGCCAACATAACTCGTGTTATTACGGATATACGGCCTCAATTACTTGAAAAAGTGACTCGAAATTGGACTGATAGAATGCGGTATTCAAAAGTAGCTATGGTTCACATAGGTCGGAAATTATTTTTAAATAATAATGACATAAAATGATCTTTCAAATAATATCAAATAAATGGTCATCCGGTTAATTAATATGTGCTTTATTTCAATTTAAAGTTCTATCACACTTAAAAAAACAATCTTTATATATATATATATATATATATATATATATATATATATATATATATATATAAACCCACATATCTACATACACAATGTTTATGTATAATACGATAATATATGTTTGTGACTGCATGATATTTAATTCTATGTACATTTGAGTATTTGTATATGCACAAACAGATGCATTAAATAAGAGTTGACACAAATAAGTGATTTGCAAAATATGTTATCTCTCTAGAATAATCCAACGAGAATTATCTTAAAAACTATCACAATATATTATAATGAACATCAGTAAAGAGTGTTGTTTGCTTTTATTTTATTTAATTTCTTTTCAGCCAGCCATAACTGTGTGCAAGTATATCTTGCTGTTACATATACATAAATATAAACATCTTTTTGTCATCTTGTTATCGTAAATCTGGAACGCGTTATGTTTGTCGTTATACGTTGCGCTATCGTTACGCTCCAGCGAAATTCTGACATACGGCTTGGGAACGCTCAGCACGCAACGAGTCGTTCTTTTTTCGAATCAACATGAGATTTGAAAGCTGCATTGCTTTATGTATATACAAATATCTTGTCCGTAAACTATGTACATCGAAAGTGTTTCGATATTATTTCGTTTGATTTATTTCTATTTGTGCAGTATAGACAATGTATGCATATATAAATTAAGTTGAATGTCTAAACGAGTGATGTTGATCAGTTTACATTATTAAGGTTAATGTTATAATCTATTTCAGCAGGATGTATTTACAAATATGTAATTGATTTACGGCGAAGCCATTTAAGCGATACTTTTCTTCGTAGTAATTAAATAAAACACATTCATTTCTAGGTCATTTACTTATTGATGAAAAATCAAATCATTACAATGATTTTGTTGAATTTAATTTATATACATATATATATATATATATATATATATATATATATATATGTATATATGTATGCTATTAGATAAATTTATTACATTTTTAATTAACCAGTAATTGCTATTCCAAAGTTCGAAAACATTAATTCGAAATACAAAATATAAGGTCATCCAAATGTGACGCCTAGATTTGTGTTTTATTAAAAAAAAACTATACACATGTTTTCATATACATCACCCTATACCTATTTTTCTTTTCAATAAAACACAAATCTAGAGGTCACATTTCAGTGACCCTATATTATTGTGTAAATCATTTCTAAAATATTTTAATTTATTAGTGTGTAATAACAGTTTATTAAATATTGTCTAGTAATTATGTACGAATATTTTTACGAGATATACCATTAATTATAATGTGCAACAAGTATTTTGTGATACGATAAGTACCTGGTATTTTTATACATTTTAAACACACAATTCAGAAATAATATTCAAACTCATTTCATAATACTGCCGTGCAAAAGTATTTGCCATATGGTTAACATAAGAAATTTATTGATAGAATTCAATAAAGTCATTAAATAAAAAAAATTATTCAATTGATAAAAAATATATTATTCATTAGAAAAAAATACCAAAAAAAAATATTTTTTTTAATTTAACGATTTTATTGAATTATATCAATAAATTGCTTATGTTACCCATATGGCGAATACTTTTACACGTAAGTGTATATATATATATATATATATATATATATATATATATATATATATATATATATATATATATATATATATATGTTGATAGAAAAAATAATAAAGTGACTAAACAATAAAATAATCATAATATAACAAAAGTAGTAACAAAATTAAAAAAAAATCTACAACCATGTTTCTTACTTTAATAGCTAATTAAAACTGTTTCAGATTTATTTTCTTACTTACCTCCATAACAAACCATATTTCATTACATTCACTGTAATCATTTTTATGCTTATAAGCTCCATAAAATATCGGTAAATTTGGATGAGTTGCAAGGTTTTTCAAAACATTATATTCTTCTTGAATAAATGTTTCATTTTCTGGTGTAAATTTTTGTATTTTAATTGCAACCTTTTTGCCACCCTGTTGAGTATCGAGTGCAAGATGTACATTGGCGCAAATTCCACTTCCAATACATTCTTGTAATACATATCTATCTCCAGTATTTGGTAAATTTTCTATATCTTGAGCTGCTTTTGTTAGCATGTTTCTGAAAATAAATTTAAACATCATTTAAATTTATAATATATATATATATATATATATATATAGAGAGAGAGAGAGAGAGAAAGAGAAAGAGAGAGAAAGAATTAATTCTATTAACGACTGTGAAAATATTAAAATGTATTTAACTTTTATAAATCATTTTATAATTTAGCTTTGTAAAATAATTTAAATATTTAGAATGTAATTACCACTAATAATTATAAAGTGTGATTTATTAGAAATAAAAATCAAACAATAAGAGTTAAATTATAAACTTGTAATATTTCAAAAACTGAAATAGAAAGTGATTCGTGGTTGAAATAAATGAAAATAAAAATTTATTCTTAATAGAAACCTAAATGTCATTTATTATTTTTATTACAAATTAAATATAAAAAATGCAATTATTTGAAATTAAAATAATAGTTTAATTCGTTCTTAAAAAACTATTATTAAGTGATAAATTATTATTTATAATAACAGCAAGAAAAATAATAAAGAAATCAATCTACAATTAAATTTGATATGAACTTGCATTGCACAAATCAAACTATTATATACAATAGAATTTGTTCTTATTTTTATATTGTAAATATATATATATATATATATATATATATATATATATATATATATATAATATGTATATGTATATACATGTATATATATATATATATATATATATATATATGTATATATATATATATATATACATATATTAGGTTATCAAATATCTCCCTTCCGCCTTTTTGTCTTTTGAATTTCGCGGCTATGTACAAAAAAAAAAGCGGTAGGGAGATACTTGACAACATAATTTTACTTGATATATATATATATATATATATATATATATATATATATATATAATTTTCTAGGAGTTAATAACTTAATGGGATTTAACTAATTTTTGTTTCTTTAAAAAGTTAAAAAAATATTATTTGTATGTAAAAGCATTTAATTTTTTTTTTCTTGATGTATTGAGTGTATTAATTAATATTTTAGAATATATTCTTGTAATCAAAAACATAAAATCATATTTTTAAGAGAATAAAATTATTAACCCAATTTTAATAATCAATATATTATTTACGAACGAATACTCTAATTTTGAAAAAAATAATAATATGATAAGCAAGTTAATGCTCTCTTAGGATTGATATGAATTAATAGTATGAAAATTGTTAATTTTATTTTAAAGGACATATTAATGATATAATTTATAAAAGAGGTATATTTTAGTTTTTACTACTGGATGTATTTATCTAAATTGTTATAAATGTGTAATATAAACTCTAAAGTATATAAATATATGGAAACATTTAGAGAATAAACTAAATAAATATTCATACTAAATTAAACATAATATATTCGATTTTCATTAATATATATATATATATATATATATATATATATATATATATATATATATATATATATATAATAATAAATATTACAATAATTATTGAAAAGTATGTAGTATTAAAATAAAAATGTAAAAAGTACTTTTCTAACGCTTAAAACTAATTATTTATATTTGTGAAAAAAAAATTTAAGTAACTAAAAAAAGAACAAAATGAAGTTGTAAATATTTTACAATGTACACGGATACAATGAAATAATGAATAATTAAAAATTATTACTTTCTGTTTCTGTATATTTTGAAATTAATTTTATTATAAAATAAATACAAAAATTAAAAAATATTTTTACAAACATGTATAACATCATTATTAGTAAATAATTTTATAAATGACATTGTTTTTAACAGTATTTAAAATTTTTAATATTAATTTATGAAACATGAAGTGCCATCAAAATATTTATTAATTTTTTTTTATAAATAATTTACGTTTTATTCTAAGAAATATTTAAATGTACAAGTCATATATGATAAACAAACATTATGAATAAAAAAAATATTATAAACTACTAGAACTTATTCAAACAAATATTCAATGATTTTAATTCATTAGTAAATTTTTATTTTTAACCAATAAATAAAAAAAGTATTTTTCTTAAAAAAATACCACTTTTATGTAATATTTATTATTTTTTTAAGCTATTGATTTAATGAATATTAAATAAATTACTGTTCTTAAAGAAATATTAATATTGTAGTTATTATTTAAAGTTTTCATTTAATCTTCATTAAATAAATATAATTGATATACATTTTTTTCAGACAAATGGAAAATTATTATATATTTTCTTTACAATATATTTCTGAAAAATATTTGCCTGAAAAGAGTGTTTTGATTATATTTTCATGATCATTTTTTCATAATTTTTATTATATTTTTTTTAATTTTAACCATTGGGTTTCTTAGTGACATGAATTATAACAGTGATAGATCAAATTGAAGATTGAATAAAATGTTGGTATTCAAATTTTGTACATATATATATATATATATATATATATATATATATATAAATTTTTGTTACAATGTAACATAGTTTAATTAAAAAATATCTATTTTTTTGTACTTACCATATCTTTTTTGTCAGTACAAATAGTTAACTGGATGTAGCTTGACTGAGAAGTATTATTTTTATGAGCTTTCAGGTCAGCAGGAAGACTTTCAAGTGTTATATTGTAGTACACAGTGGCTTCTAAATGCAGGGCTATCAAGATATTTCTTTTTTAACGATTAATAAATATTTTAACTTATTTAGTGTATTATTGAAATTATCTTTTTATTATCAATATATTTGATTGTATATTATATTTTTTTTAAATAATATATATATATATATATATATATATATATATATATATATATATATATATAGAGAGAGAGAGAGAGAGAGAGAGAGAGAGGCATTTTTAGGCATAATATAATTTTTGATAGGGATTCAATTTAAAGTTATTTTACGCTTAAAAACACACACACACATACATACATACATACATACATACATATATATATATATATATATATATATATATATATATATATATATATAAATTTTATGGATGT
>CP092087.1:28090286-28137786 GCA_029203775.1 Neoneuromus ignobilis
ATGTATATATAAAGGTATAATAAATGATGTTTTTTTAGGTTAGGTAGAGCTTTTGATAGAGATTGAATTTAAAGTTCTATCAAGCTTGAAAAAACATCTTTATATATATATATATATATATATGTATATACGAGGGTCGTTTGATAAGTATGGTAAATTTATTTATTTAATTTTTGCAATTTAGTTTTTCTTACGTTTTTACCAAAGTTATCAAACGATCCTCGTATATATATATTTAATAATGTAATTATATTAGAACAATTTAGAAATTCTCAACAACAATAGTACAAATTAAACAATAGTTTTGTAATAAAAATAAATAACATTAATACTTATCATTTTCAAAGTGAAAACGTCATATACTAACACTTTATAAGAACACTTGAAGTAACTCAGTTGAGAATAATTGATAATGGCATGATGCATTTCAAGGAAAGTGCTTATTATTCATCTTATAATTGAAATGTGGATCTTTTTAGTACCTGTAATATTTAGGATAATGTAAGGATAAAAAGTAATACATATTTCTTTGTAAAAAAAACGATTTATTTATTGTTGTAACTAATTAAACGTACTTATAATACTGCTAAATGTGTACAGAAAGTTAACAATCCTTCAGATCACTGGTTTTTAATTTGTCTATACGGTAGACATAAATAAAGAAAAAACGTCAGTTCATATAATAATATCGTAATTTAATTAATATAATAAATAAGTTAATAAATTACTATAATAAAATAATTGTAATTGGCTTTTAATTACACCTTATCTCTAATTATTGGTATTATATATTAATGTGTCAAGAAGCCTTTATAAAATTAAATTAATATATATATATATATATATATATATATATAATATATATAATTTTTCAAATTATTAAATAGCAATAATGTTTGATTTTAAATTAATATTGTAGAATAAATCAGGTTTATTTAATGCATGTATATGTACAAAATAATAATAATAATATCATGTCTTTTTTATAAATTCTTCGGTATGATTCATTAGAAAGAATTAGTAGTTAATAATTATTTTTACATGAAAATAAGTTATTAATTAAATTGTTAAATCATTAAATTAAAAAATTGATCTTTACAATTTGATTATTAATAAAATACATTAGTTTCTAGAAATTAATAGAATTATCGTATATTTTATGTATATCTAAAGGAAATAAATAAAAATAAAACAAAGAATGTAGGAGATAATTTTTGATTAAATATTATATATATATATATATATATATATATATATATATATATATATATATAACATAATCGATGTTTTCTCTAAAATTACGATTAAAATTTCACTATTCAATCTTCTCTAATACATTAATAATGGTAATAATAGTATTTGACAAGGGTTATATAATTCAACAGTAATGAAAATGTTTTATTATTGATACTTTCTAACACAAATGAATTTTAACCCCCAATGCCACAATATGTTGTAAAACGTTTAATAATCATTTATTCTTCACTCTGTTGTTTATAACAATAATGGACTTATGAGCATTTCAATGACGATGCCATCATCGTCAGAGCCTTTTTGTTATATATTTTTTTATAACAAAAAGGATCTGACTATTGATGGATTTGCCATCGAAATGTGCATTAGCCCATTATTGATAAAAATAGCAAAATGAATAATAAGTGATTATTGAAAATTTTATAACATATTGTGGTTTTGGAGGTGAAAATTCATTTGTGTTAAAGTAAATTTACAAAAGTTTCAAAACAAACAATCGGTACTTTTATTAATAGCAGATTTTAATTTTTATTTTTTTGAGATATATTTGTTTGAGTTAATTAATTTTGATTTTTTTAAAAATAGTTTGATTACAAAATTTAGTGTAATAGCTAAGCTATATTTGTATTAAAAAGTATTGTTTAAAAACTGTTTTTGATATAATTTATATTTCTAAATGTTATAACATAAATGATTTTTATATATTCAGTATATTATAGTTTTTGTGAAGACAACATTTATTATATTATACAATGTTTCGTTATTTTTTATTATTAATGTTGTAATAATACTTTGATTTTTATATAGAATTATTTAAAAAAAAATATTTTATTTTCTTTTTTTGAAATTATTATTATAATTCTATAATCTTAAGATTACATTTTTATTCAATGTACAAATGTGTTATTTATCTTCAAAAGTTTTTTTTAATGCAAGTATTTTTATTATATTGTAATTTTAATACAAAATGTTTTCTTGATTTAGTCAAACTTATTCTTTTAATATTTTAGTAATTTCTGAAAACTTTACATTAAAAATATTCTTTATAAACATAATTTATAACAATATAATTTAGTAATATTATTACATAATAACATTCACTAAAATATAGATCCGGCGTTACATTTAAGATAATTGGACAAATAATGCTTTCGACACATTTTTTTATTTAAATTAGATACATCAAATCGTATTTTTAAAAATTAAAATTTTAAAAATATGTTATGTAACTTTAATTTGTTTATTAACTTCACACCTACACACACACACACACACACACACACACACACACACACACACACACACACATATATATATATATATATATATATATATATAAATTGATAAATGCTGAACGTTCAATTAAAATATAATAAAAAATTATAATAGTTTTGGATCTTTTTTTATCAAATATTATAATTTACTTATGTAAGCAAATGACTTTGAATCATTTTTTGATTATTTATTATATTTTTTTTGTTTTTTCAAATAAATGTTTAGATTAAATATCTTATATTTTCAGCAAACACATTTTAATATACAAAAAGTGAATCTAAAAGTTTAACTTATAATTTATACTGAATAGAGCATATACGATATAATCTGCATGTATTTTATTTTATATTTTCGGTCTTTAGTATATAATCATTTAGTTTCAAGTAGTTTCAAATAAAAGTTTATATATTAGTTAATATTTAATTAAAAAGATAACAATATGAAATCCATTACATTTTATGCCATTAGATATTTATACAGTATTAGTTTCTAATTTACAAAATGCAAACGAAAAATATTTCAAGAACATTTGTATTGTTTTTAATATATGCAAATATAAATCATTTATTTAAAAAAATAATTAATTGTTGTCCATAATACGTAACTCGATTAAAAATAAACTATTATGGTTTATTTATTTTTTAAATAAAAATAACAATTATATCATAACTTTGATCTTATTTTTGTATAGCCAAATACATCTGTGAATTAAAAATAGGGAAACAAATTTCAAAAATATTTTTAATATATATTAGTCCCTAGTTTTTAAGATTTTATTTTCAATAAGTTTGTAAATTGTAAAATACGTTTATTTTACAATTTATGTAAATATATTTAGCAAAGATGTGACGTAAATTAAAAAATTCAAATTAAACTTAATATCGAATTGATTATATACATACATACATACATATATATATATATATATATATATATATATATATATATATATATATATTAAAATAATTATTTAAAAATATCTATATTTTAAATTATTAAGAAAATAATGTTTAATTTTATATTTTAATTTCAACAAAAATTCAAAGAATTTTAATTTATTAATACATACGTCTCTTTAGTTTCTTAACAAATATATATATATATATATATATATATATATATATATATATATATATTCAAAATTTGGTAAATTTTGTATTTCGTTTACATTTTTCAGTTAAATGTTTATATTGTAGGCAAATATATGTAGTTAACATAATATAAAAAGTGAATATTTAAAATAAAGCATATTGTTTTTTGAGAGAAATACTTTTTTTATATTTTATTAATAAAAATAATTTCATCATAAAAGCTGATATTGAATAAATATAAATATAGGCATGTTTACAAGCTCAATATATTTCAATGAAAGCAAAAATAATCTTCTCAATATAAAATAATGTTCGACAAAATAAATATTTTGCTTATTTTATAAATTATATTTGAATGTAGTGGAAAATCAACATATTTTAGCGGAATATAAGTTTGAGATTGAATGTATATCAAATTATTAATTTATATATTTACAAAAGTCTTGAAGCAATAGTTTTTTCGATTTCTCTCATATTATTTTTATACACACGATAAATAAGTATTTCTTTTTTAAATAAGTTAATTATTCTAAAAATATAATTGATTACCGTAAAAGGATTTTTAATATCCTTGATTATTACTTTTATGTATATTAATATTATTCATGTACATATCTGTTTAAAAAGTTTATATATTGACATATTGTTGAAATACTCATCCGAAGAACGTAAAATTAACACATTTATTTACAAACCGTGATCCATTCTTCTATGGTACAATTTTGGCACTCGACATAACAACACCAATGAAATTTACAGTTACAACGTTCAGTACGCCTTTGACGTATCATGTTATAACCACGACCACAACATAATGAAGCACATCCATCACCTCCTGTACTCGTTCGATTACACCTACGACCAACGGTGCCAAGAACATCCACCGATACATCCTTTTCACAAAAGTTTGGCGATCTTTGGTAATATAATAAATCTCCTGACAAATCTCTTTTACGATGTAATTTGAATTTTCGTGGCCCTGGACGTTTATTGGCACCTTGTCGTCGAAGTTTTGGTCTTCTTCTTCTTGTACCTCGTATTGTGTTACCGTATAAAAGTGGTGTACCATTGCCTAAGTTTGACTGATCAACTAATACAGCAGATCGAAATCTCTCTTTTAGTATTTTTCCAACCAATCGGAAATCCGGCGCTGATTTCCAACATGTTTTTAATTCACAACTGCCAGACATTCCATGACACTTGCAACGTACTTGCATGTTGTTAGCTACAGCCTAAAATAATAAAAAAATAAATTAAAGAAATTACTACTTTCATTTAAAATTTAACAATTGTGAAAATTCTCAGAATTTAGTAATAGTTGTGTATTAATGTATTTGTTTTAATGTCAAGAAAAAAAATGTTTCCTTAACATTTCATTCAGTCCTTTTTTTAAAAAAACGTTTATTTCTTATAAGACTCATTTAATACTAAAAATTACAATTGTAATATTTTTTGTAACAATCAATAATTAAATATTAATTTTATTTAATTTAAAAGATGAAATTTATCAAATAAAACCAAGTGGTAAAAACTAAAACAAATCTGGAATAGGAATTGAATAATGGATTTAAAGAATATACACATATAATTACAGAAATATACACAAATATACACACGCACCCCCCCCAGGCTTTCTCTCTCTCTCTCTCTTACACACACACTCTTTTATATATATATATATATATATATATATATATATATATATATATATATATATATATACTATATTTACTTGAAAATTTTAAATACATTATTTTGTTAATGGAAGTTATTTAATTATTACAAAAAAATAATGTTTAATATTATATTTGAAATCTTGCAAAACAGATTTTAAAAACTTAATTTCCTTTATTTTTCATTTGATTTCGCTATTAAAAAGAATTTAATGAGTCTAAATGTAATTAATTTCATAATAAAGATAATCAATAATTTTTGCGATATTAATATTTAAAAATATGTTATTGACTGATAATAATTCAGTAATAACTAGTAATAATAATATTAATTATAATATTTTAATATTTATCCAGTAAAATAAATTTACTCGTACACAACTATAATTAATAATGTCATTTTTAAGAAACTGTTTTTCAAACAATGCTGGAATCATGGAATAAAATAATTTAAGGTTATTTTCATTCGGTTAAAACTTTTACTAATAATGTATTTTAAATAAAATCTGAATAAAATGTTTAATATCTTTTATTTAAGAATTAATATATAAATATAATTTAATGATTACAAAGAATTCTAATAGTATTAATATATGTTGTTTTATATGCTGTTTATTAATCCAATTAATTTATTAAATAAGTATATAAATAGTTTTAAGTAGAAAAGTTATTTCAGTTTATTGTCTTTAAAATAAAATCAAAATGGAGCTGATATTAATATGTTTTTAAAATATTACAAAATAAAATGAAATCAATTCATTTAATATATATCAATATTAATTTTCAAGTAATAAAAATGTTATAATTATTATAGTAAGATATTTCATATATGCAAATTACAATTATTTCTTTTTCCAAATAATTTATTTTGTTATAAAATATGTTTGCATGAAAAAAGGAATTATAAATGAAATGTTTTTAATTATCAAATTAATTAAAGGAAATGATTATTTCATTTTTTTCATATATTTTATATATTTTTTAAATCTGAAGAATTATTTCAAATTTAATTAAATATTATATAAAAGTGTATAAAGAATTAATATTATTCGGTAGAAATATTTCTTTCATCTCACATTATACGTACATACTTCAGTACAATTTGTTTCCAAGGTTTAGAACTTTACATATTTTTATAGTGTATTAAATTACTCATAGATGGAGTTAAGGCAGTCATTTCATTCTTCAATTTACTTTTTTATACAACTTCTGAAATGTTTTAATATTTTTAAAAAAAATAAAATTATTGAAAAATTCAACGTATATACACACACACACACACACACACACACACACATATATATATATATATATATATATATATTAATTGCTTTTTAATAACTATATAATTTTATCATTTTTATAAAAACGCAAATATGTTCCAAAAAAAGCTTAAATAAGTACTACAAAATACATCTTACTTCGTCAATTGCTCCCAGATATTCAAATATTTAAATATAATATCTTATTTTTTATAAATATTAGATCGTGTTATATTAAATGTCGGATTTTTATATTATTTTCGATATAATAATCTGACATTATAAGACCTAATAAATATCAAATCAAAATGTTTTTTATTGAATTATACACAAAAAACATTAAATTTTGAAAAAAGGTAAAATATTTAAGTATTCTACAAGAGTTATAGTAATTTTATCTCCAAAAAGGTTATTAATTTTATTTTTTCTTCTATGAGATTATTCATTTTCAAACTTTTTATTTCGTTAGTTATGAAATTCTTGAGTTTTTTTTATAGAATAGAATATTCGAAATAATTGTATATTTCATTATGATTTTCTTCAGTATGTTCACATTCTATGATCTCCTTATTACATCTATATTATAAATTGTTCTAATTATTTTAATTTATGATTTTTTATTATTAAATAGTAAACTAGATTTTATAGCACGATACTCTGATACTAATAGAATAGCCATCGAAATGCACATTCACTTCAAAACATATAAAGTGAATAATAAGTGAATATTTTGATACTTTTATAATTTTATCTTATGATATTGAAGTGATAATTCTTTGTTAGTTTTTATTATTATCGTTTATTTTTTTTGTTAAAATAAAAGAAAACAATAATATAGATTATTGATTTATATATATATTAATTATTTAAATTATAATCTCACGTTTTTTTAGAAAAACCTGAATATAATGAATTAAAATAAATTTCCTATGATTTTTTGTTACTAAAGTAATAATTGATTTCTATGTTCAGAGATTTGTTTTTACTTTTGTTAATTATGTAAGTCATTTATAAAATATTATTTTTTTGATTTCTAATATTTGTTTCTATAATTATTAAATCAAATAAAAATAAAATTTTATTATATTCCATTTTATATCATCAATTAAAATAAAATGAAAGAAGGTATATATTCCAGCTTAATTTAAATAAAATTAATGAAAAATTTCAGAAAATGGTACCAAACGTAAAAAAAACATTGTAATGTATTAAATTAGAAAGTTTAAAAATAATACGAAATTTGAAATAGGCAAAATATTGTTAATAATTATATTCGAGATCTATCTGTACTTTGAAGTAACTTGATTTATTTTAAAATAGATTCTAAATTATTGAATTATTTTTTTAATATTAGTTATTTTAAATTACTTATATTTTATTATTCGTGCCACCTTGTTTTGTATATATAATCGTGAATTAATTACAATATATCTGTTTTAAAAATATACGATTTTTGCAACATATTACTGTTTATGTTATAGGAAAATCTCGAAATAATATATACATAATATTAGAAAAAAAATTAATATAGCGAATATTAAAAATTTAACATCTAGTTTATGGAATGGATTAAATTTATAAAATTTACTTTTAAATAATGAATTTTTTCTTTGAAATTATTGAAATTCTATATATTAAGACAATAAATTTAAAAGTATTTATCACTTATTCTCCCAAAAAAAATCAGAAGAAAAACTATTTTTTTCAAATAAGAACTAATATCAGATTTTTTTTTAAAAAAAAACTTTTTAAAACCATTTAATGTTTGATTGCTCTAATACAATAAATATTTATATTTAAAATGGTAAAATATTCAAAAATTGTAACTAAATTCTGTAAAAATTAATTTATTATTTCAAACCTGGGATGTATTTAATTTTTTTATATTTGTTTTTTAAAAAAAATAAAATAATCGTCTAGTCATCTAGTATCAAATGCATAATTAAATTAACGAAAATATTAATAATATCTTTTCTAGTATAATTACCCAATAATAAATTCTAATAGAAATAATTTACGAAATATTTATACGTAACATTTCTGTATCATTGAAATTCTATGCAAAATATGCTGACATCATCTATTACCACAAGATATTGAGATCACTACCTGGACGTCAAATTAAGTACGCATAATCTAATCTTGAATGTTTACGACTGCAACATTTTAGTTTGTAGCTCAATCTAGACACCAAAATACTGCTAATGAATGGTCAGATATCTCGCGGGTGGTCTGCAAAGAGAGATCTTATAGTCTGATGATATCTTGCGGCGTATTCTTCACGTAATGGTAATAATAATATGAGGCGCAGTCAGGCAACGGGACTGTTGCTTCTTTGTGATCGAATAATAATTTTCTATGTGCTTCTTTAAAAATACTGAAGTGTATATGATCGTAGATCTTACTATACTATAATATTAACTTTAAATGGTTTCCGTATGTATAGAATGTATAGTTATAAGCATTCAAACTTTCATTATATGTTTATATGTTTTTAGCTCTGTTAATAATATGCACAAATCTAGGACGTTGTAAATATTGTCTGTGAGAAATATTTGCAAAGTATTGTGAAAATTACTTGAACGTGTACATAACTACACGCATTTGTTACTTCTTGGGATTAATTATGTGTTTTATTGTGTATACACAAGCATATAATAAATTATTTGCCTCGTTTTGCCTTATTTACATAGAATAGTTAACGATTTATGGAGAAAATTGATTTAAATACACATATTACATACACTTTCATAATACTTTTTTTATTAATTATCAGATAATGTATAAGACACAAAATATATACAAGAAGCTCTTGTATTGATAGCAATATAATATTTTTTAATATAATAATTTCTTAGAAAAATAAATGAATTTATTATATTTTTATTGATATAATTGATACGAAATAATACAAAATAATTTTGTGTCTATATTATTTTTTTCCGAAAAAAAGATTTTACGAGGGTCGTTTGATAAGTGTGATAAAAAAGTAAGAAAAACTAAATTGAAAAATTTAATTAAATTAATTCAAAATTAAATTAAACAATAAATAAATTTACCATACTTATCAAACAACCTTCGTATATTTAATTGTTTTCTCTATACTAAAATTTAATAAATCGAGATGAAAAAAATAATAAACTATTTTATTTTTATTTATTTTTTTTAAGAAAGGAAATTTTTTCTTACGTGAAATTATTTTTCTATTTTCTTTTGTAATAAATATATACATATATATATATATATATATATATATATATATATACACCCGTCCCTCAATTTACGCGGAGTATCCGTTCCACGTGGATTTGTTTTACGCGAATGAAAATCGCTTAAATTGAGTCTGTCAGTACAATAGAAAAAATATTGGAAATAAAAGCTAGTAAAGTTGTAGAAACACATATTTCTTTCACATAGCTTAACAATAAAATAATGACGTTTTAGAAAATAAAAGTAGATAAATTTTATTCGGTGTCACTATCGCTACTGTAATTCAAAACAATCAACCTTTTATATATTTATATCGTGCTTTTTATACGTTCAAGTAAGAATTTGCGTCACTCTGATATATAATAAATTCCATGTAAAATGAAATCTATTTGAACGCGTATAAAAAGTGCCGCGTAAATAGAGGTATAATTTTCCGCGTAAAAAAAGTCCCGCGTAAATTGAGGGACGGGTGTGTATATATATTATCATCCTCCTCTTTTTATCAATTATTGGAAGGTCTCTCTAAAAATAATTCTTACCAATAGGTGATCTTTACTTCTTATTACAAGACCGACCTATTTCCATTTGAAACTCTTCGTTTTTATTATATCATTCGTAACTTTGAGTTTCTTCCGAATCCACTTTTTTCTCCTTATCTCCATATGTTATTTCGAACATACATCTTTCTATGCTGTTCTGTGCTGTCTATAGTCGCTGAATTTTTTTGTTATTTTACTACCATAAATGAGAAAATGTAAGTTATATTTTATGTATGTATTTAATGAAAGAATTTTTTCGGATTGACACCAACCTATTTTTCTTTTTCTTTTCACTTCATCTATAAATGTTATATTTGTGTTAATGAGTTGTCCTTAATAAATAATTATTCTTCTGTTTTTTTTCTTTTGATTTGATCTCCTTGTCAGAAAATTCATTTTACATTATTTATACTTTATTGTGGTTCATCATAAACCAATTTATCTGAGCTTGTTAAAAAAATAATATAGTTTTTTGCAAATATTAGATGACTTTATCTTGCTCTATATGTAAATTCATAGTTTGGTGTTTTAAATATTTCTTTTAATGTAAATAATCTCTATCGAAAGTTCTATCTAACTTAAAAAAAACACCTTTTATATATAAACATGTGTGTCTATGTATATGTAAAGATATGAGGGTTGTTTTTTTTAGATTAGATAGAACTTTCAATAGGGATTCAATTTAAAGTTCTATCACGTTTAAAAACTCTCTCTCTCTCTCTTTATATATATATATATATATATATATATATATATATATTCATTTAAGTAAATTAAAATTCATAAATAAATCCCAATAATTTTTTAATTTTTTTAAAAAATTAGCTTTCTCATAATATCAAATAAACAATGAATATATTTAAAACAATATTGTGAAATATTGAAAATCATACATTATCATATTATGAAATGTAATTTTAAAATTCAAAACAAAGTTCGTGTTGAAGTATACAATCCACAAATCATGCAAACGTCAACTCTCATTGCATATCTGCCGTATTTTGCAGATAATGCCATGTTATTATGTTTATCATATGACACTTAACTGTCACAGAAGTGTAGTATTAAAGGTGGTAAAAGATAATATATATAATGAAGTTCTACATTTCTTTGAGCATCCAATATAAGTGAATATGTGAACAAGAGAAACAGCGTCATTTTCTATATGAATCTATTTTTATTTAAAGTGTATGCTGTATTATTTTGGGTAAAAATATTTTAAATTCATGTTCTGTTGCTATTAAAATCATATTAGTGAATTGAATTGTGTTCAAAACCTTATAATTATTATTTTGACATAGATAAAACTAAAATAATTTAGCGGAAGTCAAACATAATTTGTTAGAACAATGTCAATAGGAGCATATGCTTATAACATTCGAAATGATTTGAACCTCTTTGTGTAACACTTTCCTGTAATCTTATTTAGGATAAATGTCGGTGTACAGTAACATAATTGTAGTAATTTATCTATACAGATAACAATAACTGTCGCGTTAAATATACTTAATTGCTTTTAATGAATCTGCAGGTATTTTTGTTTTATTTTATTTTTTCAGTGAATATCATATACATGTTTTTTTATTTATTTCAAGTTGTATGAAAATATATGTTGATGTATAATTGACTACCTTTTTTAATATACTCCTTGACATTTATTATAACAATAAAAATTTCAAGGTTTCACTTCATGTTTGCAATTCACCTATTTGAACGAGACAAAGAAATATTGTGATTAACATAATTGTTTGGTATTTTTAAGGAATATTTTTATTAATAATTATTTAAATTTAGTTTTGGAGTTTTTGTAATTAAATATTATATACCACGATTAAAAATTTGTATATATATATATATATATATATATATATATATATAATTTGTTTTAATTTTTAATCAATTATGTAATTTACATTATTTATTGATGATTATTTTCCATCGTATTAGCAGCTTCTCAAAACAATCTATGAATATTTTTTTTTAGGTTTTGATGTAAAGAACTGATTTAAGTTCTCCTTAATAACAGTAATATTGTTATTTTTTCCTTTGAAGAAGTGTAGAAAGGAACTGAACAAATATTTCCTGATAGCGCAATACAAAATGAGAAAGGTGGATAATTGATTGCATCCCAATCGAACATCTTTTATTTTCACTGCTTTAATTGCATCATGTGATTGTGCATTATCTTGATAATAAAACCTCTTATCTATTGACCAGGAAAGTACATTTTTCTTAAAGTACTGTTTTCATATTATCCAATGAATACAATATTTCGCAGTATTTAAAATCTTATTTCTTCTTAAAAGCTTATAAAATATATGCCTTTACAGCCCCATTAAATGAAAATCATTATTTTTATTACATGTAATACAGTTTTTGAAATAATAAGGGCTTATTGGTATTCCTAATACACATACGAGTTTAATAATTATTTATTATATGTATTTTGTTATTTCCATGCGAATTATGTCATCATCAACATCAGATTGTCTTCTAGAGTATGAGTCATCTTTGCGGTTGAAATTTCCGACACGAAATCTAACGAAACATTTTCTGTAGTTTCTTTTAGCCACAGTACCTTCATCATACATTTTAATTATGTTTTTCTGAGCAATTTTTTCAAATTTTCCTTTTTTAAATTTCGCGGAAACTAATTATTATTATTAGTACTCGTTTTCGATTTTGAAGAACTGTTTATAAAAATTCAGCCATAAAAAATTAAAATAAATACTCCTATTTTACGATTCTATATATGTATTAATAATATATGAAGAATTTTGTCTAATAACATTAAAAAACAGTACCAAATCTTTTCTATAATCTAATAGAAAGATTATTAAATAATTATTTTATTTGTATTTACCGATAATTTTATTTTTTTAATACAATAAAAATAAATTAAATATATGGTTTTTATAGTCTATTTTATAATTGTATAAACACATTTGTAATTAATTTCAATTTTCTAAATCAAGGATATATTATTAAATATAAGTAATTAACTTAATCTAAGATATTTGATATTTACTTTTTATTTATTTTCTAATGAAATGTTAATAGATTAAAATCATTCTAAGTTTTAAAAAATGAAAAAGAAAACATGTTTTATTGTACTAAATACATTCAAAATTCTTGATCGATGACATGATTTTTATGAATATTATATTTATGAAAAATTTAATTAAAGTTAATTAAATGGTCTTCAATTGAAAAGTTGTTCAAAATTAAATTATACATTAAATTAAATTCAATGGCTACATAAACAGCGCATTATTTAATTCAAGAAAATAACTGAAATAATAATCTAACAATATATTTAAATAAAACATCGATATAAAAGAAATAAAACATTTACTTTAGCATATAGGGAATATCTTGTTGATACTTTTACGATTTCTTGTATAAGAATTAAGATTGTTATCTGTCAGTATTACATGTTGCTTATTACACTTAGTGTAACAATAAATAATTGAACTGGTTTAAGAAGTGTTCTTATTTTGTAGTTATTATTTACGTGTTGATATATAAACAATATTAATATATCGATTTTTTTATTACAATTGTAATTATTTGGACATTAAATAAAAAAATATGAGATCATAATTATTATATTTACACATTGAATGTACATACATATTTCAAGGAAATTCATAATTATAATTGAATTATATTTTATATAGATAAATAATAAAATGCAATATCTTTTTATGTGAATGTTTTATAATAAAATATTACATAAATATTTTTTGAAATGAATTTTAATTTCATATTAAAACTTATTATTAATAATATTTTTTAATTTGCAATAAATGTATTTAAGTAATAAGAAATGTTATTATTTTAAGATTGATTAATATTGAAATTTTATAAAAAAAATAATCGTTTTACTGTAAAAATAAGATTATATACATTGATATAAATCAAGTTTTTTTTTTGTTTTACAAAATCAACTATTAAGTATGTAATAAAAATATCCTAATTATTTTATCTTTCATCGTTGAAATATTTATCTGTATAAAATTACTTCGTCATCACACATTCTACAATATTTTTTTAAAAATCTATTACTTACTAGTCGTCCAGCTTCGTTGTTATGTAAATTAATTTGCGAATGAATATCACCGGCTTTCTCCCGTGAATCAAGAAATAGTTTTGAAAATTCTATACCGAAATGTAAATTATGCGAACAGCCACCCCATTTCCATCTTGCTGCGGGGGATGATGATTTCAATCCTTCCATTATAGGTAGACCGTCTTTTGATCGCATTCGTCGACTATTCGGTTCACATCCGCATTCTAAAAGCTTTCCTTGACTGCACGCTCTCGCTACACTATGAGCTACTCCTGCTGCTGAAATAGCATAGGCAAAAGCTGTTTCCCGATATCCTGTAACAAATTAATTGAATTAGAAAAGTAATCATATAGGAGTCATATTTTGAAATTTATTAAAATACTCTAATTTTAAAAATGTATAAGAAAAAACACTTTTTCAAAAATACAATGGAAATAAATTAATTTAACTAAAGTTAAAAAATAAATAACTAAAAACGTTATCATATCTAAACATTTTTATGCTTTTCTAAAAGTTAAAAATAAAACATCATAATATATATTAATATTTTCTATAAGAAATTAATCAGTATAATAATCATTTTTATAATTGTTATTATTTTGTGTACATTTTTAGAGCTATATAAATAATAAAATGTGACTATTAGAATAAATAAATTATTTTTACATAAAAATTGTTTCAATATACAATAATTTATTATACATAAGAGTTGTTTTATTATACAATACATCAAAAAATATAAAAACGAAGATTTTGTATTAAACAAATTTAAAAATATAAAAGTTATAAGTGAAATGTAAAATTTTTAGATATAAGAAAAATATAGGGTCATTCAGATGTGAAACCTAGATTTGTGTTTTATTAAAAAGAAACTATACACATGTTTCCCTATACATCATCTTATACACATATTTATTTTTAATAAAACACAAATCTAGGCGTCATATCTGGATGACCCTATATTTTATTATTTTACTGTAAACTTAGATAAAAACATTAGGATCACTTTGAGATAAGAACGATTACTAAATGATTTAAAAGATATTAGTAAACAAATACAAAAACTAAGATAAAATTGAAGTAATTGCATATGAAAAAATTGTATAAATAAAATTTGTAAATAAAATTTCATAAATTTCGTCAAAAATTGTATAAATAAAATTTGGATTATTATAAGTTTTAATCTTAGAATTCTTTTTCAGTAAAATCAAATGTTATCTCTATTTATGACTAAAAGTAAATATATATATATAAATTTTGAAATAAACAATCCTTGTAGATGATATACTCGTATATATGTGTATGTAATGTGAAAGTGTTTCTGTTTCATGAGTCGAAGACTTTAATTTTGTCATTGAAATTTTATAATTTATTACATGCAGACAGATTTATTTTTATGTAGATATCAATTGGAAAAATAAAACTATTAATTACTAATTGCTGTTATTGTAAATTTACTTTAAAACTTTAAAATATCACTACAATTATCATACGTGAATCTTAATTAACATTTATAATCACATTAAAAAAATCTAAATCATAAAAATAACAATATAGACGATTTAAAAAATGCGTTAGTAATCAAGAAGAGAATATAATTTCCTTACAATGAAAAAGTTAGTTCAGTTTATTCAAAATAAATTAAAAGAAGTTACGAACAAAAAGGCTGTTATAAGATATTCTTACTAATGAAAATGTCAGATGTGATTTGAATAAATTTCTACTTTATTATGTTACAATTTATCATTATTGTATTGAATGTGTTTTTTGATAAATGAATTGAATACTATTCAAATGAACAGCAATTATTACAATTGCAATAAAATAAAACTTAAAAACTACAATTAATTTTTCTTTATTGATCAATACGATATTGCTGAATATATATAAACGTCTGATATAGATTTCTACAATATGAAATTTAATTACTCAATATTATTTTAATATTATTAATAATTAATGTAATGACATTTGTATAGTTTGAAGTTGGTTTTGGACAATAGTAAATTTGAACTGTATCAAAAAAGCGATTAAGTAAGAATTGACTTAAATAGTATTCAAAAATAACAATTATATATATATATATATATATATATATATATATATATATATGTGATATTTTTTATTTATGATACATGCATGAATATTTTAAATCATAGATAGAAATAGTTTCTTAATTATTACTGAAAAAACGTTTATAATGTTTAATTAAATTATGTTTCATTTATAACTGAGTATCACAAAGAAAAAGTACTCAGATTGCATTAATAAATCAGGGAAATGTTTCACAGAGAGCTGATGGTCACAACAAATGCACTCATAAATTTAAGTCAGCGTGTGGACGTCAACCTGTATTGGCGGACTTTATATGGGTTTGAATTAAACGTACGATTATTGCTGTGATTGCAGCGTTCACAACCGGCATCACTTGATTCCTACGTATTTATGTTTATTACAAAACATTTATAATTGTTCAGACGCTATTAAATTACCGCTAATGACTAATAGCGCAACAGTAACTACCACTTTTGTCGAACACCTGAAGCCAATAAAATAAATAAATATATACTTCACAATGTGTTCATTACAGTAGATGTTTATTTAAATGTAATTTTATGCGAATTATATATTTGTATGTTGCTCTATATGTATTAATATATACAGATATACTTTCTCAGTTGACTGAAATACATTTATTCGTTATTTATTTCGAAACGTTTATATATATATATATATATATATATATATATATATATATATATATATATATATATATTAAATGAGTAAATATAAATACATAAATAATGAATAAGATATAGTCTTTCAAATTTATTGTGACAATATTAATTAAAAATATAAAGTTTGTGAAACATGCTATAATTTTTTATCATTAAATTGTAAAAGTTTGTATATTTGGTAAATTAACGGTTTAAATTACGAAAGAATTGAAAATTACTAACACAAGTGCAAACCTAAAATAAAAGCTGTGATAAAATGATATATTTTAATATTAATAAATGCTTTTATTTGCTCTTAGGTAACCACAATAATATCATAATTTTTATTAATGATTTTTATTTCAATTCAATTTGTATACACCCACACACATACAGAAAATATACAAAGATTCAAATGAGATTAAAAGGTTTAGACATACATACTAGCTCACTATTATTTACTATTTTTTACTATCCTTACGTCTCATTTGAGCCACTTATATATATATATATATATATATATATATATATATATATATATATATATATCGAGGTCAGACAATTAAGTAATGCGACAAAATTCAAAAATCAGTATATTTAAAAATTAAGGTACATCGCTGCGATCCGCTTCAAAGTAGTCCCCTCCCGCATCTAAAACTTATTCCAGCGAGTTTTCCAGTTTTCATTAACAATTCCTCAGGAGACTAAACAGAAGCTTGATAAACATTATGGTGACTCTCACCTTCGATTACCCTTATAAGTGGTTTCAGATTTTTGGATATCTTCAATCTGGACGCCCTGTTGAGTCAAAATGTCGACCTTTGACGAATTTTTGATATGGTGGGGATAGGAAAAAGTCGCAGGGTGACATGTCCGGTGAATAGGGCGGTTGTGGTAACGTTGTGATGCCTTTAGACGCCAAAAACTGAAAACACTGAACGCACTGTGATAGGGAGCATGCTCACGATCGACCAGAACCCAAGTCTTGCGATCTCTGGACGCACTCTGAGCAGGACTTTTTCGTAATTTTTCGAGCACATTGCGGTAGAATACTTGATTTACGGTTTGACCAGGTGGTACGAACTCTTTGTGAATCAAGGGGAATTGCTGTCGAAGAAGCAAATCAACATGGTTTTCACTTTGGACTTGCAAGGAATCATTCTCGACTATTTGGAAAACGGTAAAACCATTACAGGTGCATATTATTCAGGGGACAGCCACTGTTGCAAGCGTTGTCGTTTAGTTTCAAAAAGTCATATTGAAAGAACCAACTTTCATCACCAGTTGTAACCGCAAAACTAATGGAAATAGGGTTCCAAATCGTTTCACATCCCCCTATTCTCCAGACTTTCCATCGGACTATTATTTGTTCCAAGAAATGGCTCGCGGGCGAAAAGATTTTCGAACGAGGAGGTGATTGCAGGAACGATTATTTTACAGACTACTCGCGCGTTGTTACAAAAGGGATCAACAGCTGGCGAAGAAATGATCGTACGAGGGTGGTCAAGGTCTCAATCGAGAGAGTAGGGATCTGCTATTACGGTGGCGTAGTTACAGGTTCGCAGTGTTACCACAGGCCGAGAAAAAAAATTATTACTTAATTGTCTGACCTCGTAAATATATAATGTAGTATTCAAAAGTTTCATTATTTTTAAACAATTTTCTTTACTAGTCTTTCTAGAATAAAACAATATTTAATCAAAATATTTTTCTGCAATTTATATTACTTCTTACTGTCTTTCAGGCAAAATATGGATACTACGATAAAATAAATCTTCATTCTTTGAACGAATGAATTAACAATATAATTTATACTTTCTAAGATTTACTGAATCGTATATCCGAAAATCCTTACTCTATTAAACAAAATGAGTGAAAGTCAGAGGTATAGAGTCGTTTGAGATTGTTGTAATATATTTTTTATACTCAATTGATATTTGGTTTCAAAAAAAATTTTGGTGATGCCAGTTGATCACCAACAGACAAATATTAATCCAATTAGTTATAGCATTTTCAAGCAATTATTATAGAAATCATTTCCATTATTTCTAGATTTTCGTTAATTTATGTAAAAGTCAAATCATGAAGGTTTAATGAACAATTATTTTTTTACAAGCTATATAATTAAAAATAATAAGAAAAATATTTGAAATTATATATTGTATAAAAATAAACATTTTTCAATTTAATGTTTAAACATACATACAAGTAGACTATATGTAAAAAAAATCTACATCGATGATATATTTTAATTTAGCTTGTGTGTAGTTTATTTTAAAGAAATTTAAAAACGTTTCTCTACTATTAACGTATTTTAGTTTATTTAAATATCATATCATTTCTAAAATTATCAAGCAATTATAAGTACTTGAATGAAAAGTACTATATCTCTTTATATATATATATATATATATATATATATATATATATATATATATATATATATATATATATATATATATATATATTGTTCTCAAGTGAACTTGATATTTAATTTATATTGATTTAAATAGGCGACATTTTTTTATGTACAACAAAATGAGAATATATTTGACATCATTGAAATGTTGACATAATAATAAATTGAAATGAATATTTTGATATTTTTTCGATTTTGTTTAAATTATTAGTTCATACGTATTAAGTTAATTGAAACGAATTATTGTACTTTACATTAAGCTAATAAATTAAGCATTTTTAAACAATTGTTTTCGATTATTATAAGAATTTCAGTTATTACCCTTCATAAGTTTTTAGCAAATATTACAAAAATAATTCAAATTTTTAAACGTGAGAGATTTGAAGTATATTGATTATATTTTTATATTTGTAGTTCTTGTAGTAATATTTAATTGGAGTTAATAATTATATATATATATATATATATATTTATTAAGAAAGTCTGTATTCTATCTTTCATATTTAGCTCGTTTCTTGTGTTAGCTCATGCGCTTTGGAAGTACGAGGGTCATTTGATAAGTATGATAAAAAAGTAAGAAAAACTAAATTGAAAAATTAAATTAATTATTTAACTAAATTAAACAATAAATAAATTTACCATACTTATCAAACGACCCTCCTCTTCTATTCTTTTAACCATGATGTGTTCTATTAGTAGTGTTTGTTTCTTATGATTGCTTTTCTTCCGTTCTATGACTCAGGAAAAATTTATAATTAAATATATTTTAAATATACATTTATTAATTTAATATACATATATATATATATATATATTAATGTTTTGATAAATAACAATAATGCCTGACATATATATATATATATATATATATATATATATATATGTCAGGCATTATTGTTAGAGAGAAAGAAAAATGTTGTAATTTATTTAAAATGAAATTTAGACAAATTTTTAAATACTTGTTTATCATGATTTCAAAATAGAAATATCTTTTTAAATCAAATTATGTTATTAATATGTGTAAAACATTTTTTAGTTTAGTTTTTTTATTAGACTTTTTATTTGTTTGTTTGTATGTATATATATGTAATTATATATATATATATATATATATATATATATATATAAAGAGATTTATATATTATTTTTTATATGTTATAAATCGAATAATAAAATATTGCTGCAATGTTCATTTGATTTCGATTTCTCGACATTTTAAATACATAATTTGAAGTAAAAAGCAACAAGGGTAGATGACATGACGAGACCATACATTGAAAATTATATATTTAAATGTTCAGAATGCTAATGACAAACTAATTTCCCATTTCTATCGACAAGGCGCCTTCGTTCACGTCGCGTACGTGCATGAATAACAAGCAGTAAGATTTCAAAAGAGGTGATCGCATGTCGTATCGTAAATTAAGTGCACTCTGCACGTACAAGCGCGCTACACATACATGGTATGAGGGAGCGATAAAAATTTTGAGAACAAGTACTATATAGGGTATTGTCGTTCGATCAGCACTGATGCTACTGCTTTTACAATGCAGCATTGAGAATAGTTGGGGGCAATAAATCGTGGCGGTCAAGCGATCGCCCGCGCCGCATCTCCCTTTACTCACTACATGATTGACCATATTTCCATCGATCATGATTCTTCTTGTAAAATTTCAAGTAGTTCCAGCAATTACTTTATTTTTTAAGTTAGCTGTTTGCAGAAAAATGGATTTAATTTTATTACATGTATAATTTTGAATAATTAATTATTATTCACAACTTAAAGTTTATATCAATGGTAAATTAACATTTTTAATTAATAATCAATAATCGAGAACAAGTATGAAATCAATATTAATTTTTAGAAATAAATACTCAGTTGTTAATTTATTTTTATACTTTAGTTATTGTGTAATGAATTTTTTAAGTTTAATATTTAGAATATACATATTTTTTAATATTTTCCCTTCAACATATTATTTAAATTTTATATGTTACAATTTATTTTTAAATCTGTATTATAAATAAATAGTATTTTATATAGTCATCCAAATGTGACGCCTAGATATATGCGCATGAAACATGTAGGTGCGTTTTTTGGATGAATCTATGTTTCTTTGACTTCATATAAAATCATCAAAAATCACTTAATGTAAAAAATGAATTATTATAATAAAATACTTTATTAACATATTTAATGCTGGTTACTGATAACCGTCGCAGTATTTAGTGTTTAAATATTATATAATATAATTCTTTAGAATTGAAATTAAAAAATAAGTACTTTATTTTTATTGATAAAAATTCGTGATTTTAAAATTAAATAAATTTACTTAATTTATAAAATTATGTCTTCATTAATAATGTTAATTTGTAAAAAATAAAAATATATACGTACGCGTACTCTCTCTCTCTTTCTCTCTCTCTCACACACACACACACATCCATATATATATATATATATATATATATATATATATATATATATATATATATATATAAAACAAAATGTTGATTTTTTTATTAAACACAAATTTTTATTTAATTTTTAAAAATTATTCGAATTTTATATTTATTTTCAAAATTATTTAATAAATTTATGACAAAAAACGATGTGTTTTCATCATTATCACAAAAATGTATAACAATACTACATTATACAATAAACAAACTGCATATCTAAATTTTACATGTTAATAATTTTTACGAATACATAAGTAATACAAAAAAAACATTGTCCATTTATAGAGTCTATAAATATTTTTAATGGTAATGTACAATTATACAAAAAATAATTATGTATTTACTTCACAAATACAATGAACGCAACTGAAATGTTTTGTCTTGGCAGCGACAATGTTTACGACTTGCATGTGACTACTTAAATCTGCACCCGTTTTGATTTTGATTGCATCTAATTAAAAGCAATAAAAATCGTATAGGAATACAATACGTGTAGCGCGAGAATATTGCGTTCAGGCAATGCGGCGACTCATGAATGTATGCATCAGGAGGCTGTAGCGGCCGTATCGGTCGCTTAGCCACGTAACAGTGGTCGGCGGCGGTCCAGCGTCAGCATCAGTTGATATGCAACGAAGCACTACTGTCATGTGTTGTGTACTTTGTAAGTTGACAGCCCGCAGTGAAGCGACCGACTCAACTGTCCATCAAACGCGCGACGCGTCTTGTTTCTGTACGTCGTCTCAAGACACCATCACATTTCACATTAGATTAGAAATAATACCCGGTTTGTACACTTTTCCGCCAATCGAGTCAATGTTTGTTGATGTAACCGCAACAATACATTACTTAAAATTTGAATTCAAGAAATGAGAGTTATTTGATGATCGTTTTATGTAACTGATTGTACGATTTTAAAAATATTTATACTATTACAGAAAAAATACAAACAACAATAGTATTATATTTAATTCTTTGAAGACATATATTCATACTTATACGAGGTAGTCCCATAAGTACCCGGCCTGACCTAGAGATGGCGGTAGTTGTTTGAAAAATATCACTGTATTAGAAAGTACACAATCTATAAAGCGCATATGTTTCAAGTTTGAGGACGCCACGTTGTTAAGTATTTGTTTGGTACAGTGAATTTGTGAAACATCGTTACGTGATACAATACTTTTTTTATTTGAAATAAAAGCTGAACTGGATTCTACTCTGGGTGAGTCTGCTCCTTCGTTTACAACAGTGAAATATTGATAGCAGAGTTTAAACAAGGCCGTACGAGCTGCCAAGACGAGCATCGCAGTGGTCGACCAAATGAGGTGATAAATGGTGAAGAAAATCCACAAAGCGGTACTGGATGATCGTCGACTGAAAGTGCGCGAGCTAGCAGACATAGTAGGCATTTCAAAAAGAGCGGTACATCGCATATTATCTGAAAATTTGGACATGAGAAAGCTTTGTGCAAAATGGGTGCCGCATTTGCTCACACTCGACCAAAAACAGTGTCGTGAAGATGTTTCAATTGAGTGTTTAGCAAAGTTTCACAGGAATAAAGCAGAATTTTTGCGCCGTTTCATAGCTATGGATGAAACATAGGTCCATCACTTCACATCCGAGATAAAAGAACAATTAAAACAATGGACTGAAAAGGGAGAACTGGCTCCAAAGAAGGCGAAGACCGTTTCATCTGCAGGCAAGGTCATGGCGTCGGTTTTTTGGGATGCGCGTGGAATAATTTTCATTGACTATCTTGAAAAAGGAAAAACTATCAACGGCGAGCATTATAACGTTTGATCAAGCAAAAACGGCCGCATTTGGCTAAGAAGAAAGTATCAAGACAATGCACCAGCTCACAAATTCGTTATAATGGCCAAAATTAATGAATTAAAGTTTGAATTGCTACATCATGCACCCTATTCGCCAGATTTAGCCCCCTCGGATTATTTTCTGTTCCTAAACTTGAAAAATGGCTCAGTATATGTCGGCAGTTAATGGGTATTTTGAGGAGCAAGACAGTGAAAAGAGATATGTTGATAAATATATTTTTTTCCAAAATTTTTGTGTTTTCTTTGTTGGGTCGGGTACTTCTGGTACCATCCTCGTATATGAGGGTCGTTTGATAACTATGGTAAAAAAATAAGAAAAACTAAATTGAAAAAATTAATTAAATTAAACAATAAATAAATGTATCATACTTATCAAACGACCCTCGTGTATATATATATATATATATATATATATATATATATATTTATATATATATATTTTCAAATGAAAATAAATAATATATTCAATGAAAATGAAATCTCTCTAAAAGTTAATAAGATCAGAATATTGTTTGAAAAATCGATTATTTTCAGGTAAAATATTTATTTATAAACAATCATTTTTGTTAATGGTAATCATATTTGTTATTAGAACAAGACTTCAAAGTATAGTTAGTTAATGACACAAAATACAAATCACCTATGGTGCGTCTTTGGTTATTATATAGAGTTTTCCAATAAGTGCTTCAGAAGTTTAAATGGAAATATAAAAAAATATTTAATTAATTAATTATTTATTTTTAACTTTATTTATGACTTCGCTTGACATAGTGCATTCGTTTAGTCCAATTTTTAGACACTGTTTCACATAATTGTGAAACAGTACCTACATATTTCATGTTTCATGCGCCTACATCTAGGCGTCACATTTGGATGACTCTATATAAAATACTATTTATTTCTAATACAGATTTAAAAATAAATTGGAACATAAAAATTTAAATAATATGTTGAAGGGAAAATATTAAAAATATGCATATTCTAAATATTAAACAATGTCCAATTTCATGAATTACACATTCAAGGTTCATATTTAAAGTTTCTCTTGTCTGTAATTTATCAGCATAAATTAATGATCCCACAGAAAATAATCCAAAGGAGTTAGATCACATGATCTTGATGACCAATTGATGGATCCATTTCGTGAAATAATGGACTTATTAAACTTTTGTTTCAATAACTCTATTGTTTCCGTAAATGTTTGGCACGAAGCACCATCGTGTTCTAACCACATGTGGTGCAAACCATTATTTTCAATGGTTTTTGGAAAAAAAATATCATTAATCATGATTTGGTAACGCATTGCATTTATTGTATCGTGATCTCCAGCTTCATTTTGAAATTTTCATTAACCGAAGCAATATTGGCCTCACTTATTGCATTCTTAGTCTTACAGGCACTACTGTATCATGTAGAATAAAATTGTTTTCAAAATTTTCAACAATTCGATAAATGGCACGTTATTTGGACAATTGGTTAATAAGTTTCAAGAGTTGCACGATAAATTTTACGAAGCTAAAATTGATTTTTATAAGTTTTTAAAATTTCTAAGCGTTGTTGAAATGTTAAAAATTCTATGATAATTTTCCAAACTATACTTAGTTGAAATGTCAAAATGAGCTTTAAAAAATTCAAACATGGCTACCACCAGCTGTCAAAGTTCTGATATTCTTTTTGGAAAACCCTATATAATTCCCCAAAAGTAATCGAAACGTCACTCCAGTTTTCCGACCTTAGTCTTTGAACATCTTTGGAATATTTTTGAAAAACTAGATAGAAAATATAAAATTACTTCTAAAGAGGCTTGAAAAATATTTTATCAGATGAATCGGTAATTATTTTCATTCAAGTAATTACTATAATAACAGTAAAATCAATACTAAGAAGATTAAATAAAGACGTGGGACCGAAGAGAAGCCCTACTAAATATATATTTTTTTTAAAAAAAATGATTGTTATTGTATTTTTAGTACTACATTGTCTCATTACTTTTGTGAAATCGATTTATACTTTTAATTGTATATTTTTTTTATTCTAGTAATTAAAGTTAAGAAATTAGTATTTTCTTTTATTTTTAAGGGATTTATGTTCGTTTATAATTCAAAATATTTTGAATATTACTATTCAATTACGCCTATTTTTTTTCAAATTACACATGTGTCGTATGACTTTTGTAATTCACTGTACATTAAGATATTTTATTTATCATCTAGTATTATGCTTAAATAAGAAAATGTTTATAATTTACGATTTGATACATATAATTTTTCATATGATAGTTATTTATTACTAATTTAGTATTATGTTCAGTACAGCCATATTTTATGATTGGTGAATCGTGAAATCATGATTCTTGTGTTGTGTTAGTTGTTATTCCATCTCGAGTTAAAAATCAATTGTTAACTAAACAAACGACAAATCGATATATCAGGTTACATTTATGTATAAAAAAACATCCACAAACAATAACCAGGCCTGATTATGGTCAGAGGACAACGATGGACATAACTGTGAGCATCATAAGGTATTTCGAACGAATGCAAGGTGCTTTCAAATAGCTTGATTAAACTTCGAGCATGCTGCAGTTAGTGATAAAAAAATGAATAACCGATTTACACGGCCTTATTCATTGGACGTTTCGTAATTTGTCAATTGTTACAGAGGGCTAGCATGACAAGTAAATAAATTCTTATTTACACATCTCTGTAATTGATTAATGTCAAGTATCTCGTTTTGACAGATTGTAAATTGTCCATGATATGATATAAAAATGTTATTTTTTATTAATCATCAACTTATTTCAGATTATAAAAATATATTTTATGTAGTTATACATTAGTACAAAATATTATAATATAATTTATTGGTTAAAATATTATTTTTGAATAATTATTTTAAATGTGATGAATTTTCATTAAATTCAGTTTCATTGAAAAAAATATAATACAGACATTATCCTCAAGTTTAATTTTTAAACTAACTACAAAAGCATATTTTTATGTATGAATTGTTTCATTTTATTAATTAAATAATCTTCATTTTGAACAATGCGTCTTTTAATTTCTATTCGGCTAGTTTTCTTGTTTTAAATATTTTTAATTTAAATATATATCTACTTTTAGAATAATAAGGGTGTTATTTTTTCTAATATAAACGAATCACTTACTCGCCATAAAATTTTATAACTGTTAAATTACTTATTATTTACTTTATTCTCTAAAACGCATTTCGATAACCACGCCGTCATTTACACTGTTCTTTGATTGTAACTTATTTTATTAAAGAACAGCCTAAATTTTATAATGCAGTTCTCTGTTGAAGATTCCAAAATCATCAAAATACACGTTAGCAAATAAAGTGAGCAATAAGTGATTACTGAAGATTTATAAATTCTTGTGTTGGGTAGGGAGTCATTTTTGTTAAAGTGAATTTATCACAGTATTAAAATAAACAGTAAAAAATAAACAATTACAAAAAAATGGTTAAGGGGTACTGAATCGTTTATACAAACATTATTATTTGGAATAATTTCTTTTATTTTGGAATTAAAATTGATTAAAATAATCAAAAAATAATTTAATTAACAACAACTAAATTTAATTTAAGAAATTTATTTTTAATTAATTCAATTTCTATATATAGAGATATAATTTTTTAAAATTGAAATCATTTCAAGAAAAATAGTTATATAAAATATTTCTCTTTAATTATCGATTCCTTACAAATACTGAATAATAATAGTTTAAATCATGTTATATAATATATATGCAAGAGAAAGAGACATAAATAATTTAATTATTGCAATCCTCTGAAAAAGACTGCAATTATAACATTGCAGTAGATACACATACACATATATAAAAAGATTACATAATAAAGTTGTTATTATAAGGTGGTCAGTTCTTCATTACTTAATTAAAATGCAATTCGTTTCAAAGAAATACAGTGGCTGTATGAAATACAAGCAATTAAGTGAAAATCAACTGCAATTAACTGAAATCTAATAATGTTCTTGGTACGAATGCGTATATATGTATCTATCTACGTGTAATTAGTTTGTAAAACGAATCAATGAATAGTAGTTTGCATAAATTTTCCATCGAATTGCGTATGCATGTGACGATGGTGTCAAGTCTGTCTCGTCAATAGCTAGGGCACGGGCCGCCACGCTGATTATGTGGTTTTATCCGCAAATGGTATAATCACAGAACGATGCGCGATCATGTCTATTAAACATGCCAACTCGACACATTATCATACGGCCACAACTACTTCAGACCCTTTCAGTTCTGCCGACCGTATGTTCGACATCAAGCATGTGTATCGAATATTGCAAGATTTGCATTTCTTCAACTTTTATATATATATATATATATATATATATATATATATATATATATATATATATATATATATATATGGATGAATAAAAAAAATATACTTGTTTCTTTAAACAATTAAATAATAATTAAGAAATATGTTAGCAACTGTGAAAATTTATATTTTTTTTTATGTTGTAAAATATAATACAAATAATAATTGACTAAAAATTTATTTTATAATTTTACATTTATGTAAAAATATTTAACATATTAGTAATTAAATACATAAAATGCATTTTAATAATTATATAGTGTCATCCAAATGTCACACCTAGATTCGAGTTTTATTTAAAAAAAAACTATACACATGATTTTTTAATAAAACACAAATCTAGGCATCAAATTAGGATAGTTTTATATATATATATATATATATATATATATATATAGAGAGAGAGAGAGAGAGAGAGAGAGAGAGATGGAGAGAGAGAGAATGTTCTAATAAGCATTTCAGAAGTTTAAATGAAAATAAAACAAAAAGTATTTAATTAATTAGTTATTTTTATTTTTTACTATATTCTGTGGTATTAATGATGGAACATAATTTCACTCATATAACCATCACATCTTCAATTGATATAGTGCATTCGTTCAGTCAAATTTTTAGTCACTTTTTCACATAATTGTGGCCCAATTTCATGAATTACACATTCAATGTTTATTTTCATTGCTTCTGTTGTTTGTTGTTTATCAGCATAAACCAATGATTTCACATAATCTTACAGAAAAAAATTCAATGGAGTTAGTTCACATCTTGGTAATCAACTGATGGTCCATTTCGTGAAATAATGGACTCATTAAATTTTTGTTTCAATAAGTGTATTGAAGTTTTTACAATTTCTAAGCATTTTTGAAGTACTAAACGTTGCATGATAATTTGTCAAACTATATTGAGTTGAAATGTCAAAATAAGCTTAAAAAAATTCAATCATGGCTGCCACTAACTGTCAAAATTTTGACATTCTTATTGGAAAACCATATATATATATATATATATATATATATATATATATATATATATATATATATATATATATATATATATATATTATATATATAATATATATATACTAAATAACGTTTATTAACTTATAAATAAATTTTAAAACAGTAATTGTTGTTCAGTATAATAATTTATTAGGAATACAAAAATTATTCAATACTATATTTTAATTTGTACAACGTTTTTTTAACAACTTTAGACATTTGATCTGTTTCCCTTATATAAACATTTTATTGCTTTTATTGGCATATTTTATCGTCCTTAAGACGTGATCCTTTACCGGTAATAAGTCTTTTAATCTATATTAGTGTTCTATTTTAATCGTTTGTTTTTCTCTTTGTTTTTCAATTCTCATAAGATTTTAATTTTTCATACTATTATAAATTTGTATTGTAATTATTTTCAAAGTGGTGTTAAACAAATGTAATAATAAAATTACAAAGGATATCTGATTGAAATATATTCAAAATGTTACTTTTGTTTTATTAAGTCATTCTGAAAATAATTAATAATTATTTTTTTAAGAAATTAAATTGTAAATTTATATGGTAATTTTTTTTTATAAGATTTATCTATAGAATAAAATATTTAGAGTAGTGTAATGGCATTTAAACTACTCTAAATGTTTTCTCTGTTTATATTCGAAACAAGATATATGATTCAATATATATTAGGATACAAATTGTTGTCAGCAAGTTTATTGTACAATAGTAAGTAAATACGTTAATTATTATTTTAATTGCACATATATACGCAGATATTGTACATATATGTTTTTCTGATATTGATAAAAATTTAAATTTATATTAATACAAACGAAAACTACTTTAGGTACAGTATTTTAAAATAAATGATACGATACATGTTTTATAGAAAAAATACTCGAACTTCAAAATTATTACAATTTTAAAGAAAATGTTTAAGTACTTGTCTCTTTTATAAAATCCTTTTCAACTATTTTTCTTATTATGTCTTTACACAACTTGTTTCATCACTTTTATTATTCATAGCTAGTTTAATAAATTTTATATAAAAATCTAAATTAATATCAATTCAATATTTATCATATACAAGTGTCCAGTTTTAACAAAATACAACGAAAATAATGAATAAAAGTTTTTTATCAAAGTTTTAATTACAGTATGATTTTGTAGTAATAAGATAAAATATTTATAATTAATTCTATAATTTTTAAATGTCATTTTTAATAACATATATTAAGAAATGATTGAAATGAATTAGTTGTACCAATTAAAATTTTTGTTTTTGATTTTAATTCATTTAAAAAATAAGTGTAATATATATTGAATTGATATAAAATGAAATATATCAATAATGTAATTACTTATATATGTCATTCAAGTTGATTTAGAACTCGTTTTTATTAACGAGTTTGTTGCAATCAAATTAATTGGAATTATTCTTTGGTTTCTGCTAGAGTTCACTTTTATCCAATAAATATTGATGTATTGTTACACAATGTGCGTGTATTGTAAGACATCACTTGATTGAATGTAGATGAGGAGATGGATATGTTTTGAAATAGGTATTTAAAGTTAATTAATTCGTGATCGATTACATTCATGTTCTTATAATACATATTAATGACTTTATAAAGAATACGGTATTTTCCATAAAAGGTAATGAATATACATCGCGATTGGTAGCGTTAATGTATTAGATGTAATTGAATTAACTTATTATGTTGCACAGTTCATAAAACGAAAAAATAACCGTCGTTACAAAAAATATATTTAACTTATTAGATTTTTAAATATAAACGGCATTCTTTTTATTCGAAAACAGCTTTCATATTATAAATAGGATTCATTATGAATCACTTACTGTCGAATCATCTTGCAGTGGTATTTAAAATAAAAAGATTTAATTATTCATTTATTGTTGGGAAAATTGTTTTTTTTTCAAAAAATTTCGCTGTAATAACAATTCGAATTTTACAGTTTAATTTGTTAAAAATAATTAATCGTTATTTATTTAATTATATTTATTTTTATATCCATTTCATTATTCTTCTATCTCGTTTTATTACTTCTAATATATATATATATATATATATATATATATATATATATATATATATATATATGTATGTATGTATTTGTGTGTGTTTAAAGTTACTTAATTATTTTATCATTTAAAACTTATTACACTGATTAATTTTTCGTGTGTTTAAGCAATGTGGAATATTTATTTAAAAAATTAAACATTTTGAATATTATTTCATTTAATTTTTTTAGTAAGCCATTATTTATAGACTTGAAACTAATTCTAATATTTTAATTTTTCAAACATTTCTGTTTGTATCATTCTAGTACAATTGATGATAATGAGATTCATTATTGTTACTTTACTTTATTTATAAAATTATAGATAGAGAAAACTAATAAAGTATAATAAATTCAAATAAACGAAAATATGAACATTAAATAAATTGTTGTAGCCTTATGTAAATATTATATATTCTATTTAAAATCTGTAATCGTATTTTTCCTTTTTTATAAATAATAATTATTTTAAGATAAACATTTATATATTTTTTAAAATATTTTAAAATGAGAAAAATGCTCAAATATTTTCACTAGTATAATTTTATAAATTTTTAGTGAATTCTTTTTTAGAAAATAGCATTAATTTTATTTTCTGGAATACCTTTTTTAATATATATATATAAAAAAAAATCAAAAGAATTAATTTTTTTTATAGATATAACTTTTTATAAAATGTTCATAATTTTCTCTAGAAAAATTTACAATAAGAATCTAATGAATATTACATTTTCACTGTTGTAGTAAAAAAGTCATAAATGATTAATTAACCATGATAATATTATTTCCGGGGTAAAAATCACTATACAATATAACCATTATTCCAATTTCCTATTTTTATTTGTATACGTACTCATATATATGTGTCGATATATATATAACTGAACCAATTTTTCTTTTTTTATTATTTGTGAATGTTTAAGAATTCCGTAAAGCGTAGATATTAGCCCCATGAGAATAATCTCCGCCAAATGTCAGGTCCTGATTCTTCACACTTCTGTTACTAGTGTCACATTAGTCATGGGTGCTTAATGCACCCCTGTGATGAATATGTCACCACGACAATGCAGATACTGTCATCGCCCGGCGGGTTACCTACAGCGAAGCATCAGGGCAAACGGGCACACCTGGATATAGCTTACCTGTTCATGTAAACGTTTACTGCAATTGTTATTTTTATTGTCCGTTAGAGAATAATAGACAAGAGGAATGACCTCGTCATCTTGACATTCTTTTCTTTTTATTCGTAAACTAACACATGCTTACTATTATTAACATTTATACTTTTTTACATTTTACAACATTTTTTTTGTATACATAGGAAAATGGGACAATGAAATGAATTAAAGTGTAGTCTATAAAATAATATATTGTATGTGATATAATCATTGAAAATAAGAAAAAAAATATTACAAAATGCATCATAATAAAATTGTTTAACACAACTACTATGTTGAAAATATTAATTTTCTTATATTAATTATAACTTTATAAAAAAGTTAGTCATTTTTTTTTAATATTTTTGAATATAGTTCTAATATATTCCTATTGCAAATTAAAAAAGTTTTCGGAATATGCAAAACGCATTTAGTTTTAATAGAAGATTATTAGTTATGTAAAGAATATAACAAAAATTAAAAAAAAACTTCCATTGAATAATTCAATATATATATATATATATATATATATATATATATATATATATATATATATATATATATATATATGTGTGTGAACCAAATAAGAATAAAATATAGCAAAAATTGAAATAAAAGTATAGCAAAAATTGTCTAAACCCTAGTAAATTTGGGTCACCATATATGTATGTATATATATATATATATAGTATATATATTTGGGTCATATATATATGTATATATATATACATATATATATATATATATATAGACAATGTTTCAATTGACCTAAAAATATCGCCATATTTATTATTTTTTAATGAACTAAAATATTTCTTAAAACAAGATCATTTAAATGGATTATATTATAATAAAATCAGTTATGATCAGTTAATCAGATATCTATCTATTTCTTTTTCTTAATTTATTTAAAAAAAAAATAACTTTCTATTTATCTAATTTTTCATGTGATTAATTTTTAGTACGCTCGTTGTGTTGGGAGTTTAATTCACGATTTGCTTGGATAGGTAAATAGTTATTTATCAAAATTTTTTAAAAAAGTCTAAGAGCTGTATTTATGTTATTCTGGATTTAATTTGTTATTTAACTTTGACAAAAATGAATGAAATATATTTGTCTGAAATTCTTATTTTATTTGTCATATAACTAATTTTATAGACATAAAACAGTTTTTTTATGAAATAAATATATATAACAAATTTCATTCTTTTATAAACTCAGTATTGTTTTTTTTTTTTAAATAAGATTTTTTTTAATTATTAATTTCATTTTATTTTTGTAATCTCAAAAATAATATTATTTATGGATGAAAGTCACTGAAAGTTATTAATAGCATTTTGGTGTTTATTATGATATTTTAGTGAAATTTATCTAGTATGGACTACGTTTTTTTTTTTTGTATTGCAGTAAAATTTAATATTTTAATTTTTATAATAACTTCAAAATAAATATATTTTGATTCGTTGAAAAAATAAAAATATATAAAGATGTTTCCAGTCTAATATATATATATATATATATATATATATATATTAATTTGTATTTTTTTAATAATATAATGCATTTCAAAAACGCTATATTTTTTTAAAAAAAACATTGTGTCCTAAAAATGTAAGTTTTAGTGTACATTTTCATTTTCCGAGAAATAAAATTACTATTAACAAAATAAATTCTACTATTTTGAACTAGATACATACATATAATAATATTATTATAACTACATATTAATCTTTGATTTGTAATGAATGAATTTCTTTGAAGAGATAGAATCTCATCACTTATCAATGATCGTTAATTGACACTTTTTATAATATTATATTAATTGTCAGTGACTAAACAAATATTTATTTTAATTTACATAAACGGAAGTTATTGTCTGTATAGACTGTTTATATAAACAAATTCAAGTTCAATTAAAATATTTTAATAAATTTCCAAGTTCATGGTTTGAAGTAGTATTTATAAACATTTTTATTTATAAATTATTGTATTTTCATTGAATGAAATATATGTAATGAATGTTAAAGTTTGTTTATATCTAGCTTACTTATGGATATTCATCATCAAAAAAAATTTTTTTTAAGTTTTATGTCATGTCATCCATTCGAAACAATAAATTCTTTTTTCTGTGAACTATGGGATTTTTCGTGATGCATATTTATAAAAATTAAGTAAATTTTATAAATGCAACGTATGATTTAACTAAATCTAATGATGATATGAATCAAAACAAACATTTTATTACCGCGTCGTTTGGCGGCGTTTTTGCACAAACACAATTCCGCAGACAAATGTGTCGTGAATATGACATTTAAGTGGAATAGACAAAAGTGATTTTTCAAGAACAGATATTATCATTACTTTTAGTTTTGTCTAAGATGAAAGATTAACAGGTCATACAATGCGTGAACATTCTACGCACGTTCTTCATGTTATATAAAAGTACGGACTTGAAGTGAATTTGTAATTGGATTGTTCTGATTAAATCGTATAATAAAAATGTTTCAAATTGTTTGTACAGAATAGAATTTTAAGAATGTTCCGCTATAAATAAATTCACATTGTTTATTTATTAAACCAATTTATTGTAGAACAAGAGTTATTTTTGATAAAATATACATGAAATAAATATCAGTATAAAAATGTCGTTATGATAATTTATTAAATAAACTGTTATAATTATTTTGAATATGTTATTTATTTTATTATAACATCTTTTTAAAAAAATAACATTTTAAATAAAAGTTCTGATCAATTAACAACTCTGCGTATTGGAAATAATAATTTATAATCATACCGTTTCAATCTTTGCAGTGAACAAAATATTTTTCAATATCTATCTTTTTATAAATACTTATATTTTAAAATGCAAAGACTTAAAGATATAATATACAATATATAAACGAATTCCGGTTGCAACAAAGGATATATACAATTCCTTTACACGCACATATTGATTTGCAAATGTATAGTTTCAATAAGATCAAATGACTTATACAATAGTTGAATGTGTGGTCAAAGCATTTCTATAAACGCAGCTTTAGTGATTTAATTCCAGGAACAAATACGCTATGGTTATTTATGTTCTTTTTGAATAGAGAACACGGATGTTAAAGAACAACGCTCATCTGACGCATAAAATATAACTGTAACTAACTGTTTTATTAAACGCTGTGACACCCAACGACAACGCAACGTAGACCTTTCTTTCAGTTAACTTCTTGGAAAACACACAACTGCAATTGTTACAGTTAAAAGATTTCTGTAACGTCAATAATTGATTTTGTATAGATAAGTTGAAATTTTTAAAGCCTTTAGTATAAAGAGGTCAATTTTATTCGTTTATATATATTTTTTTGTTCTAAATAATACTTAAAAATATTTCAGTTAAAACTATAAACACTCATATATATATATATATATATATATATATATATATATATATATATATATATATATATGCGTGTTATTTATTAATTATATAATTTATTTATGGATTAAAAAAAGATTAATTTATTTTAATTAGTTTCACATAAATATGTTCTATACTTTTTAAAAGTATTATTTCGAAAAATACTTGCCGAAGACATTAAATAAGACATAAAAAATATTATATTTACAATATTATATTTAATTGAGGAAAAAAAACACACACAAAACGCAGGTTTTTGAAACTTTCCTGCAAATACCTCAAAACCTCACCACTCCTCCATCCCAACCCATATAGCATAATATAAATAATAATAAGCTAAGTCAAAAACTCTGTATACACCAATGTATATGTAAAGTACTCAGCCACAATAAATCATTATTATTATTATATTTACATATACACATACATCACATATATATTAGGTTGGCAAGTATCTCCCTTCCGCTTTTTTTTTTTTTTGTACATAGCTGCGAAATTCAAAAGACCAGAAGGCGGAAGGGAGATATTTGCCAACCTAATATATATATATATATATATATATATATATACATTTATACAAATTATATTTCAATGAAATAATTATTAAACTTTTTTAATTATAAAGGAAGAAGATTTTCTTGTTAAAATATTTAATCTGTATTTTAATTTTTAAGTATTTTCATTTACTTTATTATTTGGTTTTTACTTATAGGTATAATTAGTTATTGCAAAATGTACTACGCAAATAATTATTAAAAAAAATTATCATATATATATATATATATATATATATATATATATATATATATAAAAGTTTAAAAATGTTAAAATAATGCATGTGCCAATTCATTCTATTTTTTTAAAAAAAGAAAACATAATGAAAATATTAATTTTAGACAATGTCTATTTATTAATATAAAGTGTATTCAACGGGGATTTTTCAAATGTATATAGTGGTATATATTCTCAAATTATTATTAAGATATTAATGTGAAATTTCAAACTATATATAACAAATTTTTATCAGTATTTACTTCAATATGAAATGTCGAAGAATTACCTATATATTCTCTCTGTTATATCTAAATAAACAATATATAAAAGAATGAATTATTGTTATTTGATTGGTACTGTAGCAAAAGTTCTTTTATACAAATATATTATTCTTCTTAACAATATAACATTTTATAAAAAAAAATAATAGTCAAAATTTTTGTTGTTAATTTTATTCGATAATATGCATTTCGATGTCCATGCCATCACCATTATGGCATTGTATTAGAAAAATAATATAGAATTTTGATGAACTAGATTTAAATATATTTTAATAAATAAACAATTATTTCACTCCACATATTTTTTATCAAAGTTGCTCAAAAATTGATTAATATTTTGTAATAGAATTATTCCACTTAGTTTTATTCAACTTTATGAAAATATATTTATACTTTATCGTTAATTTATATAAAAATTTAAAATATTTATAAATTTTAATCTAACGTTCATCACTTATATTGGTTAGAAAAAAATCATGCTGCTAATTAATCTGGAGTTATATGAAACCAACATATATATTATAATCCAACCGGCGTTAGTAGTTAAAAAGTTAATGTATAAAAATGATATTATTTAATAATATTAAAATACGATATTTATTTTTGACGAGATATCGATAAAATTCTATTATTAAATCGTTTCAAAATAATATTTTTATCTTCAAAATATAAAAAAGCAAATGTATTTAAATTGAGATACAAACCTTTTTTAAGTAAAACACTTGAATGAGGATTTTTATTTTTTGTGCTCAACGACGAACAATTCCATCGATGCCACTGAAATTGATGTTGGCATTCTTCAACTGCAAGTTGTAAGCCTTGTAGTGCGGCACCAGCTACATCTGCATGTCTATGGCACAGATCTATTTGACTCTTCGTTAGACCACCGACTGTACGACACATTGCACTTCCACCAATTCCTCCAAGCAGAATATCACTGCGTAGATTACTTTTAATCGAATTTGGATTCGATGCAAGTCTATCAAAAGAATGAAAGTAAATTAATATTTTGTAAACTTTACATTAAATGTTATTAATTAATTTTAAATTAAGTATATTGAGCTAATAGTACATTTCATGCAAATAATAAAAATTGATTTTTTGGGTCTTTGGATATTTAAAATACGAAAAAATCATTTGTGTATTTAATTATTAGATTTACAATTAAACTGTAAATTTAAAAATATGCTACTGTTTAGAAATATGTATCCAGCTGTTTTATAAAAATAATTTAAATAAATTAAAAGCAATTAAGAGCTCCATAGAAAAAGTAAAATATGATATTTTTGTATTTTAATATGAAAAAATAAAAATTAATGTTCAATTAATTTATGCACAACTTACATAAAACTATTAAAAACTGTTTAGATTTTTTTTTCAAATTTCACATCAAATCTACTACATCAGCGAGTTAAATGCATTAATTTTTTATATATGAAAAATAATTCAATTAGATTATAGTAGTTTGAATTAAACTTCCATTTTTATTTTTTACAAAAAAATTAGTAATTGTTACTGTATATTTATTTTTCTAAATATATATTCATCATTTCAAACATACTTATACTTATTAGATATATATATATATATATATATATATATATATATATATATATATATATATATATATATATATATACACACACACACACAGATATAAACTAAGATTAATTATGAATGTTCCATATTATTTTTAAAAAAGAGCTGCAAAATAAAATTGATAATTGTAACAAAACAATAAAAAGGATATACTAAACTACAGATAAAATTGTTCTTATTACATAATTATTTTTTTAATATAGTCATCTAAATGTAATGATATTATAAAATATTTAATTAATGCAATTCTCAAAAATATATTAAATAATCTGAAAGGGGGTAGTTTGATAAATATGGTAAATTTTTTATTGTTTAATTCAATTAATTAATTAATTTAATTAAATTTGTCAATTTAGTTTTTCTTAATTTTTTACCATACTTATCAAACGACCCTCGTATATATATAATCGATTATGTTACTTTTTTTTTAACACTAGAGTAAAAATATATTTATAGTAATAATTTATTATATTTTTCATTATTTAATATATGTTTCATTAAATAATTGTTTGATAATGAAAATAAGTACAGTTTTTATTTCATTAATTTGTGATTAACAAAAAAATCATACATTATTTTTTTAAAGAAATTTTTTCACTTTTTAATCAGTTTATAACCTTTTTAGTTGAAAGAACATATTCTTAATGTGATTTTTAGATTATTTAATATATTTTTGAGAATGGCATTAATTAAATATTTTATAATATCATTATATTTAGATGACAATATCAAAAAATAATTATGTAATAAGAACAATTTCATCTGTAGTTTAGTATATTGTTTTGTTACAATTATCGATTTTATTCTACAGCTTTTTTTAAAATAATATAAAAGATTCATAATTAATCTTAGTTTATAACTGTAAATAATTTTTCCTTTTGACAAATTAATCATTTCTATTTGATTTTATTATGCAAAAAGAATGATAAATTTGATAAAATAACTATTAACATGCATATAAGTGAAAAAAAAATTGACTATTGCATACTTCTATAAATTCTTGTGGTATATGAAAAATGATTACGTTGTTAATTATAAAGAAGTTTTTATGAAATTATTTATAATTGTTGTATATAATTAGTACGTTTGATTGAATTTTAATTTAGGAATTATATATTTGATTAATCAAATTTTTAATAATAATTATTAAATATAGTGATCAAAATTTCGCACAAAATGAATTTAATTTTATTATAAAGTAATAAAAATATTATGTTGTCAAGTATCTCCCTTCCGCTTTTTTTTTGTACATAGCCGCGAAATTCAAAAGATAAAAAGGCGGAAGGGAGATATTTGACAACCTAATATAAATGAAACAATATTAATTATTTTTAAATAATTGATATATTTTCAATATATATATATTAGTTAAATTATTTAGTTTGTTATGTTTAGAATTTATATTAAAAAATGTTACATAAAATAAAATAATATATAATAAATGAAAAAGGGATAATTACAATATTAAAATAATTATTTCACTGCATTTGTAATAATAAGATAATTGATTCTTTTATATTACAGTATATTAAATTTATTTTACGTAGTCACAAGTACACGAGTTTATATGTGCATAAAAACATATATATATATATATATATATATATATATATATATATATATATATATATATCCATTTCTGTTTATAGTTAAAATTATAAAACCAGTCGAGTAAAAACACTTCCAATATCAATTATTTTCCAATTAACATTTTTGCAGTGAATCATTTTGTATGATTATTATATAATAAAAGTTGGGCACCCATTCGAAAAGTATAATTTTCTTAATTTATCTTAATTGCAATAAAAGTTGGATAATCGTCGAAAAAGGATTATTTCGCGAGTTTATCTTAATTACATGCGATAGTGTTTATAATTTAATGGTTTTCGTGTCATAAATAAATTTTAATTAAAATTGGCATCTTTAATGATATTTAATAATCTGTTTATGAATTTAGAATAATTAAGTAAACATCAACTGCGAGCGTTGCAAAACATCGCACTTTACGATAGATTAAAAATCGTTACGATCGTATCAAGAATTGGAGTTACAATTGTTGTGTTTTCCCACGCAGCTACTGACAACATTTTACATATAGACATTCCGTGGTCCGACGTTTGGAATCCGGCTATGGAATGTTGCCCGCGCTCGGCAACGTGCACTAGACCTCTTTACCCTCACATTATATCAAAACATAAATTCGTATCCAAGATAAGTGTTTTTTTCTCGAATAATGTCATTCATTCAGGTTTAATATATTTTTTATGTTTATTGAATTAAATTATTATTAAAATAATATTAATCGCATACAATATTCCTTTATTGTTAATAAAAAACTATTTACATATATATATATATATATATATATATATATATATATATATATATATATGTATGTATGTATGAATGTGTCTTTGTGTGTAAAAATTTGTATTAGTTACTGTAACAAAAATAAGTTACTAAATTTACGAGTACTACCATATTTGTGTGATTATATTTTTTATTTCAAATAATATTACATTTATTCATTTAGAAATGTTACTTATTTAAAAAAAAATATTTTTGAAAAAATACTTTAATGTAAAGAAATTAAAAATACTTTTATACATATACATAAATATATATATAATGTTGGATGTTTTCTAAACGTGATAGAATTTTAAGTTGAATCTCTATTGAAAGTTTTATCTAATAAAAAAAAACACTATATATATATATATATATATATATATATATATATATATATATATATATGTGTGTGTGTGTGTGTGTGTGTTTGTATGCGTGTGTGTGTATGCGTGTGTGTGAATGAAAGTGTAATTTATAGAACAAAAAATTGATTTTCCAAGTTTGTTATTGAAAACATTTATATTTCACAAAACTATATTCTTGTTTTTGTAAAATAGATTTTCTGATTAATCAGCAAGTATTTATATCATTAATTATAAGCAATTATCTATTTTAATCTATTCATTTATGATTTAAATTAAAAAAATTGTGAAATTGTCATAAATCTCACTTAAAAAATTTAAAATTTTTTTTTCCAAATATAATTATTGACTGTTATTACACAAAATAAAATAGTACACAAAATAACTTTTCAAATAAAATTTTGTTCTTTTAGAAAATTTTATAGTTTAAAAATGTTGTCTGTAAGAAGAAAAAAGTTGTATTCATTAAAAAATAAAATTGCATTCGTTTACTTAATTCAAAATTGTATAATTTTTCGAGGTATTTGTATCAAAATTAATTAAAACATAATCAGATCCAATATTAGTAGTATATGATTAACAAATAATCGAAAACATTATCATCGAAAAAGTTTCTATTTAAATATTGTTACAATTTATAGAAAAATTAAGAAAATAAAAAATCTTCTATAAGTTTATAACAGAGTTGATATTTATTTTTCCAATGGTAAAAATAAATAAATAAGCATATCCAAAAAATGGACTATTTCAATTGGAAAAAATTATTTTATATTAAATAATTATTTCAAATCTTTATAGAAAATCAAATATTTTAAAATAAAATTGAGGGAAATGATTAAGAGAGTTACAATGCACTGAATGTAAAATGATTAGTACTAATGTCATCCTGGGATCAAAATAAATGTTATAGATAGAGGATAGTTTAAATGATTCAAAGAACAGTAGAGTTAATAAAAGAACGCCTTAAAAAGACTGCTCTTAATAATTAAACTTCAAGTAATGAAATTTTTCTTTAGAGAATATGTATGTTTTAAAAGATAAACAAATTAATATTTAAGCATAATCCAAAATTTCTTTGAATCTTAATTCTATTAAAAATATTTGGAATACATTAAAATTGGAAACTTATGATTACAAACAAAATAGAATTGTTGAAAAAATTAATATTTGATACTATATTCAAGACATTAAAAATAAAAATAATTAAAAATATCAGAAAAATTCCGTTTAGAACAAAAATATAGACAAAAATTAAACAAAAAAGAGTAATAATAAAATATATATATTTCTGTATTTTTATTTTTTCTCCTAATAATTAATGGAAAGATTTTATCGTAGTCTGTAATATTATTAATGCAGGAAAAAAATTAAAACATTTCAATATCATGATTTTTCTATTATATAATTTATATGCGCACATAAATGTATTTAAATAAATATATACATTAGATGGAGTAAGAATTGAATATAATTGACTCTTTAATACAAAAGGAAAAATCACTCAAAGGCTTTTCCTGAGTTGTCAATCATTACACTTTGTTTATGTCTGAAAAACGCTATTAAAATACTAATAGATAGCCGTTGACTTACTGCTTACGTCTACGATATAAATGTAAATTGACAACTTGAATACAAAAGACTTTCAATAGTGTTTTACATATGCGACAGATGGATGGATCGGTAGACGTTCCATTGAGTGCAACAGTGCATCCATCAACAGGCTAGGTGGTCGATTTTTCACTATTGACGGACAGCTTTGCATGCTGTCTATAGCTAGTTGCAACCAACGATATATATATATATATATATATATATATATATATATATATATATATATATATATATATAACGTCTATATGCAAATTTCAAGAACGTTATGTCAAATTTACGATACTACTTCTCAAGGAAATTTAAAACGAGATTTCAATCTTATTTAGTCTCTTTAATTAGGAACTGTACTTTTTTTAAAAAAGTACACATAGATAAAAGATAGAAATAAATGTTCTGGTATTAAAAAAATCTTTGTATAATAGATTAACAAAAAAAAATGAAAATATTACTCATTTGAGATTTATTTTAATAAATTGTTTTTATTTAACATTTTGTGATTTAAGCTTCCTGATTTAATTTTAAAGAAGAAACATATTTTTTACTAATAATTCTTTATATATACGAGGTCAGACGATTAAGTAATGCGACAAAATTCAAAAATCGAGTATATTTAAAAATTAAGGTACATCGCTGCGATCCCCTTCAAAGTAGTCCCCTCCCGCATCTATACACTTATTCCAGCGAGTTTTCCAGTTTTCGTAACAATTCTGGAACACTTCTTGTGAGACCTCTCCGAGTACCCTCGTCACAGATTCTTGGATATCTTCAACGGAGTCAAAATGTCGACCTTTGACGAATTTTTTCATATGGGGGAATAGGAAAAAGTCGCAGGGTGACATGTCCGGTGAATAGGGCGGTTGTGGTAACGTTGCGATGCCTTTAGACGCCAAAAACTGAGAGACACTGAACGCACTGTGACAGGGAGCATTGTCGTGATGCAGAACCCAAGTCTTCGCGATCTCTGGACGCACTCTGAGCACCCTTTTTCGTAATTTTTCGAGCACATTGCGGTAGAATACTTGATTTACGGTTTATCCAGGTGGTACGAACTCTTTGTGAACCACCCCTTTGCTGCCGAAGAAGCAAATCAACATGGTTTTCACTTTGGACTTGCTCATTCTCGCCTTCTTTGGCCTTGGTGCTCCAGGGGACAGCCACTGTTGGCTTTGTCGTTTAGTTTCGGGGTCATATTGAAAGAACCAACTTTCATCACCAGTAATAACCAGTAATAAATTTCTCTGTTCCATTTTCGTGACATGCACTACTCGCGCGTTGTTACAAAACACTAAACAGCTGGCGAATAAATGATCGTACGAGGGTGGTCAAGATCTCAATCGAGAGAGTAGGGATCTGCTATTACGGTGGCGGAGTTATAGGTTCGCAGTGTTACCACAGGCCGAGAAAAAAAATCGGTCGCATTACTTAATTGTCTGACCTCTTATATATATATATATATATATATATATATATATATATATATATATAAATTGCATCGTAAAATTAATATTATTAGAATTTTTTGATACAAATTATTTGATTTTTGTTAAAACTTTTCTAATAATATTAATTTTACGATTAAAATTATATATATATATATATATATATATATATATATATATATATATATATATATATATATATATATATATATATATATATATATATATATAATAATAATTATTATTTACAAAAAAGATACAAAAAACCGTGAAGAATTACCAATCAGATAATCTACTTTAAATGATATATCAAATTTTCACCAAAATCATTTCAAGATGGCTGTAAAGTCAATTAGATTTCTCATAGTTACGAGAACAAACAGAATTTTGACGCTAATATATCTCAAGTGATCACATTAAAGCAGTAAAAAAATTCTTAGTGGATGCAATGAATAAAAAATGCCACTTTGCCTTTGATTTATGGATTATAAAAAAGTTTTCGACTCAGTTTATAAAAAAACATTCAAAGAATCAAGAATCCGAAGAAACATAAATTGAACTTTTAGAAAATATTCATAGAAATACTATATCATTCTTACAAATATACGAAAAAATAGGGATGTTTAAAATTATGAAAGGAGTGAGCTAAGTTGGTACAATATCTCTAAAACTATTGACATTTGTGTTAGAAAGAGTATTTTAAACACTAAACTAGGAATCCGAAAAATAAACATAAATAGAATATTTAATCACTTAGGATTTGATGATAACATTATTATTTTATAATAAACTGAGAATTATTCAAAAAAAGAATAGAAGAATTTGATAAAGCAAGTCAAAAAATTGGTCTTATGATAAATCTTAGAAAGTTAAAAAATATCTTCAATGAATTTTCAGATCAAAGAAAAATCGACGTAAAAGGAATAGAAATAGAAGAAAAAAATTGTGTTTTTGTGTTAATTCGGAAGAACACCCATATTATGAAATCGAATATTCCTATATGTTTAAATAAAAATGCTTTTGATCAATGCATCCTACGTTTTATTATTTAATGTTTTTTTATGAAATGACAGATTAATTGAACGATTTCAGATAATACAAAGAAGCATGGAAAAGTGTATGTTAAAATAACATGTAGAGATGGAATTAAAGTCGAGTAGATCAGAATAAAAACAAAGGTTTTGTATGTTATAGAAGAAATGAGAAGTTTGAAATAGAATGATCATACAGCAGGAGATCACCTATGGATAAGGAAAATTATTGATTGGAAATCTAGCTATATAGAACGACCCGAGAAGAAACCTATAGATAGATGGGATAGAGACATAAGAAAATTTGTTTGGATAGACTAGAAAAGAAAGGTATTCATTCGGTCGAACTGAAAAATTTTAGAAGAGGCTTTTATCAATCAGTAGATAAAAAATGATTATGACGATGATTATATATATATATATATATATATATATATATATATATGTATATGTATATGTATATATGTGTGTGTGTGTATTATTTATAAATGCATGAATTTTAACAATACTTCGTTTTACAAATAAACTATTTTCGAATAACTAAAAAATTAAAAGCAAATATTAAAAATAGAAGACAAAAATAAAAAAGAGAAATAATAACTGAATTTGAATAAATAATATGTATTTATTTAAATAAAATAATATGATATTCCTCTTAAATTAAACACAATATTAATTGATAATTAATGATGGAAAAATATTTACATTTTTATTTTTCGTTTTTGAAATTTTTTGCAAGAGATAAATTTTTATTTTTATTTAAATTTGTGTTTAACGAGTATTTTTTTAATACCCTTTTCGTTAAAGTTATGTCATAATTAATTAATACATTAACTTGCTACCAAATATTTTATATATACATTTATATATATATATATATATATATATATATATATATATACACATATATATTTCAAATGGCGGTTTAATATAAAGCCAATAGTATCAATAACAGTAGATGACAAGGGCTCTTTAGTTGAGGATGCATTCATTTGGGATTATGTTGTCAAAGTGGTAACATAGTCTGTCAAAGAGAATTTGTTAATAGAACAGTGGTAATCTGAATCAGTTGTATTATCAGTGAATTCAATAAATTTTATAGTATTAAAGACATTTTGTATTAAATACTTTATTTTTTTTTTAATGAAGGACTCATTCAGTACTAAAATTTGCAAATTGAATGTAACAAATTTAATTTTTTTTTTAAGCTTTGTATTTTTTTGTAATATTGTTTATGAAATATATGAACATTGATAGAGTAAAAAAATGAACATATATAATATCAGGCAACTAAAACTCTATTTTCAAACTTTTGTAAATTCATTTATATTAATTTCATAATAGAAATAAGTAATAACATTTACATTAGTACATTTAAATTATAATTTGTAAAACTTATGTTTAAATCAAATTGAAAATTTACTAATTTCTTGTTTAAAGACTCTTTCCAAAATTTTTAAGTGATATCATATTATTATTTATCTCAGCAGTAATTAATGTTTATTCATTTTTATTATCAAATTATTACTATACTTAAACCAAAATTAGTACTTCATTATTTTTTTATTCTATTTATTATTTTTGTGTAACTATTCCTAACTATCACTTTTTGACAGTTTAAGAAAAATAAATAGACATAAATTTAAAATTTTTATTATAGCTACGACCCTGATCTATGGATGTTATTTCGGTGTTAAGTAATTTCCAATATATCTACTGTTAACGAACTACTTTATAAAAAGTATAAAATGCTGTATTCATTAACGACTTCAATGAGAAACTAATAAATTACATTCTTAATCCCTATTCATTAAAGAATCGAGGACCATATAAAAGTCTTTACGTTTCTTGTAAACAGAGTAATTTGTCCAACACATGTGTTGGAATTTAGAGTAAAATTTTGTTAGACTATCTTCTCGTCAATGTATAGCTAATTGATACAATTAATTTTTGTTTATCAGATCTATGTATAAAATATTTATATTTGAGTTTATTATATTAAATTGCAAATTATACATACACACACACACACACATATATATATATATATATATATGCATGTATGTATGTATGTATGTATAAATATTTCAAGTGTTTGAAAAAAAATTCGTTGATAACATTTTTTACATAAGTTGACGTTTTTAATACACATAATATTAAATAGATAGGTAATTGAATAATTTTAATAATTTGTTTATTATTTGAATATATATTGTTATATAGTTGTCAT
>CP092087.1:28142786-28210286 GCA_029203775.1 Neoneuromus ignobilis
TTATTTGGTTATGTTGGTACACTCGTCTTGAATATATGTTCCAAATTTCAGCTATGTAGCTTGTTTAGTTTGTTGGTGAGAGGCATAAAAGTTAGAAGGATTTTCCGCTGTCGAAAATCATGGATCAAAGAGTTTGCATTAAATTTTGTGTGAAAAATGGAATCAAGTGCTCCAAAACACTTGAAATGTTGAAAGTGGCATACGATGAGTCTACTTTAAGCCAAAAAAATGTTTACAAGTGGTATAAACTCTTCCAAGAAGGCCAAGAAGACACCAACGACGAACCTCATTCTGGACGCCCCAGCACGTCAACAACTGATGAGAACGTTGAAGAAGTGAAGAAAATAGTGTTGGGGAATCGTCGAATTACCATTAGAGAAATTGCTGATGATATTGGCATCTCGTTTGGTTCGTGCCAATCAATTTTAACGGGTGTTTTAGACATGAGACGTGTGTCAGCGAAGTTTGTTCCGAAATTGTTCAATTTCGACCAAAAGAACCGTCGCATGAGCATCGCCCAAGAGCTATTGAATGACGTCAACGACGACCCACTTTTTTTTACTCGACAGGGTCATAACAGGTGACGAAACATGGGTATACGGTTATGACGTCGAAACTAAGACTCAATCGTCCCAGTGGAGGCATTCCGGATCACCAAGACCAAAAAAAGCACGCCAAGTTTGATCAAATGTGAAGGTTTTGCTTACAATTTTCTTTGATTGCAGGGACGTGGTGCATCATGAGTTCTTGCCACAGGGTAGAACAGTAAATAAGGAATATTACCTGCAAGTTATGCGCAATTTACGCGAAGCAATCCGCCAGAAATGTCCGAATTTGTGGAAGAACAAAAATTGGCTTTTGCACCATGATAACGCCCCTGCTCACACATCGTTGCTTGTACGCGAATTTTTGGCTAAAACCAACACACTAATGATACCGCAGGTACCGTATTCCCCAGACCTGGCCCCCTGTGACTTCTTCTTGTTCTCGAAACTGAAGAGGCCCATGAAAGGACGGCGTTTTGCAACGATTGAGGAAATAAAGACGGCTTCGAAAGAGGAGCTGAACAAGATCACAAAATATGATTTTTTGAAATGCTTTAAGGATTGGAAAAAGCGTTGGCACAAGTGCATTATATCCGAGGGGGATTAATTTGAAGGGGACAAAATAAAAATTGATGAATAAATAAATATTCTTTGAAAAAAATAAAAATTCACCTTATTTTTTGATCACACCTCGTATATGCATGTATGCTTATAGTATATGTCTATTATAGTAAATTATAGTTATTTTAAATATTTTTAAACTAGTTTAGATGTTTTATTTTATTTTTGTGTCAATTGAAGAGTATTAAAAAATATAAACCATTGAAACGATTTAGAATTATACTTTTTCGCTAACATTAAAAAGTTAAATATAGGGTCATCCAAATGTGACGCCTAGATTTGTGTTTTATTAAAAAGAAACTATACACATGTTTCCCTTTACACCATCCTATACACATGTTTCCTTTTAATAAAACACGAATTTAGGTGTTACATTTGGATGACCGTATATAATAATATTAGTCTTTAACAATCTTTTATATTAAAATGATTTATTATTCAATTTAAATAATATTATAAGCATATTTTAAACATTTAAATGCATTTTATGAAATTCTTATTCTACTGATTCATTCGTTTCAATTTGTCTTTTAACGCATGTATATATATATATATATATATATATATATATATATATATATATATATATATATATATATATATATATATATATATATATATATATATATATATATATATATGGTTGACTTACAAGAGTACATTAAAATAATGTTTATTCGATATAGCAAATTAAGTAATTAACAAAAATTCGAATTTCTAAATATCTAATCTAAGTAGCAATTTTCTATCGTAAGATTTCTCTTCAGACAGTGAAATGTTTCTCGATATTGCCAAAATTTTAATCAATATGACGTTATATATTTTGCATTAAATAATTAATATTATTTTTTAAAAAAATGCACATAAATAATTGTTATTTAAATATTGAATTGTTTGAAAATAATAATGTTTTACTTTAATTAAAACAATTATTTTATCGATAAGTATAAAAAATATATTATTTAATGCAATTATAAATTAAAAATATTTTTTTATTATTCACTTGAATTATTATTTTTACAAAACTCTTCAAAAATTTCTATAAATAAATCATTGTTTTTTCAAAGAAATATTAGTTCATCATGTACAGATGTAATTTTTTTCTTAATATAAAAATATCAATAAAAACTCTTTATCTGATTCAATTTATATTCATTGATAATCGAAACATGTCAATAAATATCTGCCAATAATACAGGTAAGCGGTAAAAAACATCCATCATTTCTGACGGTGTCGACAGTCGTAGACAGTTGGTGACACAAGTGAAGAGAATACGCCCCGCCGCGTGCACGTGCCGCGCGTGCTGCATGCAAATGGGGATCGAGTATTTGAACAAGAGTTTCAACACGCTCACATGTTATATATAAAGGCACTCTCGTCATGCTTTTGTCTTTATACTTCTCTGTGGATTTTAATGCGCAGCTACAATTGTCATTGTCGATGGGGGTTGAATTTTGCGGTAACAATTTTTCTGAGAGGTAAATTGCAATGCTTGATTGATTCGGTCGCCATTGAGGTTTACAAAAATTGAAGCAAATGTGCATATGCTACATGAGTAAGTGTGTGTGTGTGTGTATGTATATATATGTATATATATATATATATATATATATATATGTGTGTGTGTGTGTGTGTGTGTGTGTGTGTGTGTACAGTTCTTTCCAAAAGTTAGTTAAATTGAAAAAATAGTAGATTTAAACAAGTATTAAATTTTGCCATAAAATATGTAGAATTAACCACTGGACTTTTGAAAAAACATAATTTTTAGCGACGATACTATGTTTGAAATAATGAAAATTGTTGACTTCAAACAGTTTGGCAAAGAAGGAATAATAATGCTTACATTAACAAGTTCCTGCAACCAATTGTAAAACATGGAGGAATAATTATCATTGTGTGGGAATGTTTTTCTTGGTATGATGTAGGCAGATTATATATTATTAACGGAAAAATGACAACGCGAATGTACTGTTATATTTTACAAGACAATTTACGCCAATCCGATGAAACAATAGAATTAGGTCGGGCTTTCATTCTTTAACAGGACAACAACCCAAAGCATACGGTTAGAAGAACTAAAGAATTTTTCACAAATAATGAAGTAAATTTACTTGAATGTCCATCGATGTCACCCGACTTTAATCCTATTGAACATTTATAGGACGAATTGGACCGCAAGATTCCTACATTTTCAAGATACAACGATATTCAATTTAAAATCAAAATTTTGGAAATGTGGTCTAGTTTACCTCTCGATGCTTTATAAAACCTGATAAAATCAATACCTAGAATGCTTAACGCTGTTCTGTGAAATAATAGCGGTCATAATTACAAAATATAAAAAATTAAAAAAAAGTGTGTTGATTTTTTCACATCACTTTCTTTATAATTTTCAACTAACTTTTGGGACTAGATCTAAAAGTAGTTTTTGTATAATTAATGATTCGTTTGAAGCATGATTGCTAATTCCTTATCAAAATGACTATTATTAAGATTTAATAAACAGTGTTTCATTTGGAGATATTTTTAGCACAATTTTCCATTTTATGTTATTTTTTTATTTTAACTAACTTTTGAAAGGCTCTCTCTCTCTCTCTCTCTCTCTCTATATATATATATATATATATATATATATATATATATATATGTACGTATGTGAGTGTATGTATGTATGGGCATTGAATCGTTCTAAGTGGAAAATTTTGGAAGAGGTCTTCATCTAGCAGTGGGAAAGGGCTGTTGCTTATGTATATATATGATGACCGGTGGTACAGTGGCCAGTATCACCGCCTATCATACGGAAAAAGTACGTTCAATTTCCATTTAAATATATAGGGCAGGCAGGCTATAGCCGAGATGAAGGCAACTTGCCTAAGGTAGTAAACTTCGAATAAAAAATCCTTGCCAGCGTAGTCAGTATAGACTGGTCAACACAGTGGGTATGACCAAGTACCAATTAATGTAAACATTCAATGAAGCATTCGTCGAACAGTAAATTGATATAAGCTGATGATATATATATATATATATATATATATATATATATATATATATATATAGTTTTTTTGAATATAATCAAATAAAATTAAACTTGTAATCCAATCAAAAATATTTTTAGGTTGTACTGAATAAAAATATCTTTTTAAAAAGTACAATATGCACTTCTGAATATATCTTTTGTAGGATATTATCTTAAATTAATTATAAATAATTTAAAAATTAATGAATTGTTAATTTAATAATTTTGATAAAGAGTATTACTTTGTGTTGGAATTTAATATTTCATGTGCCAGATTTATATTTATGTTTTAATTAAATTTATTTTAGAAGTTACTTTTCTTATGTTATACAGGCGGGTCAAATAAGAATGATGTAAAGCGGAACTGATCTTCAATCTTATCACTTTATATAAGAGTCCTTTATATATGATTGAAATTGCAATTAATGCAAATAAAAAAGATTTTTTTTATAAAATAAGTAAATATAAAATAGATCACATAGACATGAACTATTTATTTTTTAAATATTGTATTATATATATATATATATATATATATATATATATATATATATATATATATATATATATAATATAATCAAATAATATGAAACTTGTAATTCTATCATACAATATATATTAGAGTATATAATAATATATTAAGTAAGGTAATTCATTTTATTTTCATCCTGAATATATAAAGAGATTAGTGTAAAGAAAATAAATCATAAAATTGAGAACTTTTATTAAATAAGTAAAATACACGATTTTTATTAATTATCGTTCGATTAAAATTAATTATATATATATATATATTTCATGTACCAGATACATATTTATATAATAGAATAAATAAAATCTATGAAGTTACTATAGGCAAGATATATAGGCGGGTCAAATAAATGAATAAAAATTATTATGGGAACTGATCTTCAATCAAAAATACTTTATAAGAGATCTTCCAAAGATAGAAGATAGAAATTGTGAGAAATAATGCAAATAAAAAGATTTTTTTATAAAATAAGTAAATATAAAATAGATCACATAGACATGAACTATTTATTTTTTAAATATTGTATTTTAAATATATATATATATATATATATATATATATATATATATATATATATATATATATATATATGAGAATTAATATAAACTCTAATATGATTCTATTATGACAATATATCTTAGAGTATATAATAATTTATTAAGTAAGGTAATTCATTTTATTTTCATCTTGAATATATAAAGAGATTAGTGTAAAGAAAATAAATCATAACATGAGAACTTTATTAAATAAGAAAAATACATGATTTTTATTAATTATCGTTGGATCAAAATTAATTATTTATATATATATATATATATATATATATATATAATAGAATAAGTAAAATCTATGACATGAGTATAGGCAAGATATATATTAAAAGACAATAAATGAATAAAAATTATTATGGGGAGGAAACATAAGAACAAAAAATACTTAAGAAGAGATCTTATCAAAGATAGAAGGTTGAAATTGTGAGAAATAATGCAAAAGATGATTGGATGAGAGTATCCGTGGTGAATAAATAATGGAAAAATTTTGAGAAAACATTTAAGAAGAGCCAGTGACATTTGATAAGATTTTCGCTTACCAGTGGGTTAATAAAGGCTTTTATGATAATAATGATTATATATATATATATATATATATATATATGTATATATAAATATATATATATGTGTGTGTGTGTGTATTTTATTTCTGTATATATATGTAAACAAATAATTTTTGAAATATTTAAATTAAGTTAAAAATTAGTTTTCATTTTTACTATTTTTTTTATATACTGAACTAATTCCCGTATTAATTAATTTTATTCTAAACACTATATTTTTATCGTATTATCGCGTATTATTGAACTTTCTTTTAATTATATTCAGAGAATAACAACATTGTTAACGAAATGAAAATAAGTAAATAAAACAATAAACAATAATTTATATTTTAAATAATATTTTGTGACCTATGAAGTTGCATTTATAAACATTTTTTAAAATTGACATTTGCTTTAAAATTAAATAATTAATTACGTTGAAAATACATATATGTATGTCAACATAAATATTTTTTCATTGCTGCAAATATAATAATCAGTGCATCATTTTTTATTCTTTATTTTATAAGCGTGGTGTTTATGACCAAATACCAGTGAATGGTAGCATTTATTAAGGCTTTCGTCCAGTAGTGGATTAATATGGGCATAATGATATGATTATATATATATATATATATATATACATATATGCTTGTTATCATTTAAATTAAATTATACTACTCATTAAGTCTAAATAGATATATAAGTTTAAATGGAAACAATAAAATAATAGAAGAAATGATATAAAAAGTTTATAATGAAATCTAAATTTAAAAAAATAAAAATAATGTAAAGAAAGCTCGTAAAATAAATAATTATAATTATCCAAAGAAGTTTACATTTTAAAAACAAGTTTATAAGAATTTAATCAAAATTTTAACGAATTAATATTAATTTAAATATTGTAATTACAAATAAGGTATGTAAATCCATTTAAAATTTCTCATGTTTTTAAGAAGATAGGTTTATGAATGTTATAGAAATATACGAAATACATATTTTATAATAAAAATAGTCAATATCGCAAAAATTAAAATTTACTTATCTTAGATATTTAAATAGACAAATACTCGTAATGACTGAACTCGAATAAAAAAAAACATAGAATAAAAAAATATCTTAAATTTAGTTTGTATATTTAAATTATTTTTAAATATCCATCATGCATAAAATTAATTATTTTTTTATAAAAATTAATTACACAAACCATTTAAAAAATATAAAAACGATTAGTATATCGCTAGTCTTTTATAATAATGCTTGTTTCTAATAGAATCTTCATTCCTACATTTTAAAATCTGCACTTTTTTATTGAATGCTTTTAAGAATATTATAAGGAAGGGGATCAATTTAAAATAAACTCTTCGACTATATTAATTTTACTGAAATTGAATTTAGAAAGTATTTTAAGAAAATGTATTACAATTATGTGTATATATATATATATATATGTTCCATCAGAAGCGCACACTTATCATCACATACTCAAAAAGATGCTTTTATTTAAAAATTAAATTGCGTGCTCCTGATTAGACGCTCTCTCTCTCTCTCTCTCTCTCTCTCTCTCTCTATATATATATATATATATATATATATATATATATATATATATATATATATATATATATATATATGGGTCAAAAGAGATTGAAGGATATAACCTCTACTCCTGGCTGGTTTATATCCTCCAGTCTCATTTGGGCAACCCTGTATATATGTGTGTGTGTGTATATATATATATATATATATATATATATATATATATATATATATATATATATATATATATATATACATATACATATATGTATGTATGTATGTATATTTTTATTTAAAAGTGATCTAAACGAATGTAAAAATAATAATACAAAATGTTACTCTACCATTATTACAAAAATTAAATAGTTTATATACATATATATATATATATATATATATATATATATATATATATATATATTTACGAGGTCGTTTGATAAGTATGGTATAAAACTAAGAAAAACTAAATTGAAAAATTTAATTAAATTAAATAATAAATAAATTTACCATACATATCAAACGACCCTCGTGTATATATATATATATACGTATATAAGTTTAAATAGTGTGAATATACAATACTTGCATGAACATTTGTGGTTTTTTTATATCATATATCTGATCTTCATTTATGAAAACTTGTATAGATTAATTTCAAACAAAAAAACATACAAAAAGTATTCTTCAAAATCATTAATTTCATTGAAAAAATAAATTTTTAGTAAATCAATATTCGCCATAATTTAAGTACAATCGTAGAATTTATACAAAAATGCGTATTTAAATTTTACAAACTTTAATAATTCTTATAATTTTGTTATCATGTATTATATTATTATAAAATATTAATTCCAAGAAATTTTATTTAGTATATAGTTTGATCTGTTTGTTTTAATAAATATTACTATTTAATTTCATTTAATAAATATATGTTTTATAAAAATATGTGTATGTAAACCATTTATTTAAGTTTAATTTTAAATTAATCTCATTATAAATTAAAATTATTATTATAAATTATTGATTAAGCGTAAAGCATCTTTTTATCTATTATTTATAAAATCGAATAGCAATACATACTTGTATATATATAGTTTTATCTTTCAATATAAAAAAATAAGATTTTTAATACATACTTATAATATTTATATAAATATATATATAAATATTATAAGTATGTATTAAAAATCTTATTTTTTTATATTGAAAGATAAAACTATTACACGTTGAAATATGCACAACAATTTTATAATAAGAAGCTAATATATTAAAATATAATATGAAAAATATCATATAGTACAAAAACGTGACAGTAAAGAAATACTATAGTAATAAATTTTCATTTTAATATATTATGTATAAAATGTTTTGTGATTAACTTATTTTTTATTATATTTTTATTTATGAATGAATAATAATGTTAGAATTATCTGTACTTTATTACTTTTTGTTGCAAATAAGTAGTTGTAGTTACAAACGTTGAAATATAATACACAATCACATACGAGGGTAGTTTGATAAATATGGTAAATTTATTTATTGTTTTAATTAATTAATTTAATTTAATTTTTCAATTTTAATTTAATTTAATTTTATCATATTTATATTTTTATATTACTATTTATATATATATATATATATATATATATATATATAAATATATATATATATAAATATATAATTATATTTATATATATATATATATATATATATATATATATATATATGTGTGTGTGTGTGTGTATGTATGTATGTATGTATGTATGTATGTATTTATACATATTTTTTAAATTGTTAGTTGTTACTGCATTATTCATGTATTGTATTCATTATTTAATTCGTGAAATTGTACTTTTCATTCAAATTTTAAAAATATTATAAAATGAAATATTAATAACATAACTTATTTTCCAATTAAATTATCACAATTTCTTATTGACAGTATAAAAATGTATAAAATAAGTATATATAAATAGTAATAAAATATTCACATATAAGTAAAAATAATTCAAACATGCTTAGTAGAAATATATTATAATTAATATCAAAATAAATAGTTTTCTTTTGACAATAATTGTAGAAGTTCATTTTAGAAACGATTATATTTAACAATTCGATTTTTTCATTATAATTATATTTTTGCATGCCTAGACTATATATATATATATATATATATATATATATAAAGTGGCCTAAATGAGACTGAAGAGTTTAGACAGAGTTTACATAATACATCCTTCAGTCGTATATATATATATATATATATATATATATATATACTATATATATATATATACATATATATATATATATATATATATATATATATATATATATATATATATATATATATATATATATATATATATATATATATATATACATATAGTTATGTATAAAAAGTGTATATAGGTTTTTATTAATATAATTTATAAAAAGCTATTACATCCTTTTTTAGTAATAAACAAAAAAAAACTCACCCACTAAACACTACAAGAAAACTGGATATTGTAACAAGAAAGAACAGTGTACGTTTCTCTGGCATTCTTCAGCGCGCCGGAAGGACATTGACAATATTTATTTTTTCACTGATATATTGAATTGTATCGCCCTTGTCACATTCCGTTCATTTACTTTTCGGCGTATACACATTTTTTTAAGATTTAAATAATCGTTAATTCAACACAATTCACTTTATTTTTTTACATTTTTCTTCAAGTACATCAAACACTTATTGTATAAACAAAGATTTTAAATCACATTTAACGATTTTATAATTACTTTTACACACGACGTATATGATTGTGTATAAATTTATAGAGTGATATTGTTAAGATTTCTATTTAAAAAGGTTTTTTTTTTGATGTATGTAAAAAATATGAAACATATTAGTTATTATATCAGTTACATCCAACATCGAACGCTGTCACAATATGACTAACTGACAAACATGAACTAACTAAAAGAGTGAAGTACCCATGTCATCACCATGTTTATACCTATTCCACGCTTTGGTTCGCAAACCTACCCCTACAGTAGCGGTAACGGCAGCATCCCACCCCCTAACCTCAGAGCGGGGGTTGGATATGCGAGCGTCGCCGTTGCAGACGCCGACAAAGAGCGTCCCTGTTGGTTTGGGGAAGGGGATTAAGTCGTCACCACGTCACTAATTACCTTGATGTCGATATACGCGCCTGACAGAAGTTCCTTCTGTATGATTCGCATTGATTAGACGCCGCTACCGGTCGGACGATTCATTACTACTCTGTATCGGACGTTTATGACTAGGTATTGCGATATACCCGTGTGTTTGACACACGCCGATATTTCACATTTCAATTATTTATAAAGTGAAAGAGCTTTTTTTCATTGATTAATAAATATATATATATATATATATATATATATATATATATATATATATATGTAAGTACCTACCTATAATATGTATGTATGTATGTATGTATGTATGTATGTATGTATGTATGTATGTATGTATGTATATATATATATGTACCTATGTATGAATGTATTTATGTATGTATGTATATAATAATGTACGTATCTATGTATGTACGTATGTATATAATAATATATGTATTTAAATATTTGAAATTTAAAATTCTTGTTTTTTTTAAAAAAAAAATTGAAAACTATTTTTGTAATTTCAACAAAAATATGCAAAATGATGTAGATTTTGTATTTAACAATTTCATTTTTACTTGTAAACATTCAAAATTAATCTAAAATAAAATTTAAACATTATCATAATTGAATAAATAAATATATACATATATATATATATATATATATATATATATATATATATGTGTGTGTGTGTGTGTGTGTGTGTGTATGTAATTTAATAATTATAATGTTATCATTCTCTGATTAGGGACGAATTTATGAAATGATAATTTAATAATTTTAATTACGTCTTTTACAAATAATAAAATGTTATATTTGTATTAAGTATTCAAAAGATTGATTATAATTTTATTTAAAATAATTTTTTAGCATTTTTCGCTATATTTTTTAAAATTATGAAATTTTAATATATATATATATATATATATATATATGTGTGTGTGTGTGTGTGTGTGTGTATAGAGAGAGAGGGGTGGGGAGAGAGAGTTTCCTAAAAAACGTATATATTGTTATTTTTTTAAAAAAATTAGACATTCATTTTAAATGAACTCAGACATTAATTTAAAAAATTTAAATTTATTAAGAACCACTAAAAATCAAAGAACGTGTTTGTTGTTTTTTTATAAAGTTGAGGTATGTATTGTTATTTTATCAGCATGATTTCAATGAATAAATATATAATAATAAAAAAATCCATAAATTTTAAAATCAGATTTCAAAATTATATAAAACATAATGCATGCTCGCAAAATTTATATTCTAAAATATATTCAACAGCATGAATCTGCATAAATTTATATTATATTGATATGATACATGTATCTAATTAACTATATGTATATATATATATATATATATATATATATATATATATATATATAAAGTAGTTATATTTACAAATTAGAATTCTATAAATCATAAAACTATTATTTTCAGAATTGTGAGAATTAAATTTATGACTAAATATGATTTTCACTGCAAAAATAGTAATAAGATTTAAAATACCATATTTGGAATAAATTCTAATGAAAAGTTTTTTTACGAACTGTTAATATAATTAGTAAATACACTAATAAAAAATAAAATATTTTTTCTTTGATAAAACCAATACTAATTAGTGCATTGCTTTTATAAAATACAAAAGTACTAGTCAAGTATGACTCTAGAAATTCATCATTCGAAATAACGAAGGCATAAATATGCAACATAAAAGTCAAATTGCGACAAAAAAAAATAAACTTCTCTTAAGATTCGACTATCTTCATTTACTTATTATCCAATTCAATTATAGTGTAGCACTACGAATTTTTAAAACCAAATTAGTTCATTCTTACAGGAATTTGTACAAGGTTTTAATTAATTAATACACATTTAATTATAAGTTTTAATTAAGTCTGTCGAAAAATATATCGAATGTCTTTCCAAAATAGTTTATATTATTGAAATTCACTTGTAAGATAAAAAATAATATTTCATAGTAATTAGTGATGTGAAATTTGTTCACAATATTTATATATTTTTATACTTGTTAATTTAAAATAAGGTTTGTTATCTATTATTGCGGTTTTTAATATTAAATGCTTTTGTTTTCATTTGTATATTTTAAAAAAAATGTTAATATGTGTATATATATATATATATATATATATAGAGAGAGAGAGAGAGAGAGAGAGAGAGAGAATTAAGACATATACTAATACTAAATATCAAAATTATATCCAGTTTATTGTTGATAATATAGAATTTACATTCATATAAAATTTAACACTACATAAAAATGCGTATATGTAGATAAACAGATAGATAGGTACAATGTGTATGTTATTTTTATCTAAAATGACTGATTAAATTATTCGTTTACAAATTATTTAACAACATTTCTTTACACTATAGTAGAGTTAATAAATAATTCTCGTATAAAATAATGGAATTTGCATATTTGTTTCAAATTAATCTTTTTCTTCTTATGTATGCATCATACATAAATACATACAGTAATACATATATATATATATATATATATATATATATTTATAAAAATATATACACATCTGTATATTTGTCATTTCTTACTTATCAAGTATTGTTTTATGTCTTTATTAAAATATTTTGAAAATTTTATTATATATATATATATATATATATATATATATATATATATATATATATATATATTGGGCAATTTTTTGATTAATTTTATGTCTGTACTTTCATTAGGAAAATTAAACTGTCATTTTATATTTATAACAATTTTTAAGAATATTTCTGATTATATTTCAATTTCTTTAATTATTAATTTGCATAATAAATAAATAAATAAAGAATAATATAGTTACATTGAATTAATGTAATTTAGTTATATTCATTTTAATATTTGTTATATATATATATATATATATATATATATATATATATATATATGTATGTATGTATGTATACGTACACACACGTGTCTGTATATACTTATGTATGTGTTTATAAATAAAATTTAATATACCATTCGATTTTTCCAAAGAATTATGGATATAAAACTAATTGAACGTCTGTATAAAGAAAAAAAATCCTTTAGAAAATATTATAGAAAAATATTAATAAATGTTACACTATTGTTAATTTGCACTCACGTTCAATATATTTTGACAACTATTATAATTAGTTATACAATAAATCACTCGATAACAAACAGACGATTTGTTTATACACGCGTAAAGCATCGATCACATCGATTTCGCTCGGCTGTAGTTGAAACACAACCGTAACTCGTGGCGTTAAAATCTCCCGCGCTTTCGAACAAATCTCAATAAAACGTAATGAGTTACAAACAAGAACGGATGTAGTGTTTATGTATCGTTGATAACTAGGTTTATAATATATTCGAACTAAAGAATAGTAAAATCATCGATGCCTGTTTTGGTACTTGGATGTGTCTGACAGGCATTCGCACCTGAGAAAAGTGCGGCGGAGGTGGCGGGCGCCCCCTGTTTTAATGGGCCGTGCAACGTAGCTATTGGCCCCACTGTCCGGGCCGCCCCGTCATGAGGGATTGCCGTCATTGAGATCCCCCGGAAGCGGGGACCGAACATACCGATCTTCATGTAGAATGATGTACATCTGTTTGCTTTGCTTTTTGTGATGACCACACGCATTCACATACCAACCTCGACCCGGCATTGAATTTATCCGTTGGACGAGCACGCTCAAATATACAGTCCATAAGAACAATGTGTACATCTTAAAATGTGTACAAGTTCGATAAAAAGCTTTAAGCAATCTATCTCGAGTGCGATCATCTTATGATTAATCATTTATTTTACGTAATTGACTAAAATAATTTCGATTTATTTCAAGAGTTTATAAATGTACACGAGTTTACATACTTAATAAAAAAATTGTTCGAAAATTAAAGTACATGAACTAATACTAATTATCTGTAATAAAAAAATATTTCATAAAATAGTTTTATAATTATATTTACATTAATATTTTCATCTAAACTTCTTGAAAGTTTATAAATTAGTTTTGATTATAAAACTTTTTTAGAATGTAAAATGAAGAATTTTAATAAAATTAATTTCAATAGTTTTATTTTTAACAATTTTTTTTATTGTATCACACATATTTATATACACATATGCATGTCTATTTACATATATATGTATATATTATATATACATATAACTAAGTATATTAATTAAAAACATGTTTTTGAGTAAAATCAAAAATTTAAAAATCAAGTTTAACAAAATCATTTAATACTTTATAAATAATAAAGTCACAAATAAGATAAAGTTTGATGAAAATCTAAATTTTTCCAAAAAAAGTAAAAAACAAAACTTTTTTAATATAAAATAAAATTTTTAAAATAATATTTCATTTAATTTCAAGATTTTAATTAAAAAAATAATAATTTGTGGCCAATAAAAATTAATTTTAATTAATAATACTTTTTACAATTCGAAAATGAAAAAAATACAATAGAATTTTTTTTCTAAAAAGCTAAATGAACTTTTTTAAAAGTGTTTTCATGATTTTAAATAATAATTTAATATCTATTACGCGTACTTTATTTACTTCAGAAATGATTAACATTGAAATGACATTTTTTTGTAATTACATATTTTATTTAATATTTATCTACGTATATTAATTTAAAGTACATAATTATTTTTAATTTAATGCATACAAAAATAAATTTTAATTGAAACGTAACCATAGACTTATGCAATTTTTATGTATGATATTTAATAATGTCCTTGTATTTGTTGACTTTGCATGCACAAATATTTTATTACACATACACACACACACACATATATATATATTTAATTTTGACATTTGATAATAAAATTTCTATTCTCTGTTAATGAATGATATTTTAACATATCTACCTTGCAACAAGAAACGAATTATTTTTATAAATACATTAGACAGTAATAAAATATTAAATATTTTATTTATAAGAATTATAATACAGTTAGTTTTTATGTAGTTAATTATTGGATATATAGGGCCATCTCAATGTGATACCTAGATTTGTGTTTTATTAAAAAGAAACTTGTGTATAGGTTGGTGTATAGGGAAGCGTGTATAGTTTCTTTTTAATAAAACACAAATCTAGGCGTCACATTTGGATGACCTTATATAACATTATCGTATTAAAACAATGCATTAAATAGAAATAAAATCTGAAAAAAATGACCTGTGTTTTTATAATAACATACTATGATTAATATGAAAACATCGTTTTTTATTATTCATATAAAAATTTTTGTATAAAATATTCCAGGTAAAATAATTATTGAAATTTTCATCCAGTGTAAGAAAAAAATAATTATATATTTTTATTAAGTCCATAGGTATGTATATATATGCCTGTGTGAGTGAGTGTGTGTGTGTGTACGTATGTATGTATACATGTATATATATATATATATATATATATATATATATATATATATATATATATATATATATATGTAAAAGCACATTTTATATTTCGTCTGATGTTCACATTATAATATTTTTTCCAACCAATTTTAATGTATTTTGATTATTTTATCTTTTTGTTAATTTATTTAATAATTATTTATATTTTAATTAATTTTAACTTCTACATATAGAACTTTTTATAAAAAATACTTTCAATTTTAATTTTTTTTTAATGAATGTGAAAGTAAAAGATGAGAACAGAATAATTAAATCATATTTTTTTATTTCCTTTATGCTATCTTGAAAATCTAAACAGTTTATATATGTATATAATTTTTTTTCATACATATATATATACATCATAATGTTTATATATATTAGGTTGGCAAGTATCTCCCTTCCGCTTTTTTTTTTTTTTTATACATAGCTGCGAAATTCAAAAGACCAGAAGGCGGAAGGGAGATATTTGCCAACCTAAAAAATATATTTAAATATTTATATATATATATATATATATATATATATACGAGGGTAGTTTGATAAGTATGATAAATTTATTTATTGTTTAATTTCATTAATTAATTAATTAAATTTTTCAATTTAGTTTTTCTTACTTTTTACCATACTTATCAAACGACCCTCGTATATAATATATATATATATATATATATATATATATATATATATATATGTAAACATTATGAAATTGAAATTCTTGAAAAATATTTTTTCTCTGTTTACTAAAATATGATATATAATTTATTTATCCTACTCTGTCGATTAAGTAAAAATTGCAGCATATGATTTATATAAATATCTCGAAATCGTATTAAAGTTGTCTTCATCATAGGATGGACTTATTTCAAGTATTCTAAGCAAAGCTCACAATAACCCAAATTTTATATAAATAATTTTCCAATTATGTAGTAGAATCATTAAAGAAAAAACATACGTACCTTTGGAGAGGCCTTTGCTTGAGTAATGCAAAAATATATGAAATTTACATTCAGTAATAAAAATACAAAACAAAAAAAATCAAACAAGTCTACCTTTTTTGTAATAAATAAATAATAAATAATAGAGAGCAATAGTGAAGTAATGAACTATCTCGAATGAAGAAGTTTGTAAAACAGATTGAAGTTAATAACTTTAGTTGAGGAAGAGACATTCGATAAAATTCGTTCGAGTGGAATGAAAGAGAAAAGCAATGGATTGCTTGAAGTGAAAAGTTAAAAAAAAACCTTTATCTAATAGTGAATGGAGCAGAAAGAGGCTGTTTATATATATATATATATATATATATATATATATATATATATATGCAATTATTTTACAACTACCTTAACAAGTTTGAAATTAATATATTCTTGAGATATTAACTCAATAACATCACAACCCATGTTCTATTAATATACATATTTAGATTCAAGATCAGCTGATAATTTTATTTTCAACATTCGAGAGGACCTCGTTAACGATACAATGTGATAACGACGTTATAGTGTCAACCCTTTTTCTACCCTTATACATAATAAGAGCGCACCCGTTCACCATTATAAACATTTTTTCTCTGCGGACATCAGTCGATACGATCGCCTGTCAACCAACAACTTACCATGACTGATCTGTATTCTCTCTCGTGCAGTCGTACAAAAAATCTCTTCTCATTCCGATCAACTAACCTGATATCCGAATCAATTCGTGTTTGTACATCTTAATTATTTATCAGAATGGACTAATTTAAAACGATTTGTCTAATTAGTGATCGTTTTGTATTGTCAATACACGCATGTAGGTTTTTTTCGTGATCGTGTAGTCTTGATTGTCGATTGACTTGACGTACAACCATCAATCATATTGTGACATCTGAAGATGATGTTATATGTTATGTTCATGTTTTGACAATTTAGATATATGTTCTTTGTACTTTTTTATTCCGTCAAATGATTTTATTATGCTTAGCAATGAGTACTGTCGTAAAAGTCTGTATGTGTATGTTGAATATGTTTAATAAGAAAAACTACGTTTTTTATTAAAACTTGACGTTGACTACAAAATAGATATTTTGAAATTCTTTTATATTGATTTATATACGTGTGCATATATATATATATATATATATATATATATATATATATTAGTGTTTTATGGTTTTTTTTTATCTACAAATTCTATTTATATGTAGTATAAAATTTTAAAAAAATTCTTACAATCAAATTAACCAATAAAATAAGAAAATTATCAATAAAAGTATTTTTTTTAATCTGTAGATTTTTTTTTAATCTGTATATACAAATAAATATTCATATATACATATTCAAATACATGTATAGGGTTTTCCAATAAGGGCTTCAGAAGTTTAAATAGAAATAAAGCAAAAGGTATTTAATTAAAAAGTTATTTTTTTATTTTTAAGCATATTCTATGGCATTAATGATGGAATAAAATTTCACTTATATGACGACCACGAATTTTCGTGACATAGTGTATTCGTTTAATCCAATTTTTAGTAACTCTTTCACATCATTGTGGTCCAGTTTCATGAATTACACGTTCAATGTTTATTTTTAATGCTTCTGTTGTTTGTGTTTTTTTTAAAAAAAAAGTTTAGGTGTTATTCGTCTTCTGGTCATGAGAGCTTCTTTTCATTGACATACCTAGGGGTGTACAACATACCCCGTTTTCCGTCATATATCATCTTATGTTTTTTTCTAGATCATCTTATTAATTATTCAGGCTTCTAAATTGCCATCTGGGAAAAATTGTTGTTTGTGGTTTATCAGTATAAACCAATGATTTCACATTACCCCACAGAAAATAATCCAATGGTGTTAAATTACATGATTTTGGTGACCAATTTATCGGCTCATTTCGTGAAATAATAGACTCATTAAACTCTTGTTTCAATAATTATTGAAGTTTTTATAATTTCTAAACGTTGTTGAAGTATTAAACGTTTCATGAAAATTTTCCAAACTATACTGAGTTGAAATGTCAAAATGAACTTAAAAAAAATCAAACATGACTGCCACCAGCTGTCAAAGTTCTGACATTCATATTGGAAAATTTATAATAAAAAATATATGTATAGTTTCTTTTTAATAAAAAAAAACAATTTAGGCGTCACATTTAGATGACACTATATTTATATAGAGAGAGAACTTTTTATGAAGATTTTTTGATCTTACAAGAATTATTTTTCTATCTATTATCTTCTGACAATATTTCAAACGTAAATCATTCAGAAGTTTCTTCATAAGGTCTAAATAAAGAAATTGTAAAATTTTTATTATTTTATGTATTAATAATATACATTATTTATCCAAATGTGACCCCTAGATTTGTGTTTTATTAAAAAGAAATAAAATAAACTATACACATGTTTCTTTTTAATAAAACACAAATTTAGGCGTCATATTTGGATGACACTATACAATTATTTATTTTATTTCTATTATATATAGGCTACCTTATCAAAAATATTTGAATAAGATATTTTTATATATTATTCACTTAAATTTATTATTAATAAATTAATAAATAACGTATTACAGTCAATTAAACAGTAATATGTAATATACAGAATAGTTTTCTTAATTTACAGAGAGTTAAATTGAAAATGAGATATAATTATTCTAATATACTCTGCATACGTGACAAACATAAGAATATATCGAATATCATAATATAGTACGTAAGTACCTAGCAAGTTGTAAATTGTACCTTCTAGTGATCAGTCATTTACATTTATGCTGTGATAAACTTCTTATACTATTACTTTAATACTTTGATTAACAACGAAACTATAATATATATATATATATATATATATATATATATACAAAAATTATTAGCACATTAAGTTTTTATGAAATACATGTAAAATGAGATTACTTAATAAAAGATATGATTTCTATTAAAAAGTTATATATTAAAATAAAATGTGTTTTGTAAACAGGAAAATGTGTTTAAAGAGTATTAAAACATATATGAAAGTACGTGTCAGTAAAAATTAATAATTTTCTTAATCAAAAGTAATTATAACTATTAGTGTATTTCTACAGAATATAATTATATTAAATACATGAAAACAGAGGTTTATATTAAAGAAAAGTTAATCAACTATTAAGGCGATAATATTAACAGCATATGTTTCTTCAGAGATAATTAGATAAAAAAATTAATTAATTTGATTACACTTCATTAAAATATTTGTGTGTTAAGACATAATTTTTAATTAATCATTTTGTTTAATATCTATAAAAGATCAGTTTATGTTCAGGAAGGACCATTAATACATCATTTTAATGATTATACTTACCTGATAATATCGAATTACTTTTTTTCTTTACATATTCAAATTAATAAATTTTGAATAAAACAAACAATCTATCTATAATTCAATCTATTTTTAGTTAAAAATATTTGTATTAATATTTATAGGTCAAGGTGGATTTAAAATACCGGTTAAGCTAAAAGATAAGAATGACTACCTTCCTTTTTGTTAAAGGTTTGATAATTTATTTAACAATGTATCATAAAAATATCAAGTATTTCTTCGAGCATTCGAAAATACATTAACAATTCGTATGTCGTAAACAACTTATAAATGTGCTAGGATTGCTTGTTGTTACAAGTGTTATATATAAATATATATATACGTGTATATAATATAGGGTTATCTAAATGTAACGCCTAGATTTGTGTTTTATTGAAAAAAAACAAACTATATACATGTTTCCCTATACACCACCCTGTACACATGTTTCTTTTTAATAAAACACAAATCTAGGCGTCACATTTGGATGACTCCTTATAATTGTAAAAAATATTCACGTTTTAGATTTTTTAAAATTACATTTTCCATTAAATATAGTTTATCCAATCTAAATATAAATATTTATAATCATCAGTTTATATAAAATGGCCCAAATGAGACTGAAGGATATGAAACAAGAGTAAATGATAATAAGCAATAAATTTGTGTCTAAATCCTTCTGTGTTATTTGGGCCACTCTATATGTATATAGACGAAACAACTTGTTTATTAATTTTACTATATTTTTAAAAAATATTTATTTCTATTTAAATATTCTTATTATAATTCTATTATACTCCATACATTAATTTATACACATTTTTTAAAAAAATAACGTACTTAATATTTTTATACAGAATTATATTATACATCAAAAAATATTTCCTAAGTATGAATTTAAATTTAAAGAAATCAGATTTATAAATATATATATATGAAGATCGTTTGATAAGTATGGTAAATTTATTTATGGTTTAATTTAATTAATTAATTAATTTAATTAATTTTTCAATTTAGTTTTTCTTACTTATTTATCATACTTAATAAAAGAGTATATATATATAGATATATAGATATATATATAGATATATATATAGAGATATAGACATATATATAATCGACCTCATTCTATCCACTGCTGGATGAAAGAATTTTCTAAAACTTTCCATTTCGATCAATTCAATGCTCTTCTTTTTCTTTCCATTCCGATGAATTTTCTCTTGTCTTTTTTTCACTTGTCCATAAGTCTCTTCCTGGGCTTTTTTATATATCTAAATTTTCCAATCAATGATTTATTTTGTCCATCGTGATCTTCTCTTCTTGCTATATGATTGGCGTATTTATATTTTAAACTTCTCTTTTTGTTGTATATATATATATATATAGCCAATTTTATGTGCATAAAATGTATTACTATTCTTTGATATTAAAATTAATGCACATGTATTTGACGTCAATATTGAATACTGTTATCACTTAACCAGTGAAATGTTGATAACACCAGCACTGAAATGTCTATGAAAATGGGGTAACTGATGTCAGACACCTCCACAACAGCCAAAATGGTTATTATAGTTGACTATGAAGTCAACCGTTGCGAAATTCAACAGTCGGACGCTAATGAATTTAGTGTTGTGGGAGGTCTGATGGCCAGTCGCTGCCACTCCAACTGGAACACGTCAGAAAAGCTGTGAATAATGTAAAAATGGGTTGCAAGACATTCACAATTATAATGTGTTTATCAACTCAGAACGATTTACGAACACCTTTCTGAAATTATGGAGGGTTGAAAACTGGTCATGTCTTTATATACATTATATATATATATATATATATATATATATATATATATATATATATATATATATATATATAATATATATATAAAAAATGTGTATACTAGTTTACTGTGATGATTTTTTTAATATTTTTGTTGCTTTCTCACTTGTTACTATTAATGATATACAAAGAAATGAATATATCAATAGTGTAGATAATTTAACGTTGATTAATATGTTTGAAAATGTGAAAACCTTTATGAATGAACTTCAACATATATATATATATATATATATATATATATATATATATATATATATATATACTTTTTCAGAGAATTAAAAAATAAAAGAAAAACATGATTAAGATAGAAAACTAGTAGTGATTAAGACGTATTATACCGGTAAGGGACTACATAAGTTTCAGTGACAATAAAATATAAATACCAAAAAATGTAGTTAAAAGAACAGCTCAATCATCCAAAATTATATATATATATATATATATATATATATATATATATATATATATATATTATGTAGGGGCGGTTTATTAGCAAAGTCCAAGCCCTGTCAATAATTTCATTAGATCAACTAAATAAATGACAAGAAATGTGTTTTATGACTATTTGAAATTTTAAAAATTTGAAATTTTGTTGAAACAGGTAAATAGAAATATATTTTTTTATGAAAGAACTTATTTGTTACACTATTATATTATGTACTTGAGGGAGACTCTACGATAGTACTCTCGTATAGTAGGTAGCTAGATTAGACAATAGATATACGTACTCGAACTTTTACCGCGCCAATGAACTGCGAATTATTTGTAGTTTATATTGGGAGCATTGGGGCAGCTCCGTCGGGTACAGTTAAATTTGATCGGTTTATTCCTAATCGTGTACGAAATTACGCTTGTTATTTCATTTTGCTATTTTAATTATTTTTGGTTTTTCAATTTTAGCTTCCATAGTAGAATATAATGAATAATTCAAAAATTAAATTTCTATCGTTGTTTACAATAACTTTATTTTCTATTTGTTATCAAAACTTTCTTAATCTAAATCGAACATTTTTAAATACGACTTATACATATATAAGTGATTATATATATATATTTATATATATATATATATATATATATATATATATATATATATATATATATATATATATATATATATATTTATATATATATATATAATTAGTATTTACAAATAAGAGTTAAGGTCATATTATGTTTTTTTTTATTATAATTCACTTTTTTATAAAATGATTAAAATGTTTCCAATTATAAGGCTATGTGCTCATATTTATTACATTATTTTTTTAATAAAATATTTATATATTCTGAAAATTGTTGCAAGTAATTTCCAGTAAAAATAATAGTCTTTAAAAAAAAAATCATAAAATTCATTCGAATCTAAAATAAATATTAATCTTATTTCATAAAAAAAAATATTTAAAAAGTATTTCATATTAAAAATAAAATAATATTTCATATATTTTAGCACGTATTTTATTTTTCAGAAAAAAATATCATTTTAATATTTCTATATTTTAACAAAACTATAGTTGGTTAGATTTTTTTTATTTTTGTGAAAAAAATAAAAATACCTATAATAATAATTAAATAAAAATTCAAATGTTGAATTCGCGATATGAATTTAGAAGAAACCATATTCTACCTACTGACTGCCTTCATTATTTAAATTAATACTAATAAATACTCTTACAGAATTGATTTATATATATAAAAATATTAACATATTTAATTTATTTTATTTTGGTCTATTAAATATTTTTTTGATTATAAAAAATTACATTTCTATTCATTTTAAAAGAACATTGATTAATGTTGATTTGTATTAATATATCTGTAATTTAGATTTATAATGTGTAATAAATAAAAAAAAATGTTTTGTTACATTTTTAAAATATAGAATTCATTAATTTTCTAGAATAAAACAAAATATTAGGTTGGCAAGTATCTCCCTTCCGCTTTTTTTTTTTGTACATAGCTGCGAAATTCAAAAGACCAGAAGGCGGAAGGGAGATATTTGCCAACCTAATATTACTTATTTTATATTAAATGTAGTTATATCATTTCTTAGTACATTTTTTGTCAATTACTATTATGTTTTTTATTCTACAAATTTTTCTACATTTTATTTTTCAAGTAGTGTTTTTCATACAGTAAGTAATGACCTCCCAAAGGGTTACAAGCAAATTTTAAAATTGTAAATGTTAGTTATGATTAATAATGAATTTAGGGAAATAATGAGAAGAGTAATAAATATTTTTTTAATCATTAGAGCATAGTTCATCATTAAAAATTTTTCTTTTTCCTATTAAGTCTCTTTTTTAATTTATATAAATGTACACACACACACACACACACACACACACACATACATATATATATATATATATATATATATATATATAAATCAACACATATATATCATCATCAATATATCATAAAAGCGTATATTAGCCTATTGTTGGGGAAAATCCTCATTGAATGCTACCATTCACTGGTACTTAGTCATATTCATCACACTGACCATGCGAGCTGGCGAGGTTTTTTATTCAGAATTTACTCTCTTAGGTAGATTTCCTGAAAAATGAATAGTGTCAATAATGGTATAAGCATATTGAAATGAATAATCTTCTAAAAAATAAATTTAATTTTTTTCTAGAGGAAAATATAAAAAGATTTTTTCTTTTAAATAACGATGGTTAAAATTCAGACCAAATACTACCATTGACTTCATTAATCAAAGACTTACATAAGAAACATTAAATATATTAAGTAAATAAGTTAACGCAAATTTGATATTTTTTCTTATAAAATTTATCGTATTTTTTATTGTCATGTTTTATTCCAAATATAATCATTTTTTTACTAGTAAAAAAGGAAAGATTTTTTGGATTTATTGACATCTTAAGGAATAAAGTTATAATATTTTGAGAGAACTTTTATATTAAAATAATTAATATTTATTGTCATCTAATATTTTTTTTTAAAAAAAAATGTTGTTTATATTAAAAATTCAATATAATTAATTGCAACATTTTATACGTTTAATTGAGAGATATATTAAAAACATACCTTATTTAAACTCAAATTTTATTATATTTATTTGCTGTCTAAGTTAGCAAAGAAAAAACACAAATGCGTAAAACACAGTTGTAAACAGCAAAGTTACATTGCAACAAATCTTTTTTCTGTATTTTTTTCACCTTTCTGAAAATATATACAGTCAACATCCCCTATTAACACCTAATTGTGAATTGGTATAAAAGACAGAGGAAATCGTGTGATTGTGTTAGGTAAATAATATTTTGACCGACATTTGTTCAACGTTGAAAAACAATGTAAAACACAAAGTGATGCGAAAATTAATTTTACAAGCACACAACAAACGTTGTGTTTGGAGAAAGTATTATTGTTTGAAAGTAAATAATAATTTAGTACATTTGACTTGTGTCAGTTTGATTTATGATATAGTATTTAATAATCGTGTTTTCATTATGTTATATAATATTTACATAATAGATTTAAATAGAAAGGAGGTGTAGCTAGAATACGTACGGATATTCTAGAAATTAGTAACATTATTAAAATTATTATTAGTGAAGTTGACGGTTTTAGTGAAAATGCTATCACATCGAATTTTGATATTAACATATAATTACATAGATATAATAATTCAGTACATCAGATTTATAAGATACAATATTATGTATATAAACTTTTTTTATCAAAATTAACTTTATTACCAAACATTGTTCTTTACAACAAAATTTAATATTTATATTAATTTCAATAATTTTTTTTAGAAAGAAATTTTATAAAATATTATAATTAATCTTTATTATTAAATCTCTGACTATTATTTTTTATTTATTTATTTTTTTTTTTGATAATAAAATTTTATTAAAATTTACATTTTGAATTGAATATAAAATCATTATTTTAAACAAGAAATATTTCTACTTAGAACTTAAGAATAATTTAACAAAATTATAAATTATTAACGCTAATCATTTAAAATTAAATGACTGACTTTTATATATTTTTATTATTTTTAATTGTTTAATATCATATTAAAAAGGTACACATGTATTAATTAATATTATATTATATTATTTATAAGTACTTTTTTATGTTAATGCCTGTGTTAAATCGTGCTGATTATAACTTTTATAAATGATTTATTAATAGGACATAATTTTTAAATTAAAATGTGAACTTATTACACAATATAAATCAAGTTTAATTTTATTTTATGACGTCTTTGAAAATAAACATTATATAATGTGATTCAAATGAGACTGAAGGGTGTAACCTTCAGTCTCTGTGTACATCATTCAGTTTCATTTGTGCTACTCTGTATGTATATGTTTATTATATATATATATATATATATATATATATATATAGAGAGAGAGAGAGAGAGAGAGAGAGAGATGTTATCACAGAAATAAAAAGGTATTATTTTTTTTTATTTCTAGGTATGTGGGATTGCAATTAACACATCAAGATTGCGGATGATTGAAGAAAAAAAATGTAAGTTTTCAAAATTATTTACATTTATATTATTTTCTCTTTATTGACCATATTTATTTTTATTTTATGTAAATTGTTTATTGAATGTACAACATTTTTTTATAAAAAATATGATTTCTACATATGAATTTAACATTTTATTATCTATTTATTTTTATAATAAATATGAAATATATTATATGCACAAATACTCATACACACACACACACACACATATATATATATATATATATAATTATGGAGGGGGGGGGATCTTAAGCAGGATAAATCTTTAAATTGAATGCTTGTTGAAAGTTCTATCTAACCTAAAAAAACAGTATTTATCATACCTTTATATATAGATACACAAACACATGTATATAAGTAAAGTGTTTTTTTGTGTTTGATAGAACTTTTGATAGTGATTCAATTTAAAGTTCTATCATGCTTAAAAAACACCTATATGTGTATGTTGGTGTGCATGTGTTTATTTTATTTTGCTGTTAAATATTCGTTGATAAACACTTTTTATTTCATTTTATAAAATTATATTTCTTTGGAATTTCATAATAAATATTAAAACGTATTTAAGTTTTAAAAGTGTTCTCTAATATGTTTTTAAAATATAATTGTAAAATTATTTTTCATAGTGATTTCAATGATCAATATTTTCTTTTTAATTTTTTTTATTAATATTTATTTATTAATATTGATTGATAGTTGATTTTAATCCATAAATTTAATTTCCTAACAATATGATTCTTTTCATTTGCTTATCTGATTCTATATAAAATAACAAATGATGCACTTTACAAAACCAAAATTACCTATAATTTTTTTTGAGATTAGAAGATTGTTTTTATACTTATTTTAGAACTTTATTAGTATTCTTCCTTTATTCATTTTTTCCAATTTTTGTAAAAATCTATTTTTTCTATATAACTATTTGTCCCGCAAATGATTTTACTTGTTTCTAATCATTCAATCTCAACTTCTGAAAATCTATTTAGATTTTGTCCTGTTTTTCAGGGTTTTTTTATACTGCATTAAGCTATTAAAAAGTAATTAGAATAAAAGCTTCGAAATCTATCACAAATTTATCCATAATATATCAGTGTATTTTAATTGTTTTCATTTATTAAAAAGTTTGTTCTCTTTAGTGTCTCTTTTAAAATCCACATCTTAAGATAGAATTTTTCAATCTATAAGCGGACATATCTTTCTCTAACACTAAAATATTGAGATCAATTATATTTTCAAATTAAAACTGATACAAAAAAATAATACGAATTTGTGTGGAACTATAAGAACTAAAAAAGTATTTTAATATTGAAAGATTATGTTAAAAAGTATAGTTTAAAAAGTATTTTTTTAACTCTAATGGTATAATAAAAAAATGTTCATTTCAAAAAGCATTGAAAGGAACATTTTGGTATTATATATATATATATATATATATATATAAAACTATTAACTTAAAATAGTAAATGCAAAAAAGTAAAAAAGATAAAACAAGTAGGTGATTTATATAAGATTCTGTTAAACACCTATTAAAGATAAACTCTTAAAAAAACGATTTTTTTAAAGAAATAATAAAAATCATGTGGAATTTAAATGTATATATTATCAGCTTAAATTTGCCTCATAGTTTGAAAATAAATTATTTCTTTTTTGATGAAACCATTTTTAAAATAACTTACAATAAATAATAAAAAAATCGATAATATAAAAAGCTGACAGTTGAAAAATAAAATTTATATTAATTTTTTTTATACTGGTAAACACTAACTCTCCAAAAAGAACATTTTGTGGGCGATTTGTCAAAAGCGATCGTTTCATCATATAAATTGAACAGAAATTAAAATATGTAATAAATTTTGATAGATTTATAAATAAAAATCATAATAAAACAATATGCAGGGTAACCCTCGTATAACACAGTATTCCTACAACACGGTTTTACTCTAACATGGTTTGAGAATTGGGGGAAATTTTCGTATTACACGGCATTCCTACAACACGGTTTGAGAATTTTGATAATATGAATCTTGAAGGTATTCAAGAATTACTGGTTGAAGAAGAAACTGATGAAGCAAATTTGGTGGAAATAACATCCGGAATATGCCAAGATAATTCAGGGGATTATAACACAAGTGAAAATAAAGAAGTTAAACACTTTAGTCTAAAAAGTATAAATGAATAAACTTAGCCGAACAGTTGGAACTATATTTCCTAAATGAAGACCCTTCCACTAAAAGAAGCACAAAGTTTAAGAGAGAACTTCAAATGTGCTTAGCACCATATAACGAATTTTAAAGATCTCTCAGCTAAAAACAAGCAATCTAAAATAACAGATTTTTTTACAAAAAGTGCAGAATAAAAATCAAGATAATGCTGAAGAAAGTTCAGAGGAGGAAAATATCTTGTCAAAAGAAAACGCCCTCGAAAATTATTTTAATAAAGATATTTCTCTTAATTATAAAAATATAATATGTTTTTTTTAATTTTTGGAACTTAACTCCCTTTTTGTACCAATTCTTTGTTTCGTATAACACGGATTCGCATAACACGGATTTTTTTAGGAACCTGATAATCATGTTATACGGAGGTTACTGTAGTTACTTTTCATCATTTGATTTAATAAATTAATTTTTAAAAATAGAGACATTTTAACACTTTATTTCTGTTATTAATAAGTGAGGATTTTTCCGTGCCAATCGTCCATTAAACAATTTTAAAATGAAACTTATTACCATTTATTTTTAAATGAATATAGTTTTGTTTAATTTAAACCTATATAATTTTTTTAATGAAAATATAACGTATTGATATCATTCATTATTTTTTTCATTTTGTGACAAATTGATATTGAATATCATTATTTATATTTTATCGGTTTTAAATCTTCCAGTTGTGTTATTACATGTTACTGATAAAAGATTAAAGAAAATATTTTTAAACAAAGACATGATTGTGCATATTTTCATGGTTAATCCGGTGTAACGAACGGTTTTCGTTGCTTCGTATCCACATTATACAAATTGGTTATAATATTCCTTTATTGAAAAATAGCAGTGCTGCACATACCTATGGATCCCCGTATATACCTTGTACCTGGTCATCTCGTATATCTATTGTACATAAGTAGGTGGTACAATAATCTCGCGCGTGGTTTGGATGCGGAGGGCGGCTTCAAGAGGCGGTCCTCATCTGAGTGATAGGCGGAGTCTGGTTCACTCCTACGCACTTTCGAGGCTTGAACCTCGTGATCGCCGTCGGCTCTAACTTTACGAACAAACCTTTTCTAGTATCAGTTTACATATTACGAAAATTACAAGAGATTCGAGAATACATATAATTTGGTACTAAAATCTATATAACGTTTGTCTTGTATTTCTATTTTTAAAAATATGAATCAGTTGTAAATCATCATCGAGTTTATTAGTGTACAAAGGAAGGTTAACGACCCATCAAATTGATTTAACATTAAATCTTTATCGGACGTACATGTATACCCTTTAGAATGTATATTTAGAGTTTGAACAATCTATTTAATAAAGGCTATTGCACCTGCGATAAATTGAATTTTAGATACTTTCGTAAATAATTTGAAAAAAATACTCGCGTAGTTGTTAATATACTAATTAAATTTTTAAATCAATTGTAGTAGCATAAGATGAGAAGTATTATATAAACATTTTAATATTTTGTATATTTTTCCTTTTTTCATTTTAATTGATTTAGAATATTGAAAAATCTCTCAAAATTTGTACTGTTTATTTTTTACTCATTATATATATATATATATATATATATATATATATATATATATATATATATATATATATATATATATATATATATATATAGTGTTGGTATATATGTTTTTTTTCTAAGATTACCATATTAAAAAGAGTTCAAGAAAACAGAAAAAGAAAAAAAACGAATGTGCAAAAGGAAAATATCGATTAAAGGTCATTAATTCTAGGTATGATATAACTGAAGATAACAAAAATCAACTACAATATTAAAATCTGGTTAACAAAAAAAAAATTGTATATATATATATTAATTTATAAAGAAAAAAAGAGAATTAAAAATATTTATCGAGAGATTTAAATGTTTCTTTGAAATTTTTTATAAAAAAATTCAAAAATTTAATAACAAATAAGAAAATACTAATGTAACGGAATATAAAATTACGATTTCTATTTTTTAAAAAAATATTGTTAATCATCTGAATATTCGTAAATTAAGAACAAATAGTGTCATCCAAATGTGATGCTTAGCTTCAAACTTAATGCAGTTGCTTATTTTTCTCTGGGTTAGTTTGTGAACAAACTATGTTTTAGTCTTCGCAGTGTAAAACCAAAAATTTTTCCTACTATCAAGATATTAGTGAATTAAATGTTAAATATTTTTTTAATATTTTAATAAAGAATATTATATAATTTTTAAAATACTGATTTCTTTAAAATTAAACTAATTTTTAATAATCTTCATTAGTCTACGAGGTCAGACAATTAAGTAATGCGACCGATTTTTTTTCTCGGCCTGTGGTAACACTGCGAACCTGTAACTATATACCGTAATATAGATCCCTATATATATATTGAGACCTATATACCCTCGTACGATCATTTCTTCGCCAGCTGTTTAGTGTTTTATAACAACGCGCGAGTAATGCATGTCACGAAAGTGGAACAGAAAATTGAATGAACATCGCTCAATATTGTCTCGAGCAGGTTGAAAGTGATCCTACTCTTCTCGATCGAGTTATTACTGGTGATTTAGGTTTACTTCTTTCAATATGACCCCGAAACTAAACTTGGCAAAGCCAACAGTGGCTGTCCTGTATCACCAAGGCCAAAGAATCAGAATGAGCAAGTCCAAAGTGAAAAGTATGTTGATTTGCTTTTTACAGCAACTAGTTCACAAAGATATATACCACCTGGACAAACCGTAAATAAGTATTCTACCGCAATGTGCTCGAAAAATTACGAAAAAGAGAGAGAGTGCGTCCAGAGATCGCGAAGACTTGAATTCTGCATCATTACAATGCTCCCTGTCAAGTGCGTTCAGTGTCTCTATCTTTTTGACGTCTAAAGGCATCGCAACGTTATCATAACCGCCCTTATATACATGTCACCCACGACTTTTTACATTTATATATATAAAAATTCGTATAGGTATATATATACTATAAGATATCCAAGAATCTGTGACGAGTTACTCGGAGGTTCCCACAAGAACTGTTCCATTGTTACGAAAACTGGAAAACTCGCTGGAATAAGTGTATAGATGCAGGGGACTACTTTGAAGGGGATCGCAGCGATGTACCTTAATTTTTAAATATACTCTTTTTTATATTTTATATATATATATATATATATATATATATATATATATATATATATATACATATATATATATATATATATATATATATATATATATATATATATATATATATATATATATATATATATATATATATATATATATATATATATATATATATATATATATATATATATATATATATATATATATATATATATATATATATATATATATATATATATATATATATATATATATATATATATATATATATATATATATATATATATATATATATATATATATATATATAATATATATATATATATATATATATATATATATATATATATATATATATATATATATATATATATATATATATATATATATATATATATATATATATATATATATATATATATATATATATATATATATATATATTTATATATATATAATTGTATAAAGTTTTTTGCGTTTCTTTATAATTCCTAAACTATTTATGAAATACTTTTATAGTTATTTGTACGCTTAATACTCAGTATGAATGCAGATTAATGTAAATCCGATGGTATGACTAATGTGTACGTTTAAATAGATTTGTATCTTGCTTTTTTTCCATGTGATTATAGGATATACTTACACAGCGTACCTTTTTGGTAAATTATTTGCCTATTCAAAAAGAATATAAGCAATTTCACTAATATTTGCTTCAGTTAATTTTGAAAATTTACGGTGATCATAGTAGATAAAATACTATAAGACTTAGGATTACTATTGCTAAATACCATTACAAATTTATAAAATAATAATGTACTGTACATAACACTTACGCAACTTTGAAGAATATATATATATATATATATATATATGTGTGTGTGTGTGTGTGTGTGTGTATGTGTGTGTGTGCGTATGTGTGTGTGTGTGTTTGTGTATGTATGAATACACATATTAAAACAGTTAATAATTTGATTCGTAATTTTACGAATTATAAAATAAAATACATAGAGAAGAGTTTTTTTTTATTTAATAATATAAAATATTTTCATTAAGAACAATTTGTTGCCATATATAACTAATGTTTTTCATTATATCTACTTTGCAATTATAAACAACGATATTGATGTAGAATAAACGGATATTACTTTTTTATTAAACATTTATATTACTATAATTATTTAAGCCAATATATGTTAAATACGGTGATTAATTCGGTCTCTCTATTGAAACGATTAATTCTTTGATGTTCGTATAGTTTTATATTGTATTGATAGAATAAAACTTTTTTTTTTATTATTATTATTAATTGCATTGTGTTAAAATCAATACCAAGTTAATATTTTTAAAAAATTTGAAACCCTTCAGTAAATACTCACTAATTACTAGATTAATTCATTTATGTCAAATATCTTATATAAATTTAAAATTTGAAGATATGTAAAAATAATTATTCGATTTTGGTAAAAAAATACTGTTGTAAATGACTTGAAGTGTAAATAACTATTATTTGATAGAATTGTTACTGCAGTGACTAACAAAAATATTATTCTAATTTAAAAAAAATATAACAACGAGAGTTAATTAAATTCATTCAGAATAAATCAAAAGCTGTGTTTAATGGATTTTTATTTCTAAAATTGGAACTTTGCAAACATTAAATATTATTTTAAATGATCTACTTCTACATGTATGACATGATTTTGATTTATATATATGAAAATTATTTATAAATTAAAGGATATATCAATTTATTTTTTATGAACTATGATAAACTTACGATAAATAATATCAGTGTTAAAGTGTATAATTTTACACTTTGTATTAATTTTTATATACATATGTTTCATATTTTTTCATTTTTAAATTGTAACTTTACACTGAAAATAATCTTTTCATGATTTATTCATGAGTATATAATATATTCAGAAACGTATTGTCAAGAAATTATGTAAATCAAGAAGAAGTAAATCTGGACATTGTCACTACCCGTTAATGTGCAGATAATTGTAATACTTGTAATAATGTTATAATCTGTGAATAATTAATAAAATGTAATTACAAATATTTGTATCAAATAATATATGTAATAATATCAGTACACATGTGTTCGTATGTTAATATTTATTATGGATTTTTTATAGGGTCATCCAAATTTGACACCTAGATTTGTGTTTTATTAAAAAGAAACTATGCACATGTTTCTTTTTAATAAAACACAAATCTAGGCGTCACATTTGGATGACCCCTTTATATATGTACATGCATATATAATTCAACTAGTTGATAATTATTAATAGTTTTTCAAATTTACAAGGCAGACAGAAAAACAGTATCATATTTGAAAAAAAAACATTCTTTTAAACATTCATAGATGCATTGTGGTAATAAAGCCTTGTTTATTAGTTGTTTAGATGGAAGAGACACCGTTGATCCATCATACGTGTGGTGATTTGCTGCATTCCATTCTTTTGTATTCCCAGGCAATTAACACTGTGGAAAATTGCAAGTAATTTATTAACAGGTTTCTGTTCTCATGCAATCCCAGTCGGTAAGAGCTTGTTCTTTTGGTTAAGCAACGCGTCAGACCATTCCGTTCAATGTGTCAAGTGGACCTATTGTAATAGCGACCGCCTTACGTTATTGTTCTCCGTTAAATTATACTTTAATCCATGAGACGGTATATAAATTTAATGTTTGCTATTTTTACTTTGTTCTGTTGATTATATTATTTTTTTGAAAAAAAATATATGCTGCTTTTTTTCGTTTAGTATACGCTAATGCGATTTTTAAAACAAATGGAATTTATGACATCACATGTAATAAGATTATTAACAGGTGTATATTAAAACAGAAATATTTGTTTAATTTTATTATATGTTTATATATATATATATATATATATATATTTATATATATATATTTATAATGCATATACAGAAAACTAAGTCATGTATTAAGAAATTATTTTTAATTTATTTTTAATATTATTCATATAAAATAACATTATTGCCTTATAACATATTTAAATATTTATTTAATTTTTTTTTGATTTTTTTTTTAAAAAAATCATTTTTCTAATGCTAACATAAGAATGTTATTAAAACGTTTAATAATTACTAAATACTATTTTTCATCTATTCTCATTTTAATAGTAATATAGGGTTTTCCAGTAAGCACTTCAAAAATTTAAATGAAAATAAAACAAAATTTATTTAATTACTTGATTATTTTTAAGCACATTCTATGGCAATAATGATGGAACACAATTTCACTCATATGACCACCACGACTTCGTATGATATAGTACATTTGTTTAGTCCAATTTTTAGTCACTCTTTCACATAATTGTGATACAATTTCATAAATTACACTTTCAATGTTTATTTTTAATAGTTCTGTTGTTTATAGTTTATCAGTACAAACTAATGATTTCACATAACCCCACAAAAAATAATCTAATGGAGTTAGAACACACAATAATCTAATGAAGTATTTTTTAATATTTATGTATTTATACTTTTAATATATATATATATATATATATATATATATATATATATATATATATTGACAAAATTTACTTTATTATTTATTAATAATCATTAACGAAAAATATTTTTTCTCTAGCTTGAGCTAATCATATTTTTCTCGTTTTAATAGACTCATTTGTCTTTTATTTCAATAAGTCTATTGAAGTTTTTTCAATTTTTAAACATTGTTGAAGTATTAAACGTTTCATGAACTTTATTAAGTTGAACTGTCAAAATGAGCTTACAAAATCAAACATGGTTGCCAACAGCTGTCAAAATATTGACATTCTTATTGAAAAACCCTATACTTTCATTTTTAATACGTAATCATGTCATAATTCTTATACTCTGGGAAAATTCCATCGCTATTTAAATGCCCATCAGCAAAAAAAATAAATAATTAGTAATTATTGAACAATGAGAAAATTTGTAATGTAAGAGTTTTGATTCTTCTTAATATCTTCTTAAAGACTTTTATGTCTTACTTCTTTTTTTCTTCAATTAAATCATAAACTAAACTGAAATAGATTATTACTACAAAAATACTTCATGAAAGTAATAGACATTTTTATGTAATTAAATAAAAGAGATTTTAATTAATTACAAAATATTAAATAAATTGTTTCAGATATTACATTTTTAATATATTTGTCTCTCAAATCATGAGAATTATTAATTGTATTCATGCTAAATCAAGCACTAGATATTTTTCAAATGATTAAAAATTAAATACTTTGCAAGTATTAAAAGTAAGTCATAATTCATAAACAGAAAAGTTATTTATTAATATTTATGTATTTATACTTTAAATATATATATAGTGACAAAATGTGCTTTATTATTTTATAATAATCATTAACGAAAAATCTTTGTTTTTCTCTGGCTTGAACTAATCATATTTTTCTCGTTTTAATGAATTAATATTGTTTTAAATACACGTTGATTATATATATATATATATATATATATATATATATATATATATATATATATATATATATGAATCTATGCATGGATGAGTACAACGAATGACTTCATATTAATAATATATAATGCAGTATGAAGATCATTAGTCAAAATGATTTGAGTTTCAAACGACGCACTAACATAATTTCCCGGCTAGTTGAATCGCCTGTGTTTCAATGCAATTACTGTTGAACTATGGTTCGTGATCGTCTGTAAAATACCGGTCCCATAGAAATCATATCAAGAGGCGTATCCGAATGTAACTTATTTACGATAAGATCGAGTCTGTCAACCAATCAACCAGCGTTGAAATAACAGAAGGAATGTTTTAGCCCGAGGAAGAAAATACCTGAAATCAATTAAGCGTATTGGTATTCGAAATTAATCTGGACAAGTAGTGCGCGCGTTCCCACAATACTTAAGAACAATAGTTTGCGGACTGCATGAAAACTAGTACAATTCCATATCATCGTTTCAGCTGACAGATGATACGAAGGGAATTTTGTACGTTTGCCCAGAGTCACGGGTTACAGTGTTATGTCTTAATCCGGCACTGGACGACTCGCAACAAAAGTAGCTCTCGCTGTATGGATAAACATTCATAGATGCTGCTGATGCTTATCGTTGGACTTATTGGTACTTTTAAAAGTTTCCACGATTGCTTTATGATCCGTTTTTAAACAGTCATTTAGGTTGACTGAAATTGTTTAGAAATTTTAGTTCGAATTGATTGACAGACGAATATAATGCAGAAGGTCATATAATTGAACATAGAGGTTTTTCTTTACTTGTAACCAGAATTTCAAAGATTGAATTATTACTAATCGTCATATTATGATTTATAATAGTAAATTTGTAATTAATTTCAAATTAATTTATTTCATTACATACTCAGTGATTCAGTGATAAATATTGTTCTTATTATATATATATATATATATATATATATATATATATATATATATATAACAAAAATGACTTTACTATACAATACTTTGTTTAAAAAAAATTGTTTATATTATAAATCACCAAAATAACATATTTTTTATTGATATATATATAAATGATTAAAATGTTATCTTCTTGATTAAGACAATATAATTTAATAATATATTAATTAACAAAATAAGTTATATTTTAACTCGTTTATCTTAAAAAAATATCTTAATTATTTAAATTTTATAAAAACTTATAAGATATGCAAACATTTTAAATGGCATAATTGGTTTAGATAAAAAATAAATTGTTTTAATCTGATAATATTTTTTTTGTTAAATAATAAATGTTTTTTAATATATATATATATATATATATATATATATATATATATATATATATATATATATATGTATGTATGTATGTATGTATGTGTGTATGTATGTATGTATGTATGTATGTATGTATGTATGTATGTATATGTATATGTATGTGTATGTATATTTTATATGTATAAAATTCATTTGATAATTATCAAAATCTTAAATTCTCCCGCAGAACTTAAATGTGTGTGGTGTTGTTAGATATTAGGCGTTAATTAATATTCTAGTCTACTTATATTTTACATAATTATTTTCATGTACAAAATCTTGACAAATTAATGAAATTTTATTGATATCATTATTTATTACTTATTGATTGTACTTTTAAAAAAGTATTCTTTTTTATTATTTATTACCTATCTTGTTTAAAACTATTTTTTTTTGCTTTGAATAAATATATATTTTTTAAATTGCAATTGGTATTTAAATATAATTTTGAATTTGTCTTTATCTAGGGAATAAATCAATAGAAGTTTACATGCAAACAAGAGGTGGAAATAAATATCAATTAGATACAAACAATAAAATAATGTTTCAATTTCATGTACTGCTTTTCATCAACAATTCTCATTTGGATTTGGATTCATTCCGTATTTCTTGGGTTATGATAGAATATTAGGTTTTTTATTCAGTATTCCGTACATCAGTATGTTGATTATCTGAATTAATTCTTATAACTAATTAAAGAACATAAATTAAAAAAAGTTTTAAAATATTAAGAATTTTCAAACAACTTATCAAAAATATTATTTAGTAATTGATTATGTTATTAATCATTTTTATGTATTTAATAACTGTTTTAAAAAATAAGAAAATATTTAACTCATTTTATGTTCCACATTTAATAACGAATTTAAATTAACTATTGTCCATGAACTAAACATGTAGTATAGTAAATAAATTTCAAATTATATGAAAATATATATTTTTTATTCACTTTAATGTAACAAAATCTTATATTTAATTTGTTTTAAATTGTAATTTTATTTCAATCTTACTTTTTTAAAAAAATATGCACTGTAATATATATATATATATATATATATATATATATATATATATATATATATATATATATATACTTTCAGTATACATATATTTTTGAACTGTACTACTTCACTAACTTAAAACTATATTAGATATTTCTTTGAAACAAATATTTATAATTAAAATTAAATAAAACTGCTATAGTCAAGTAAAATACTTTAGTATAACCTCTTCTTATAAATAAATTAAGTACTTTTTATGAAACTTTCAACAATTAATGGGTATAACAATGTGTGTAATAAAAAATAAATATAAAAGGTTAATATAGATATTTTCAAATATTTGTATTATTTTTATTTTATCTTTGAATTAATTTACCACATATTCTAAAAAAGATTATACAATCAATATTAATTATTAGGTTAGTTGTTTTTGTCATTGACATTGTCTATTTATTAACTAGTTTATATGATAATTACGATTTGAAAAATCATACATTTATATGAAATATTTCTTATTTTATATAATTTATTTCAAACTAAGAAAATAAAATATTGAGTTTTTTAGATAATAAATAAAAAATTAATAAAACTCAATTATATGATAATAGTTAATTGATATGTTCATTCAGTTAATTTTCAAATTTTATTTTAGTAGTTAATTTTTATTCATTTTGATGAACTTAATCAAAATTATATAAAAAATATTTTTTTAAACGAAACACTAGTATTAACCAAAAAAAATATTCTTTTCAAAGTAGTTTATAACTGATTGTTTTTTATTATTATTTACTTTTGTATATTTTGATAATAATATCATCCACTTCAGAGTTTAAATAAACTATAATTAATTATTAAACATTTTAAAAAAATGAATTTTATGGTTTTATTTAAGATAACTCTAATTTTAAAAGTGGAATTCGTTGAAATGACAATTAAATTATTTCCAACTAAAAATTCTTTAAATATAAAATTGAAATTTTTATGCATTCCTAAAGTTACTCGATTATATAAAATGAATTACGTGTTTACTTCTTAATTAAGGTATTTTTAAAAAATGTAGAAAATTAATTTAAAGTACCTTTTTAATAATAATGTTGATAGTTGTACTTAATTAAACAATATGCTTATGAAATAAACGATGAGAATAGTTAATGCAGTAGATATTTTAAAAACGTACTGTGGAAAATAAATTATACTGTACTAGTGACTTTTTTTATAAAAAAATATAGACTTGTACATATATACTATGACACATTCGTTGTACTTAGAAAATGATTTCATTAACAATCCTTACAACTGCTTCACGGTTGTCAAATAAATTCAGACATAGAATAAACAATTTCCTCAAGTCCAATTCTCAGCAAACGATTTCAAAAAAATCTGACAAAGAAGATTTATTATTAAATTCGCAGTTATCATTACATGTACGTACAACTTCGAATTGTTCTTAGTGAAAAACTAATAAATGATATTTTTTCACCTTTAGATATTAGTTGAGGGAAAAAAACTAATTTACAGTGCACTCCGTGTGAGGTCCACACAGTCACGCTTGGTTTCCATATGTTCGTTTGGTATCCGCCCACAAACACCTTTTTGTCTGTAAAACAGCACGAATACCGACTAACACCATGTATTTATTGTCTCACCTGAAAGTCTGAATGACCTTTCGAAATTAATACATCATTCATGATTAATTATGTTTTGAGGAACGTTGGTCCCTTATTCAAACATTCACCAAAAAAACATACACTGTTGTTTTGTGTTTCATTGTTTACCATTCAAAACGAATTTAATGTTCCATTAACTGAAAGATGTACGTGGCACAGTGGTTAGCGTATTTCATTAACAATTAAAAATGTGGTGCCCATACCCATTCAATTTTGATGACTATTTCTATGTTGACACAATAAAAAAATTAATGAACGATTCAATTTCAAGAACTTCTTTTATACTACATATATAACACAATATTACACACCACACACATGCACACACACACACACACACACATATAAATATATATATATATATATATATATATATATATATATAAGTTGAAATATAAAACATGTAATAAAATTATAAGAGTGGGAAAATTCATTTAAAAAAAATAATTTGAAAAAGTAATGTTATAACATTTTTTCGAAAAAATTTTTCATGCGATATTGAATTTACATTATTACAAAATAATAACAAATATAAATAAATTTTCTCAAAGCAATTTCATTGATTTTTTTTTAAATATTAAAATTGAATTTAAATTTCCATTTATTTTTATTTTCATTTTAAATGAAATATTCTATCAAAAAAAGATTTTAAATTATATTATTAATCACCTTATTAATAATATTATTAAGTTAATTAACATCATTTATTAGATATTTGTTATTTGTTTTACAATCGAGTTAATTTTCAAACTATTTAAAAAAGATGAATTTATCTTTTTGAACTTAAATGTACAATTTATAAAAAGAATAATAAAATGGATATGAAAACTTACAAAAGTTTCTAATATAATAAGAAAAATCAAATGATTTTTTTTTATTATCTAAGAATCAAAATATTAAATAGGTTAAAAAATGCAAATTAAAAGAACAAAATATATTAGAATTTTAATTTATTATTTGCTTGTAAATTCATTTATACAGTGGAAAAATAAAATTTGTGGTATTTGAGATGTAAGTTAATTAATAAAAGTATTAGAAAATTTATGAAGAAAAGAAAAATTAAGTTGTTCAAGAAAAAAGTTTTGAAACAATCCATTTTTAGCAATAAATAGTCAAACACAAATACTCTTAATAATAACAGTAATACAATTACTCATTAAATTAGTTATCAAAACACTAAAGTAAAATATTTAATTGTGAATAATTACAATATGTAACAAAATATAATTACAAATTAATTTGTAATTATATTTTGGCCTAAATGAAACTAAAGGATTTAGAGATACATGCATTAACTTGCTTACTATCATTTACTATTCTTTGGTCTTTATTTATTTTAGAAATTACACAAAAATACTAACTATAAATATAAGCTATTTTTAGTATAAAGATAAAATATTAACTTTATTTCTTCACATAGTGACTTATTTGATTTTTTTCAATTCTTTTCTACTTTGACTTTATTAATAATAAAATATATTATTATTATATAACTACACATATATACTACTGAAATTGAAATTTAACTTGTCTCCATAATATATATATATATATATATATATATATATATAATGTTAATCTTTTTTAATATTTTATTAAATCCAAAAAACATGCACATTTCCATTAAATCTCAAGTTAATATGCGTCACAATAAAATGTATATTATGTTTTTAGTTTACTAACCGTTTTTTAGACTTCTTTTAGATTTATTTCAAAGAGCACGTCTCCGTAGGTAGCAATCAAGTTTACAATAGCCAGTTGGAAGGTAAAGGCTATTAATTCAATTAACACGTCTAAGTGTCCAAGTGTCATAAAATACGTCCCTTGACTAATGAAACCCGAAGTTATAACAGTAATTCCTTTGGCAGTCTAGTATTCATCGCTTCACCTTTCCGCACTTACCGTGTTTAATGCATTTTTTTCTCTGACAAGAAGGTTTCGGGAGACTAGACCACCCAATACATTCATTGACAGATTCTTTGTTCGTTCAACACCAGTCCTATAAATTAGTCAAATTTTGTGTTGCGAACAACATTCTTAGTTAATTTTTTTCTTCGTTGATTCTAATAAAATATGTTATTGATGAGAGTTTATATTACGTTGGAATGTTATTTTTACTAAATTTTTATTGACTAAAACTATTACTATGATTATTAGGATTCTACTTTTTTTTAAAAAAAAAAATAAGAATTATAGTGTTTCTATACAAGAATATTAAAAATCACCAAATTTCCAAACGTTTAGTGTGACTTAATAAAAATACGTAAAACTTACAAATATGTTTTTAACGAATATAATTACTTATAAATACATAAATATAAAACAAATATATATATATATATATATATATATATATATATATATATAACATTTTATATATTCAACGAAAACGTAAATACTAATATTACAGATCAAAATTGATTGAAGGAGTAATATGTTAAATCACATACAATTTTTTTCTAGATATTACTCTTACCTTTAAATTATTTTTAACTATTTTCTTTTAAGTTTTATTCAATATAATTCATATTATAAATATATTAAACATTTATTATGTATTTTAATACAAAAAATATACCCCTTAATAGCATAAATTTTTCAAAATATTCAACAATCATTTATTGTTCACTTTATTTGCTGATACGCATTTCGATAACTATTCTATCATAGTGATACTCTGTATTATACAATGCAGCATTCTGAATATTTTGGTATGGTCATTGAATACTCATAAAATCTCGTAATGTTGGCATTAGGAATTAATTTATATTAAAGTGAATTTGCCACAATCAGTAAATTTTTTAACTATTGAGAAGCAAAATTTAAAATAATAAGTGAATTATTAAGCTAAAATTATATATATATATATATATATAAATATATGCATGTATGTGTGTATTGTACGTTTATTATTAAATAGGGTTTTCCAATAAGAACTTCAAAATTTTGATAGCTGATGGTAGCCATGTTTTAATTTTTTTAAGCTCATTTTGGCATTTAAACTAAGTATAGTTTTGTAAATTATCATAGAATGTTTAACATTTCAACAACGCTTAAAAATTGTAAAAACTTCAATAGACTTTTTGAAATAAAAGTTTAATGAGTTCATTATTTCACGAAATGGACCCATCAATTGGCCACCAACATCATGTAATATAACTCCATTGGATTATTTTCTATGGGGTTATGTAAAATCATCGGTTTATGCTGATAATCCACAAAACAAAAACATTAAAAATAAGAATTGAACGTGTAATTCATGAAATTGGACCACAATTATCTGAAAAAGTGACTAAAATTGAACTAAACGAATGCCCTATATCAAGCAAATTCATGGTTTTCATATGAGTGAAATTGTATTTCATCTTTAATGCCATAGGATATGTTTAAAAATGAAAAAAATAAATAACTAATTAATTAAATACTTTTTGTTTTATTTTCATTCAAACTTCTGAAACATTCATTGAAAAATCCTTTATATGCGTGTATCATAAAACCAAATTGTAATTATTTTTTTTAAAGATACTGTATTTTTTAATAAATAATATGTTATTTTTTTAAGCAATCATCTAATTATACTACATTTATTGTAATCATTACATGTATATTTATATATATATATATATATATATATATATATATATATATAAAGTACATAAAATAATTATAAATATAATCTATGAATATGAAAATATAAAAAATGTATTTATGTTTTATAGATTTAATTTGTAAAACACCTTGATGATAAAAATTATCCTCCTCTGACAAGTTTAGACAAGTTTATGCAGGTTTGTGTATACATAGGTCATATTATTTGCTAAGTTGTTTTTTCTTAAATATATAATTTATCTATACAAAGTCTAATGAAAGGAAAACATTAGATTACATTTTTATTTAAAACAATAATTTATATATATATATATATATATATATATATATATATATATATATATGTATAATATTATGTGCTATATTTTAAGGTATTTTTCAATGAATGATACTCATATGTCACAATTTTAATATATGTATACTGTTATGATTTACATAGATAATTAAAAATTTTATTGAGGAAAAAAACATTAAAAAAATATATTAACTGCTTTATTGTTAATGATAAATCATATGTGTAGGTTTTGGACTTGAAATGAATCTACAATTATTTTAGTGGAATTCGCTATTATCATTGTGTTGAAAACACACACATATAATGTCAGTTAAATATGAATATAAGTCGTGTTTTTTAATGTTCAAGATATTACTCATCAAAAATTTATACCTAATGATCAAACTGTCAATTATGAACCTTATAGAGATATTTTAATTTAGTTAAAAAGCAAATTTAGAAAATACATGTGTGTGAAAAGAATCTTTGTTTCTTATAATTCGGTTTATTTTTACATTACTGTCTTTTTCAAGAATTTATAAAAGAAAAATATATTTGTATTATACCACATACTTTTTCATTATTCGATTTTCAAACTAAATATAAAAGTAGATTATTATTTAAAAACAGTGTAAAGGTAGAATTAATATTCATAATATATATATATATACATATATGTATATATTAGCATTTAATAAATTATTTCTTTAAATTGAAATACGTAAATTTTAATTTCTGTTAAATAACTAAATATATTTTTATTTACTAATACATAATTGGTATATTTTCAAAATTTTGATTTTTATATTTATGCCAAAATAATTTTGATTTGCATTTATATACATGAAAATATGACAGCTTAATTTCCTATTACAATAAAAAATATATTGAAAAATACATTTTTTTAATGCATATTCAATCAAACTTATATTTAATATGAATTTGTGTACATTTTTTTTTAAATATTGATTTTCCAATATTCACTAAAAAATAAATATTTATTTTAATATATGTATAGTTGTTTTAATTTATATTCTATAATTCATAAGAAATTATAAAAACACAAAATCTGTTTGATTTTAAAAAAAATAATTTTTTTTTCTTAAACTAATGTTTGCAAAAATTCAAATATATTTATATATATATATATATATATATATATATACGTGTGTGTGTGTGTGTGTGTGTGTATGTGAATATATATAAAAAGAGAGATAGTGAAAAGATAGAAATAGGAAGAATAAAAAATTGTGAACATATATTATACAAAAGTGTATCATTGAGAATATAAAATATTTAAAAAAATGATTCATTTGGTGAAGAATGAATAGATAATAATATTTGTATACATTAGTAGTATATGTGTTAGAAATAATATTTTTATTATGAAATGTATAAAAATAGAGAACAATATTTGGAATGTCACCGGTTTTCTGAGAATATTCTTTCTTACAAATGTTCATTGATATAATCTAAGAACAGTGTTATGTCGTACGTATCAAATAATTCATTCTTTTCGTTCAAAATTATAATTCTCACACTAAAACAAACTAAGTAGTCACTTTATTCGATTCTTGTGTTCTAATTGATTGTTGTGAGCAGTCTGTAGGTGTCCGACGCGGAATGCCATTTCGATTTCGTGCTCCTAACGTAACATGGAACGTTTCCCACAGCACCTGTACATGCTACAACCCCATTTATTTTCAGTATCACTTATCTTTGTTGTCACTTCATAAATTCGATAGAATTTTTCTTTATTTACGTTATTTCGGACGATGTTGATGAACGTTGCTTCACTTGTTCTCTCAGTTCTTTTGTGAGGAAGGCGGGCCGAGACTGCTGCATTCTTTGTGATGTTAGCCGGCCAAAGTTTGAAAATATTTTATCGTCGAAAAATAATTCATAAGTGTAAAATGATCAGTTAATTTATCTTTGTTTTAAATTACTCATTATGTGATATACACAACTACACACATATACACACACATATACACACACATATACACACACACACATACACACACACATATATATATATATATATATATATATATATATATATATCTTATACACACATAAACACACACAATACAATTAACCTCTACCTATTTAATGTTTATTAGTTAGTAATTTTTTTAAAAATTATTATTATAGTTTTCCTGTTTCCCTTATTAATGCAGCAACATAGACGAAATCGAAAAAAGTATGTTTATAATTAAAAATTATTTTTACTTATATATATATATATATATATATATATATATATATATATATATATATATATATATATATGTATGTGTGCGTGTGTGTGAGTGTGTGTGTATATGTGTTTATATAAGTGTGTATGTGCATGTTCTATTTATATAAATTTATAAAAAAATAATAGATATATAAATTATGATTAAAAAAAAATCTATAATTGCATCATTATATTTATAAAAAAAATAATTAAAATTCTGGTAAATTTTACGTCAAACAATGAATATTTGATATCACGAAATATTGTTTACTTTACAGAAATTTTAAAAATTTGCAAAATTCAACTGAAATGAATAATTGATTTAAAAATGATTTGTTTTGGAAATGGATAATTTTTCATGATCTCTCTTTCTCTTTCTTTCTCTTTCTCTCTCTCTCTCTCTACATATATATATATATATAGAGAGAGAGAGAGAGAGTATCTTTAAATAGTGTAAAAATATATCTGGAAATATTAAGTCTTGTAATATGAAATGTCAGATTATTATATCGAAAATAAGATAAAAATCCGACATTTCATAATACATATCCTAATATAATAAATATTTCTCATTGCTGATAACGATCAATTACATTTCTGTGACTAAAAAAGCCATTGTAAGTAAAAAAAATAATGATACAAAAAATAAATTAAATATTAACATTAATTCTGTATTTGAAATATATAGAAATTATATTTAAAATATGATTTTTCAAAGGTTTTATATTCATACATGCTAATATTTAAAAATTAATTGATGGAAATAAAATATACATATTATTTAAAATCTGTATTACAAGTGATGTATTATTAAAAAAAAGGAAAACGATTCAAGTAGATTAAATATTAAAATTAAATATTTACTAGTTTATTTTTGCTTACAGTCATAACTCTGCACCATCATTAATTACTAATAAAAAAAGTAAAGTTCATATAAATACAATATTTTATGTATACAAGGTCGAGTTTTTATTGCATTATGTAGCTATAAATAAAACTGATCTATTTCTAGTTGTATACATACATACATACATACATACATATATATATATATATATATATATGTATATATATATATATATATATATATATATATTATTTCTAAGAGTTTGTGAGAGGAAATTAAATATCGTTAATATATTTTTCCATTGCAATATAAAAAAATATATAATGACTAATAAAATGAAAGATAATGAATATTATTACAATATAGAATTAAAAATTACTGCAATTTATTTTGAAAGTCAGTATTCCATTGTAATAGTCACTTTTTGTCACTTAAAACGTTTCATAAATAATATTATAAATTATACTAAATTACTAATACCATTCATAGTAGAGTCTATATTAAAAATAATCATTGAATATATATTTATAAAATGAGAAATATGTTGTTAATTTTAATATATTATTTCTAATATATGTGAAGTTTAAGAATTATTTTCTTTATGTAATGTGTTTTTTTATGTATATTAAAATATCACTTGATATAACACCACTTCTTCAATCTAACCACTTGTCACATTTTTTAGTAGCTCTCTATTATAAGATATATTTTATATAAATTTAAGAAAACCGATCATTTTTTATTTCAAAACATAAAAGTATTATTTTTTCATAATGTAGTGCATTAGAAATTTTTGGGTAATTGTAAATATATAGGATGCAAAATTAACCAATTGAATGATACTAAAGGTCTTACAGATTTATTAAAAACTAAAAAAATCAATTTCATATTTATTTATTTGAATTTAAGTGTCACTAATACAATATGTTACATAAACAAATAGTCTTTGAATAAATTATAATAATTTAAAATAGTAAAAAACAATGAACTCTCATTTTTAATTCGTTATTTGATTTACAAATGATTATTATATAGCATAAGTCAAAAATTTCAATGAATCTACATTCAAAAATTTTCATTAGTTCATTTTCTTCAAAACAAATTTCTTGTTTACAAAACTATAATTAAAATATTTATTGTATACTGGATATTTCTATAAAATAAAGGAAATAAAATTAAACCATTTTAGATTATTTTTTATTTTTAAGCAAATATTGCCTTCTATTTTTTCCTGAATTAAAATAATTTAGATTACACTTTTTTATATGTTTCTTTTAGAAATATTAATATTATCAAAATAAGTAACTTTTAATTATCAAAAAATGAAATATTTATACATACATACATACATATATATATTTATACATACATACATATATATATATATATATATATATATATATATATATATATATGTATGTATGTATGTAAATATTTGTGAAATGACGTGAATGTGTATTTTAATAGAATAATATAAATATTGTTCAGTGAAATTTAATTATTAAACCATTTAAATTTTCACAGAATTAAAAATGATTAAATCATAAAATACATTTCATTTAATAATCCTGAAATATTTTAATCGCTCTTTAACAATGAAAATACATGCAACTTTATTTCGACTGAATCGGTATGTTTATCCGGTTGGACGGCAAGCTTCTTTATCTATTAAACAATTTGTTGGGATCGCTGCCCATTCTCTGTTGGTATAATTGCTTCTATATACCATACCTGCTATTAGTCGTTGCTTTCTTTATTCTATTAATGTCGAATAAGTTTCACATAAATTGACATGCATATGAATGATTACCCAATTCGCACTACAACTAAATTAAATAATTATCTATACACGGTATATATATATATATATATATATATATATATATATATATATAATTTGTAACTGTAGATGTATATTAAAATGTAAGTATCGATTTATGTCTTAAGGTATAAAATAATCAACAGTTCCCATAAAAACAACAATTAATATAATAGACAATTGGCAATGGTTTAACCTAAATGTTTTTCTTAACTGAAAAATGTTTACAATTTATTCAAAATATACTAATTCTATAAAAAAATCGTATGAAAGATTATCTCACGTATTCGAAATATTTCAAAACAAGTTTCTACGTGTATCTATCGAATCTTTCACACGTTCATAATGTGATATCATCAGCGTAAGTCCTTGTAAGAGGCCTTGAGATCTAATCCTATAATTAAAAGTCGAAGTGTCATTAGACCATTATTTGTATCGTAAGAATATATTTATAGTTTTTCGTTATTTTTCTTATGTCATTAAGTAGTTTTTTTTATGTATTTCTATTGTACATCAGATTTTTTAATTTATAACGTCATAGTAATTTACAAATTATTTTTAAATTAAACAGCTATTTTCATAAATATAAATTTAGAGATGTCTCGTTAAATTAATGCATTTAGAAAAAAAAGTTAACAGTGAAATGAAGATTTGCTTACTTACTTGATTAAATATACATGTGATGATTATCAAGATTCATTGTAGAAACAAACACTAATTTTAGTATATTTTTAATGATAGCCATAAAAGAGATTAATTAAGTAGGAAATGTTCGACGATGAATATTTTTAAACAAACATTTATATAATAGTCTGTAAACTTTTATTTCCATTACCTTTTTATTAGAAGATGCCTTAAATCTGACTTACACACATATTCACTTGAAACAGTATTAATGTGAAAGGCAATTATTTTTTTATTGATATTTTACGAACCCTTTAATGAATGACTACAAAAGCTACCACTTATGGTCATATATACATAATAACACATAGTTACATATATATATATATATATATATATATATATATATATATATATATATATAGTAATATATAAGTATACAATGTTTCATACGAAGAGTTACAGTTTTTTTCTTTATATAATATATATATATATATATATATATATATATATATATATATATATATATATATATATATTATATTTAGGTAACAAGTATCTCCCTTCCGCTTTTTTTTTTTGTACATGGCTGCGAAATTCATATATATATTTGCCATATATATATATATATATATATATATATATATATATATATCATCACCCTTTTTCTATCCACTACTGAATAAATATACCTTTTCCAAAATTTTCCACTTCGACCGATCTAATGTTTTTCCCTTTCAGTTCAGTCCAACGAATTTCTTATGTCTTTGTCCCATCTAACAATTGATCTCTTTCTAAGTCTTTTTTATATTTGCGTTTCCAATCATTAATTTCTATTGTTCATCGGTGGTCGTCTCTTCCTGCTCTATAACCAGTTCATTTTTATTTTAAATTCTCTACTTTTTCTATAATGTCTGTAACTTTTGTTTTCTTTTCGATCCATTCAGTTCTTTTTCTATCTCTATGTACTCGTATTAGACTTAACATGCATCTTTCCATACATCGTTAGACTGGCTGGAGTTGCTAAATGATTCTGTCATTTCACTATCATAAGTGAGAAAAGGTAAAACGCGTTGACCAAAAACATTTTTCTTCAAACATACAAGAATATTCGACTTCATAGTACGAGAATTTCTTTCGATTGGACGCCATCCCATTTTTATTTTCCTTTTTACTTCATCTATAAATATTTCTTGAATGTTGATGTGTTGTCTTGAATTTCAAATATACCTGTTTTTCAGATTCTTTTATTTCAACTCCTTTTAGTGTGATTTTTCTCTGATTTAAAAATTTATTATACATTACTTTTACCTTACTCATGTTCATCAAAAAGTCCATTTTTTTAACTTACTTTATTTAATTTTTTTATTATTTTTTCAAGTTTATCTGATATTATTAAAAAACTAATAACAATTGAATAAGAATTTCTCTTTCTCTCTCTCTCTCTCTCTCTCTTTATATATATATATATATATATATTATTAGCTATTTTAGAAGGAAAAATGATTATTTTTTTAATGAATAATTAACAAAGATTCGTAATTTTTTATATATTAATTTTTCTGTATATTCAAATACTACTGTATTCAAAATAAAATAATACGTATCCATAAAGTATTTATTAGATTAGGGCAATGTTTGAAAATGTATAAATTTCTATCGTTATTAAAAAAAAATTTTTTTTTCTTGTATGTTTATTGATTTAATAGCAAACAATTTCATAAACTTTTTATAAATATTTTTGAATTCAATATTAAAATTATTTTTTTTCATACTTACGAATTCTTTGTTGTAGTTTTATTTTTATTTTTCCATGATTAAGTTTAGTTCTAAAATCATTGTCAGGTAGATGGACATTAATTTAATTCTTGATATTGTATTTGTGGGAAAATCCATTAGATAGAAAAGTACAAATGACGTCACTAGACGATATATAATAAAACAAATCTTTATATTTAAATTTTGGAAAGTTTGTCTTTTTTTATATAATCTTATATGAATGTATGTTTATATATATATATATATATATATATATATATATATATATATATATATATATAATAAAATATATTTTAATGAACTAAAGCATTACATCTATATTGAAAATCCATTCTAATTCGCTTTTAAAAATTATATTAATTTATATTCCTTTAAAAATGTTTTAAAATACATATTTTATTAATGTATTATGATTAATACATTTGTTGTTTTAAGAGATATAATTTATTTTTTTAAATAATAAATTTATTCATATTTTATTATAAAAGAATATATTAATTATCTAATAATATTCATGGACTTCACTGTTGATTTAAATTATTAATTCGTATTTATAAACTAATTGATTTATAAACAAAATACAAACACAAAATATTTCACATGCGCTGAGGACCTTGATTTATCCCGCTTCGAATTTGCTTGTCTGCTGTCTTGGCATGGCGAGACTTAACCTGGTAGATGTCCTTGTGTTTTTACGCAAAGAGTTGAGAAGCTCGCATCGACAAAAACAGGACATGTCCTCGACGGGACATCCATCTCACAACGACATCTGATCGACAACCATGTGCCAGCAGCGATGCCCCCTTCCGAAAACGAAATAAAACGCACAGATTTATTAGTGTACATTTCGTAGAGCATGCTGTGAAGAACGAATTTTATGTTACTCTCCTCATTAATTATTTTGTCTATCAAATGTTATTTCAGTTATCATTTTACATTAATTAGTGTGTTAGTGTACTTCATTATCATTTTAAATATTCTTTTTCAAGAACATATGTTTGAAGCAAATCATTTTCGACTCGTGTAGTTGTGAATCAACTCTCTGATTTAAGTTTATTGCCAATCTTATTAAACTATTGATATTTGTTGTATTGTTGAATTTGTGATGGAGATTGTAATTAATTTTCTTGCCTCGTGCAAGTTTGTAATACACTCTTATATATTTATAACTTAATACTATACATTGATCATTATTTATCCATATATTTCCTGTTTGATTATTTTTTGATCTTTCAAGTTTGTAATCTTCATAAGATTTGTCATTAAATATATATATATATATATATATATATATATATATATATATATATATATAAAGTTTAAACAAATTCAATAATAGTTGATAATAACATATTGTTTTTATCTAAAGTTCTATATTGTAAAAATATTTTTACATAAATAAATATCTTCAAGTATAACTAAAATATTATATTATTTATAAGTGTATTGAAGTTAATAAAAACTTTAAATAATCTTTCATAAAACTATTCTATATTAAATAAGAATGTTGTATTGAAAAGTTTTCTTTCGATGATCTAAAATACCTTTTTTTAGAACTTGATATTTAGATTTATATACATGTGTTTTAATTTGACAATTTATGTACATATTTCTTGATATTAAAGTGCATTACATTGAAGAAACTGGATGGAAAATATAAAAAGTTTAGTTATTTTTACAAAAGTTTTTTTTCTAAAGATATTAAATTATTCTATAATATTTTTATTTTGCTATAATTTTTCCTTTTTTAAAGATTTATTACTGATTTCAATGTAATATCTCGATTATACTAAGGAATACTAGTTTTTACGGTATTTATCAACCACTATGTTCCATAAAGCATTAAATGTGTTTAGATTATATTCATTATGTTTATGTCAGTTTACAAATTATGTTTATCAGTGTATATTTTTTTGAGAAATTATTTATTTTCAATTTTGAGTTGTAAGTAACAAGTATTTAGCAATGAAATATACTTATATATATATATATATATATATATATATATATATATATATATATATATATATATATATATATAAGGGTCGATTGATAAGTATGGTAAATTTATTTATTGATTAATTTAATTAATTAAATTGATTTTTTTTAATTTATTTTTTCTTACTTTTTTACCATACTTATCAAACGATCCTCGTGTATATATATATATATATATATATATATATATATATATATATATATATACACACATATGTGAGTGTAAAATAACTTTTTTTGAATTTTAATTGAGATGAACTACAGTATATGCATTATTTAATAACATTTTTTTTAAAAAAAGAAATATTTTTGAAAAGTAATGAAACTCCGAGTACATACCAATAGAAATCAATCATTCCTTTACAATTTGTCGAAGTATTTGATCATTTGAACTTTTATAAATAATATACGACAACGCTCGAAGACATACTTCACACGCATTTTAAAACCTCATAATTTTTGCAAACGCGATGACTGTTAAAATTGTTAGGTTATGTATAACTCAAGAGACTCGCATTCAATAATTTGCCTACGTTTGAAGCAATAACATATTGTTTTCTTTGAATGCTATCGCTTGTTGCAGTTGCAATGTATTACACAATTCATATACAGAGAATTTCTTTCGCCATAACTCGTTGTTTGAATGGATTATTTCTGTTAGGCGGGTTTATTTTAATGTCCATAACTGGTAATATGTATTGATGTAAGTTATATCCAAGGCAAATTTATATTATGCGTGAATAGCAACGCACGTCACATCAGCTAATTGCTGAGAAGACAAGATGGCGGTCGTGTAACAAAGAGAATCACTGTAGTGCCTTTTATCTTGACTCGTTTTGATGGACGTCTGCATAATATTAGGATATATTAAATATGTTGAATTATAGCGGATAGAGAAGATGCAATGTATTTTTGTCTTTAGCAATACTTTCTGTCTTTACGTATGAAGAGACTTGTTTGTATGTTTCATGAATACGCTCATGCATTGCAAATTGAGCTGCTTGAATACAGCACCACAGTTATGAGGAAAAATTATTACCTTTTGAATGCAGATTGATTGATTTAAAACAAAAGTTGTTTATGTTTTGTTTCTGACAAATTGTTTTGTAAGAGGAGACCGATCGTGACATTAGCGAATTATTTTCCTGTCGTAATGAGTAGTGATTTAATAATATTAGATTCATTCGCAGAATCTACCAACGACGTTTCTGTAAAAGAAGCTCATTTTAAAGGGATCATTTCAACTGAACGAAGTCGCATACTTTGTCGCGAACAATATGTTTATTAAAAATATTTGCATACATATATATATATATATATATATATATATATATATATATATATATATATAGATAATTACAACATAATATTTAAAACTTTTAAAAAATATTAGAAAACTTTGTAATTTTTTAAGAAAAATTTTAAGTGTAACCTATTTGGTTTTACATCCCCATCACAACATATAATATTTAATTTTAAAACAGATTTTATTATATATATATATATATATATATATATATATATATATATATATTTATATTGATACAAGTTTCAACAGCTATTTTAAAATCATTAAAAATATATTGAAAAATAATACATTTTTAAATATTTCTTTTTTATATTTATTAAACTCTTTTTTTAATTCTCAGCAAATCATACTTATTTGTTAGAACGATAATTAAATAACGTATTGTTTTATATAGTTAAAGAAAATTTTACTAATAAAACGTTTCATTTTTATCACATAATTATTAAAATATCAAAAGATTTGTGTGAATTTGATTTTTATAATAATATGTTTCTATTAAAATCTATGGAAGTATAAAAAATACAATAGATATTGAACGTTTTGAAAAATATTTTAATATAAATTTATACTTATAAATAGTACTAGTTAAATTTGTTTAAAGATATAATTAAAACTATAGTCATTGTATTTTATAATCGATATTAAATTAAATCCTTTACATAGAATCACTTTTATTTGTTGGACATTGAAAATGTAATCGAAGAGTTCAAAAACCTTTATCAAGTCACAGTAATAAATTCTTTAAATTTACAAATCGTAAATTGAAAAGTCTCTCGATTCACTGACATTGTGTTATCGTATTTGAAAATAAGGGCAGAACGCGTAATTTAAATTTTTTCATTGCTCTCTTAATGTTTTTCAATTTTTGTTTCTGTTATACAAAAGGCTATACGAATTAAAATTTCTTTTTTCAATAACAAACTGTGCATATTTATTGAGATTCCCTGCACAGGACTGGCATTCAATGTCTGCATTGTCTCTTGCAAAGCGTGGACACTGCTGTCGACTGTCACGCATGTCGTCCTGAAACCTCTTTGGCACCAAAAGAGAAGACTTGTAGAATTCCGTTCCTTTTGCTTCATTCCACATTCATGTAATTGATTTACAATGATATTCTTATTCTCTAAAACAATGATCACGTACAGTGTGCGTAGTTGTTGGAAGAATACATTTACAGGCCATATAATGTAGAATAGAACACGTATAAATGTGATTTTAAATTATTTGTTGTATTAAATAAACAACTCGTTATTGTATATTTAAAATCTAACCAGGCAGTTTCTACAATAAGAATCGATGTTTATTAAATGTAAATTTGATTTTAATAATTTATAATTTGTTTGTTTTTTTTTTTGCAAACAATTAAACATTTGTATGCAATCATTTATTTCATTATTCTTTAACGTACATTATAATATTAATTTAAAAGATATTACAATAAAATATTAATGTTATTTATTTAATAATCAAATAAAATAAAATGAAAGAAATATGAAAATAACTTTTCAATTTTAATTTTTTTTTATTATATATAATTCCATTAGAGTGATAATAGATAATAATATTTTTATCACAATTAGTTTAGTCTAAGAATAATTTACCCTTATGCAAATAAATCACTTCAAATATTATTATGCTACACTATAAAGACAACAGCAAGACCATAGAAATGTGTATTAAAAAAAATAAATCAGTAATTGATTATCGGATTTTTAAAGGAAATTTTTAGGCTCTAACAATGATGGCATCGCCATCGAAATGCATATCAGTCGACATTATTATAAACAAAAAGTAAACAATAAGTGAATATTAAACACTTCATAACCATTGTAGTGTTGGGGATAAAAAAATATTTGTGTTAAAGTGAATTCTTTAAATTTACAAAACAAACAATATATTACGATGTTAGATAATGATACACTTGTGCAAAAATATTTTAATTGTTTATAAATAAAATTCGTTAACATATATAATTATTTAATTTTATGTGTTTGTATCCAATTAAATGTTTATTTCGTATATACGTTTATTATATTATATATATATATATATATATATATGTGTGTGTGTGTGTGTGTGTGTGTGTGTGTGTGTGTAATGATAAATTCCTTAACTTGTTCTAAAACTAATATTTTATACTAATACCTTAAATTTTGACGTGTCCCAAATACTCATTAAATTCATATGTGAAAAGAATTTTTGAATAAAATAAAAACTGAACTATTTTAATAAAATGATTAGATTCACAATCTATACGTACATTGATTAATTAGACACTGATTACCGTCTTAAAAACAAACTCCTTCTTATTTGTTTTTATGTTGGCAGAAATTTAAGCATAATTTATTTTCGTATGTTTAGAAATCTGAGTATTTTTTATTACTACAGACTTATGTAATAAATTTACTTATTTTATTAGAATTCATAGTTTCAAGACATTTCCTTGAATACTTTTTTATTTTTCAAACTATTCGTTAGATATTTTATGATCAAAATATTTTTTTTTAATTTTAAAATGTAATAACATTTCTAGTTAAATATATAAATGTTACTTAAATACAGTTATAACAGTTTTTTATATTCATATTACTCTATTTAATAAAATCGTAATTTTTGTATTATTTTAAAGTTGAATTAATATAGACTGAAATATTTTTATTCAGAGTAATATGATTTTTATATTATTGCTGCTTGCTTGTTAACATAATTTAATATTTTTATTGCAGTAAGTTGTGTAATATGAAATGTCGGATTATTATAAGAAAATAGTATAAAAATCCGACATTTAATATAACACGACCTAATATTTCATACTAACATAGATACACACAGATAAAAAAATATTATATATATATATATATAAAGCATAAAAATATAACCATTTTATATTATATATTTAATAAAAAATATACTGACATACAGACTAAATAATGTATAAACTAAACTAATTAATTTTTATTCCACATTTAGAAAATTAATTAATCTAAAATTCATAGTTGAAATAACATGTCTATATATTTTTTATTTTTATAAACAATACGAAAAAAATGATAATTCATTCTCATTTTAAAATTACTCAGTAAAACAATTTCAGATTTTAATATTTCAACAAAGAAACATTTTATTAAATTGTTTTATTTACCAATTACACCAATACTGACAAAACTAAATGGTAAATATACTCTTTCATTGTTATTTATTTTAATAATTTTAATTTTACTATTTTGATTGATAGCTTGTTCAGATGTACCATGTAATAAATATTTTAATCTTTGAAATACAGCACAAAAATGATTTTATATTAATTGATATAAATAATATTTCCTGAAAATATTTTTCAATTTCGCTTTTTAAAACACAAAATATAATATAAATAAATCATCAAATAATATCTTGTGAATGTGTTATATGGATTTCATTTAAAAACTAAAAATAATGACAATGAAAAAAATAGTATATTATAGAATTTAATTATCGAATTTTAATATTCAATAAAATCAAAAAACATTTTAACTTTTTAGTTTTGTCTTTGATATATTGTTATTTACAACTTTTCTTTAAATGGAAAATTTAGATGCACATACTCATTATTTTCTTGGAATTAATATCGTAATAGCAGTTAATGAGCTGTCTGTTATAGACAGTACTGTATATAATTTACAAAATACAATCGAATAGTTTAACGCTGTTATTCTCTAGAAGCAATAATTTCGATTTCCATACAATTTACTATGACTCTTACATTCACTAAGCTTTGATACCATTATCCTTTCTCTAGAAAAAATTAAATGAAGAGAAATATCGACATTCCTATAATTTATATAATAAACATTAACAGATGTTCAATTAATAATTATTATTTAGTCTTTCTTATAAAAAATTAATAGAAAAGCATAAAATATCAATTTAAAATTAAGAAGATACACAAAAAACTCGTATGCCAAAATATAAACATTACTATTTATTTATCTCTCTTACAAAAAATTAACCAGTCACTTCTTAGTAATTATATATAATTAATTTTTTTAATTTTGATTTGTTTTATTACATTTGCTATATTCCATAATAAATTATATTTTTTATATCTTATTATTATCCTGTTAATGTAAACCAGTTAAAAATAAGAATTAAAGACTAATATTAAAACAAAGTACAAGCTTTTCTCACAAATATTTATATTCACTTAAATACAGTGTTATAAATAAACTTAGAACTTAAAAAATGATCATTATACTAATTCTTCAATAGAATGTAACTAGCTATAAAATATCAAAATTAATTTACAGGTTTTAAATGATTCAATGATGAATCTTCTTCATAATCGTTAATTTTAGTAAAGTTTATTGAAGCATGATATGAGAATGTTTAATTATTTTCATTTACAATTATAATTTTTCTATTAAATCCTTGTAATTAATAATTATAATGGTAATATATTTTCTGTTAGTTTAAATTAATGTATTTTTTAACAACAAATATAAATTTAATGAAATATTTTATTTCAAAATATTAGTTATCCTCTTAATAATTAGATTAATATTTTTATTTATTATTTTGTTAATATTTTTCTAAATTACGTTTTTAATTTCTTTAAATAATATACAAGATTATTAAAATTAAGAAAATTGTTATATAGAAAAATATACATTTAAATAAAATACAATATAAAAATGTTTGTATATGTCCAAAATAAATTTATAAAAGAAATCATGTATATTAAGTATATTAAATGTCTATAAAAAGTGCATTTAAATAATAATATTTTATATTTCAAAGTATACACTTAAAGATAAAGTTTTTTTATTTAACTGGTATATTTCATTATTTTCCAGTTAAATTTATATAAAAAGTAAAATTTTAAACTTTTTATTACACTAACATAGAATTAAAGTTAACATTCACAATATTTCTGTTACTGTTTATTTTTTCCATTAGTATATATTTGTATTTGAAATTTTTTTAACCTTTTTGCACTTATTCAGTTATATAAAATATATATTCATTAGAAATATAAAAAAATTATATACTATAAATTAATTTAATAATTTTTAATACGATGTTGTACACAATGAAATATAATATTAAAAATATTGTATTTGTAATATTTCATTTATTAACACATTACGGTCTGCAGTGTTTCACGCTAGATTTCATCTAGAATCCGGCGAATTTCGCAAAAAAAATGCACAAAAATAACTTCTTCATAAAATCTATGTAATTCTTAAACCAATGAACATTTTGATATGAAATTTCATATCTGCTTATAAAAGGGTTCGATTCATAGATATATGTAAATATAATATTGGTTTTCAATCTATAATGAGTATACCAGCGTGATAAAATACAAAAAAGAGATGCTTTATAATAAACATAGTTCATTATAAAAAAAACACACTTTTTAACGCAAAAAAACATCTAAAAGGGATAAAAATATGATAAATTACGTAAAGCATATAATCTATATACAGAAGTTGTTAGAAAAAAAAATAAGAGAACCAATTTCGATTTTATTCCAAAAAAACAGAATTTTTCTAGGGATAAAGAATATTTTATTTAATATATCTGAAATATTTTTCGTAATTTTTATAATTTATCAATATTTTGAATATATACACCACCGTCATTTAATGGAATTAGAAAAAAAATATAGTTCGTATATATATTTTTTTTGGCGTCAAAAGTTCATACAACGAAACACGCGTTAACGCGCTAACGGACTTATAGCAGTCCAATACGAAACACGCGTTTAGGCGTGGCCGAACGGTAATGTGTTAATAAACTATTCTATGTGGCTACATAATGATTTTTGTTACATTAACCTATTTTTTTCTATTGATCTATTTTTTTCTATTACTACGGTCATTATTATAGACAATAGTGTTTAAATATGAAGAATACTATTAAACAATGTTTAATTTATTATTTAAAATATCCTTAGTTAGATTGTGTCAAAAAACCTATCAACTGTGTTCGTAAGTTGACTCATGTGCGCAACACTTATTTTTTTCTTCAAATTTGACGAAAATAAATAAAATAATCGAAACATTTCTCATCAACTTGTGTAGATATAATGTTTTTTTTCTTCCACATTCCAATAATGTATGTATATTGAACCTGCACATTTAACTGGTACATGAATTGAACAAGTACATATAGATGGTAGTGAATAATGGTCGGCAGACGGCGATGCGTCGCTGCATTGTCCGCGAAGCACAACTCAACACAGGCAATCTCACAAATCAGCCCCTGACTGCTTGCCAACCGTTTATGGTAATCATCAATTGGGACGACGCCCAACGATCAGAGATGGAAGATAGTCTCTTAAGCACACGTATTCGGAAGTATCCTTTCAATTGAACGTCAAAGTGATATAAATCGGAGATTTCGTTCGAGTGGCGGCTTTTGAATCGAGATACATGCATGATTGTAATAGATTCAAAAGTACAAACATCGCAGTTCTCAAAAGGTCAATGGTTCTTGTAATAGAATCAATCGTTGATTTTTCTTCGCATCTTGTTGGAAACTGTGGCAGCGTAACTGTCTCTGAGCTGTCCACTTTACTGGATTGTTGCAGATTTCTCTCTATGACCACGACTGTTGCTTTGACTGCTATTGCAGTTACCTGCGACTGTCCGCGACTCGTTCTCGTGATTAGAATATTGATGGATTATAATGTCTATTCTAACATTATCTATGGATCCTGTACTATTCTAAAATCGCTAATAAATGAAATATCCTCAAGATCGATTCTCATTATTTGAATTAGATATCTCATAGAACTAACATTTAAAAATCCGCATAATAATAATAATCAATTATTAAAAACCAATTAAATTTTAACGAATTATTTTATTTCATTATATATAAATAAAATATATTCTTTTTATAATTATATCATTGATTTTAATTATCCATAAGTATTACAGTTGTATCGTCACATTTAACTTCCGTATATATTTTACACTAGCCAAATAAAAAATATATTTAATACTTATTTTTTTCATTTCTTAATTTTTTTTATTATTGATTTTACTATTTATATCTTTGTATATATTTATTATTCGATTTTAAATTTAATTTCTATCAAAATACAGGGTCATCCAAATGCGACGCCTAGATTTGTGTTTTATTAAATAGAAACAAAAGAAACTATACACATGTTTCTTTTTAATAAAACACAAATCTAGGCAGAACATTTGGATGACCCTATACACACACACACACACACACACACACATATATATATATATATATATATATATACATATTAGAAAAAATATTATTGCATATATTAAACTAAAATCTTCTTTAATCAAAATTTGATTAGTATTAATTAATATTGTATATTTATATATTTCATTATTTTTCTGTCTTTATTATTATTATTATTATATATATATATATATATATATATATATATATATATATATATATATATGTATGTATATGTATATATATGAAGTCAAAATTCCTTGAAAATTTAAATTTTTATGATAAATATATACACTAATTTCAAGAAGGAAACATTTTTTTCGAATATTTTCAACTACTCTTTCATATACATATACATACATATATATATATATATATATATATATATATATATTCCTATAATGTAGGGAATATTTCAAATATATTATTTTTTCTTTATTTTCTTTAAAAAAGAATATATTGTAAAATATATAATTTTCATTTGGTCAATATACTTCAAATATACATATTTGGATAAAATGAATTTCCTGGCATTTGAAGTTAAAGTTATAGCTAACATTAATACAATATACAATAGATCGTTAATTCAGGATTCCTTCCACCTTGGTTTGTTGTCTTGGTTTTACATACGGATGCTTACAGTGTGATTAATTCATGTATATCCCATGCTGTTTCTAAGAATTTGTCATTGGTAAATTATGTCACACTGCTCGTATCAAGTCACATTTAAATCGAAATGCTGTTTTAAGTTTTACATACAAAAAAAGGAAACAAAAAGATTCTACGTAAATACAAACTCAATAGTTTACTGTAAACTAGTGAAGACAGACATGGCAGACGGACAGGCCAGCTTTCAAGTCAAGTCTTAAAACAATCCAGTTACTCGTTTATATGTGTGTATGTAAATACATGCAGACACGAAGACGACTGGCCGTTTCGCAATGGTCACATAGCTCTGGTAATTGGGATTTAAATGAAAATGTACACCACTTATCTCCCAACTTCGATTTCTTTAATGAGTGGTATTGTTTTCTTTGTGAACAGATACGATTTATTTCAGCAACTTATTTTATTGAACCATACCAACGACAGTAATTATTATTTTATTTAAAATCTTTTAGAAACATCAATACAATGTACAACCCATATATATACTCATGCTTAATATAAGTATATATTGTATTTCTCAAAAAATTAAATAATTATTGATATTTTGGAGGAATTCCAAGATTCATTATTTATGATATTATTATTAGAATTTTGCAAATAAAATTTCGTACTAAGTTGGTTAGTTTTTGTTAAACTAGTTCGGAGGTTTGATAAAAAAATAAATTTAAATACTCTTAAATATCCAATTTGTTGTTAATTTTCTAAAAGAAAATTATTTATAAAAGTACTTTTATTACAAAAAAGCAAAAAATAATCGATAAAACAATAATTATAAAAAATAATTTTTATTGTAATAATATAAAATATGTTATTTGGGAAAAAATTAAAAAACAAATATTTAAAAAGTGAATATATATTTAATTTGGTATTTTTTGATTTAATTAAATAAATTTTTGAATATAAATAATTAAGTTTGTTTCATAATAATGAAATAATAATTTGTAGCTCATTCGATTTAACAGTCCTAAAATTCGATTTAAAACAAATATATTTAAAAGAATAGGTGAATAAAAAACACGGATAACAATTGGCAAAAAGCATGAACTGGCGCGCGTTCATATAAGTGGCCCTTTTAGACGTAAAATATTCATGGCTCTAAGTAGATGTATCAAGTTAAGTACACCTGGTACACGTTTAAACGTATTCACTTCAGAAATAAGATAAAAACATCTGTCACAAAAATAACACATGCTCAGATTGAAACGGGGAAGTAGATATGCAACGGCCTATTTTCAACCGAATACAGCCATTTATCCTCACATATTAACATCACTTTAGAAAAGATATTTTTGTCGCATAATTGTAGGGTTTACTCGAATGTATACAAATACTTATCCTGTTTAAGAATGTATCAAAATCATCTCCGTTCTATTATGTTGGATGTCGAGTCCGTTATTGAAAAAAAGGTATGTTGTAAGAGATGAAATCTCAAGTGGGCTTGTAAGCCCCAGTGTTACTTTTTATTATTATATTCAAGTTGAATGAAATGAATTTATTTCAAGGATCTTACTTCTGACAGGAATTGTTACAATGTTTTCAAACAGACATATCGAATTACAATTTTCTCGTGTTATTAAAACACTTGAAATATGTACGTAGAAATTAAATAATGTAGAATTAGGAATGATTTTATTGAACCATTTACTGTTATAAAATAATATATCTATATATATTGAATATTACAAAATATATAGGGTCATCCAAATATGGTGTCTAGATTTGTATTTCATTAAAAAGAAACATGTGCATAAGGTGGTGTTAAGATAAACATGTGTATAGTTTCTTTCGCTTCTTTTTAATAAAACACAAATCTAGGCGTTACATTTGGATTACCCTATATTTTCAGTTGAATAAATTATTGAATTAAGTAATATATATATATATATATATATATACACATATATATATATATATATATATATATATATATATATATATATATATATATATATATATATATATATATATATATAGTAAAAATATAATTGCCACGAAAAAAATCGTTTTTAAGAAATTATCACATCAATTAAAATATATTTAAATATTCCTTACCTATAAATATATTTCGTGTTTATAAAATGGAATATTTCATTTCTTAGTTAATAAACTAATTATTAAATTACTTGCTTATATTAATTGATTATACATTTATAAACTAATAAACAGAATAGAAATACTGTATATACTTTGCTTACTAGTTATTTTATAGCTCTTTGCATGAAATAATCATAAGAAAATAAAGATATTTTTATCATATACATTTTAAATATTATAAATATAGGATCATCCAAATGTGACGCCTAGATTTGTGTTTTATTAAAAAGAAACTATACACATGTTTCCCTATACACCACCTTATACACATGTTTCTTTTTAATAAAATAAAAAACTAGGCGTCATATTTGGATGACACTACACAAGTGAATTCATTTCGAATAAAAAATTATACTTTTTTTATTCCGAATACTAATATGTATATTTATAAAACCTTTTATAAAGAATGTATTTACATACACTAAAATCACATTTAATAGATGTGTAAAGAAAGAAAATATACATTTAAAGAGTCTATGCTTAGAACAAGTGGATGAAATAAAATATCTAAGAAAAATTGATAAAAATGATAGTGATTTATTACATTAAACCACGAATTGGGCAACGTTTAAAAAATGAATATGAAAAAAAATATCATTAAGCCTAAAATCGAAAGCATATAATTAATATATACCACCTGTTTATATTTATTATTAAAAAAATTGGACACTGAATGCAAAAATTAAGGAAAAACTTTTGGTAACACAGCAAACGATAAAAAAGACAATGTTAGGAACTTCTAAAACCAATCAAAAAACCTGTAAATAAATACGAAAACAGACAAAGGTAACAGATAGAATAAATAAAATCATTGAAATGAGCATAAGCAGGACATTAGCAAGAAGAAAAAACGATAAATGAACAGAAAACATAATAGAGTAGTGACTAAAAGATAAAAAAAGTACATAGAAAGAGAAACCCCTTCAAAAATGGAGGTGATAATATTGTAAAATCATTAGGGGATGATATTGGAAGAATGTTGGGAAAAGAGGATCTAATTATATTCGATATACACTCACACAAACACACACACACACACACACACACATATATATATATATATATATATATATATATATATATATATATATAGAGAGAGAGAGAGAGAGAGAGAGAGAAAGTTTTAAGCGTAATAGAACTTTAAATTGATTTCCTATCAAAAGTTTTATCTAACCTAACACCTCTCTCTCTCTCTCTCTCTCTCTCTCTATATATATATATATATATATATATATATATATATATTCATTTTTCAATTCTAAAATTAAAGGGTTATAAACAATATTTAATTACAATTAAATTTCAGTTATATATAGATTAAAAAAATAATATTTATCAGTATATAATATTCTAAAAAAATCGTATTTTGTATCACATACTACGTGTACATATTTTCTTTGTGTTAAATATATATATATATATATAGAAAGAGAGAGAGAGAGAGAGTAGAGTGTATTCAAAATGAAACTAAAGGATAATAAATGTATGTCTAAACTCTTCAGTCTCGTTTGAGTCACCTAAACATGTAAAATGTTTATTATTCTAGAACGAAATTTAAAATATAATAAAGTGAAAATTATATCAATATTATTTTTTATACTCGTAAAGAGATAAAAAAATTCAAATCATTTGTGTATTAAGTAAATGTTACATGTCTTTCTACCTGTTTCACTCAGAAACGAGGTATGAATCAATCAACGTCTAGTCAATAAAAGTTAAATTACATGTAATAAGTTCAAAAATGTAGTATTAGCAGATATTTCCACACACATATTTTTACACTTAACAGTGACCATCTGTGAATCATAAATTTATATACCACACGCTGTTATGCATTTCAACTATAAAACAACATAAATCTCAATTAAATTAAGTTAATTGGTCTACTTTTCAGTCAAAATTAATTCTAACCGGACATTGTTGACATCATTTTGAGATCTTGTGTAATTTAAAGACATTATCTAAACATACTTTGCCATAATTTTAATGTTTGTAATATGTTTACATTAAATATATACCAAACTGTTATTTTTATATTAGCTGCCACATCATTAAAATATTTCCCTCCCGTATGAGTATACATTTCAATATTTCGAGATGTTTTAATGGTACGGTAGTTATAAAATGTTCGGTAAAAAAATTAAGGATTGAATTAATATTATTTATATTTTTCCTACGACAAACGTTTGAATTTTTGATAGAATATGTTTTTTATCGCCCGATCTTCCAAAAGAAAAATATTTACAAGACTTTCTTTTAACCAAACATAAAAAATAATATACGTGTCGAATATATTATTTACTATGCTCCATTTTTCATCACACCAAAACAACTTGAATATTAAAAAGGATAATACGTATTTTTTTGTACAATTTTCAAAAAAAAAAGTTTTTGGAAACCATTTTTTTTTAAATGTACACTATTACCATTTGTTTTAAATACTTACTAACATTGCATCTTCCCAATACATATACCATCATCATCATCAGCTTCTTTTCATCCACTGATAGATGAAAACCTCTCACAAAAGTTTCCACTTCAATTGATCCACTAGCTTTTTCTTCTAATTCATTCCTACAAATTTTCTAATGTTTCTATAACGTCCACAGCTTTTGTTTTTTTAATCCACTCT
>CP092087.1:28212786-28220286 GCA_029203775.1 Neoneuromus ignobilis
TATTTGTTTGATAGCTGATCGTCTCACTTGCTCATATTTAACATAGAAATGCATTCTTTATAACTTTATAATATGCCGACATGATGTCTTTCTCACAAGAGATGAAAACTAGTAAGAGATTACTATTCTGTGGTGAACTGAGCATCAAATTAGTATCATTCAATACAAGAAAACATGTTTAACAATATGCGTTGTACAAAAGTTTGTGTTTTTAGACCTCCATGCTGGATATCCGCATTATCCTCTTTTTAGGCGGGTGTGCTATGATCTTCTCTTCATTCATTGCCCAGCAGGACGTCATATCTTATACCTCCGATGGAATACATATTTGAAGAGCGGGATTAATGTACATTAAGAGTCTAATGTCGTAAAACCATTACTTTCATATAATTAATTATAAATTGTGTTATTTATTATTTAATTATATTAATAAAATTCGACCACTCGGTCATTAATCGCTGTTAGATATGTAATCTGATTAAATTATTTACTACAAAATGGAAAACGTTACCTAACAGCAATGTAACTGTAATTATTAAATTCAACTAGAATGTGAAGATGTTTCTTTCATTTATCGTTGGAATTTCTGAATGTGATTTTATTAATTGTACACAAACGTTCACCTCATATTTTTTTCTAGTAGCAACTTACGTTTTTATCACTAATAAATTTACAATCATTACACTAGTAGTATATACGTATATACACATTCATACTTATGTGTGTGTATATATATATTGATAAAATTAATATTTAATTTTCAATAACTAATAATATTAAATTTTATAATGCAGTACTCTGACAATGACGCATGGTTATGTTATGGTCAACAAAATAAACATCATCAAATAAAGCAAACAATAAATGATTATTGAATAATCTTATAAAATATTTTGATATTAAGGATGAGTGAATATAGTTTCAATAATTTGTTCTTGATAAATTGAATCAAAAATGAATAAATAAAAACAAGTTTATTTCTATGGAAGCGTTTAGCAATATACTTCTATTGTTGTATAAAAACATAGTGAAAAAATTTTTGAACCATTTTTTTGTTATAATACGAGTATTGTATATAACTTTATCTGAATGTGATGCTTAGAATTGTGTTTTATTAAAAAGAAACAAAATAAACTGTACACATGTTTCCCTATACACACGTTTCTTTTTAATAGAACACAAATCTTGACGTCACATTTGGATGACCTTTTATAGGTGTTTTTTAAGTGTGATAGAACTTTAAATTGAATCCCTATCAAAAGTTTTATCTAATCTAGAAAACATCTTTACATATATATATATATATATATATATATATATATATATATATATATATATATATATATATATATATATATATATATATATATATATATATATATATATATATATATATATATATATATATATATATATACCTTTATATATACATACACCTCTATGTATGAATTTATAAAGGTATTATAAAGGCGTTTTTAGGTTAGATAGAACTTTCGATTAATGATTCAATTTAAAGTTTTATCACGCTTAAAAAACCATCATATATATATATATATATATATATATATATATATATATATTAGGTTGGCAAATATCTCCCTTCCGCCTTCTGGTCTTTTGAATTTCGCAGCTATGTACAAAAAAAAAAAAAAAAAAAAAAAAAAAAGGGAGATACTTGCCAACCTAATATATATATATATATATATATATATATATATATATATATAAATATGAAAAAATATTTGAAATTTATATAAATTAATTTTTATTGTTCAAAGTACTTATTATTTTATTTTTTAAAAAATAATAATATATAATTATTTTTATTATTTATTAATTAATACGTTATTAAATAGGATTCTATATTGAATATTTTCGAAATATTATAGTGTCTTTTCAATTTTAAACACATTAAACTTTGAATAATATTTTTTGTAATATTAAAATTATCATGAAAAGAAAATTATAAATTAAGTTTACCATATATAAAGAAAAGGTTCTTACAGTTATTAAAACATTAAATAGTTTATTTCCATTTATAACTTTTCCACCTCATTATCTTAATACATTTTTTTATTTTATATTGTATATATATATATATATATATATATATATATATATATATATATATATATATATATTATGAATCTAACATAAAAACCTATATATTTTAATGTTAAATGTCAAAAATATATGAATAAATTATTTATTTGAATGATAAATAATTGAATTTTAGTTTCTGGTTTCATTTTTATATTTTTATTTACTATCTGTTTGTAAATAAATAAAATGTTATAACGTTCTTCAAGGAAATCTTATAAAATATCATAATTATTTATCATTGAGTATACTCAGATGTGCTACCGTGGGATTAGTTTAAATAGCGTTAGTACAAAACGTTAGTTTGAATGATCTAGAAAAACGTTATTGCCTGAAGCATACACGTCTATACATCTGTACATACATCCTATATAACTCAATAAAACATTTATCATTGTACACGAACGATAGATCATGACTTTTGTCAGAATCCCACTACAATATATTCTATCAAATTAATTTAATATAATTCGTAAAATATTGAATAGATGCCACGGAGCAACTCTGTCCTACACATAATCCTACGCATATAGGCTATTTCAGCGGCATTAGTATCGACGCGATTAAAACATTCGATCGACGGAACTGATAATCCGAGCACTGCACAGGTATCTCAGACAGCAAGGCTCGATGGTCTCTGGCTGTGATATACGTAAAGAATAATTAAAGAAAATTAAATTTATGTGGCCGATAACTTATGTATTCTTCATGTTTTATACCTGTAACAGATTATACATCGCATTAACATAATGGAACTGGCTGTGGGAGATGTACACTTTTTCTGTACATCTGGTCAATGGAAATACAGTAAAGATAGATGAATTCCAAGTTCCTCTCGTTGTGTGCTACTAGATCCGGCTTCACTTTTAAGGATATTGCAATGCGATCTCAAACAATACATGTGTTCATTTACGTGTATGTATGTGTATTTGAGTTTTTTAATAGTTTTAAATCGATATTTAAATTTATAATGTTGCCTGTTCATTCATTTAGTTTATCTTATTTACGTTTTAACGAACTTGAATACCCAAATGTATATAGAGAGACAAATTCATACACATAATATATACATACATACATATATATATATATATATATATATATATATATATATAAATGTGTGTGAATATCAAAATATAATTTATAAAAAATTGGTAAAAAAGTTAAAAACGTGAATGTTTTATTCAAACATTTCGAAATATATAGATAAACAATTAATTAACATAGTTATGTACCTTACAGGTAAATAAATAATTCATATCACATATTTATAATACAAAGGAAAAAATATTTAAAATAGACGTATTTGTAGAAAAAATTAAAAAAAACTTTTTTGAGTTATAACAGATTAAAAAAATGACGTCATTTCAGTTTAATGTCACACGAATATAATTATTTTTGCATTATTACAATTCATTTCTAATTTTTCAATGTTTTTTTCCTGCATTTTAATTTAAAAACTTTTATAGAGTGGAATTATAAAATTTCTAAATATTTTATACTAAATTTTATAATTCCATGTTTTTAAAATAATTGTATGAACAATAAAATTAGTATTATTAAAAAAAGGATTAACTATTGATTTTTAACTCTTTTATAAATGGTGTTTTAATATATTTTGAAATCTAAATAAAGAAAAAAATTATATATATATATATTTTCTTACATATCATCATCATCAACAATCTCTTTCCATTTACAGATGTCCCAAAACTTTTCACTTTCATAGACTCAATATCTTTATCTTTTAGTTCATTCTAAAGGATTTTCTAATATCTCTGTTCCCTCTATCCATGTCTTAAATCCAGGACCTTTTTAAATATCTTAGTTTGAAATTAATCATTTCTCTTGTCCATCGATGGTCTTTTCTTTTTTCTCCTACATATACATATGCGAGTATCGTTTGATAAGTATGGTAAATTTATTTATTATTTAATTTAATTAAATTTTTTAATTTATTTTTTCCTACTTTTTTACCATACTTATCAAACGACCCTCGTATATATATATATATTAAAAACTCTGAAGTTAGATGCTACGAGTATTTAATAAAATTTATATAATTTTATACAAAAATATAATAAAATATTAAAAAATACATTTATTTGGCTTAACGATTTGACTTACAGCAAACACTCGTACAAAAATTTTATTATTGAAAAATATCTGTTGGTTTTTCTAGAAATTGATTTCAACATTTCATAAGATTATAGTATTTTATCTTTCTCTTAATACAATGCAGCCTTCAATTTTTAATACATATTTATCCATAATTACGAGTATGTACAGTATTGTTTAAATAGCAGTCACAAATTACTTTGTATCCGTCAAAATATTTTTGTAGCCACTTAAAAAATATCTTCCTGTACGGTGTATTTATTTCATATTTCATTATTATTTCGATTAAGAATACCTTCCGGTTCATTTCTAATATGATTGGTATTTAATTAAAAAAAGTTATTTCATTTTTAATATTAAAATCACTAATTATCATAAGATTTTATAAAATTTTAATGATCATTTATTAAACGATTCATTCATTAAGAAGTAAATTTACCATACTGTCAAATCAATTATGTTTTTGATTTAACTTTATATTAACAATAATTTTACTTTCTACTTACAATAAAGAAAAACTAACATTAGATATAAATGTTAAAAACTTATTTTTACTTTAACAGAAATGAATATTCACCCCCAACACCACAATATGTTTCAAAGTATTTAATAATCATTTATTGTCACTTTTTTGTTTATAACAATAATCGGCTAATGCACATTTCGATGGCGATGCCATCATCGTAAGAGCCTTTTCGTTTTTTCCAATAGCAAAAAGATTATTGAACACTTTATAACATACTGTAGTGTTGGAGGTGAAAATTCATTTATTTTAAAGTAAATTCTCCACAATTCCAAAATAAACAATGATTTATTTTTACATTAGCTGTTCTTATTGACATCTAATTTATTCTATATCTACTAAAAATATACAGCACCATTTTTTTATTTCATTCTAGATTTTCAATTAAATTTATATTTGAAGAAAAATCTAAATATTTACTTAAACTAAGGATTTTTTTAAAAAAATTGTGTCTTTATATAGAAAAAAATAACTTCTAGTTTTTAAAAAACAATTATTTTCAATAATAAATTCAATGAAATCATATAAATGCTTTTGTTCTAAAAACTAAAATAGACTCAAGTAATAAAGATATGAAACTATATAACGAATGTATGAAAAATGTCTATACTTAATATTTTTATGTGAATAACATAACTACAAATTATGATATTAAGTATTTTTTTAATCAAATTTTCTGAATTTCCTAAAAATTAAACATATTTTCATTATACAATAATTTTCACTTTACAACAAAAAATAGAGTTGAGTAGAGGTTAAAATATTTCTTCATATATAATATGTTTGAACTTTCAATTGAATTTAAAAGATTCAAATTGACTATCGATATAATCATTTTGAAAAATTTAATACAATTACTACATTGCGGAAAATAAAAAAAATGTAGTTAAAACTCAAATAGTTTTTTTAAAAAAATGATGAAATTAAAGATATTAATATTTAACGAATTTTCCAAAAATAATAATTGAAATAAAAACTAATTAAATGTAACCAATTATTATCTTTTTCAAACATTTGAATCAATTCAAATTTATCTTGTGATATTCTTGAAAAAAAATTTGTATAACGAATGACTGTAATATATGATGTTACTCTGAATTTTTTTCAATTTAAATCAAGCCTTACATATATTTATGATATCATTTCTATAATCTTTATAAATTTCTGCTGTCAAGTATTTCGCGATTATTATTTTTTTAAATAAACGAAGAAATCATGTCTTAAATGAATTAAATTTTATACGCATTTCAATAGGTCGTTGTGTCGTTAAGGAAATAAATTATTTAAAATTAATTTCAATGATATATAACAAATATTAACGATTTAAAGTGCAAACGAGCATTGAAGTCATTTATTAAAAATTTACGATTAAAGACATTTAGCCTTACATTTACTCGTAAATATACGCGATTAATTATTGCATTCAATTTATTTTCACAGCCACAATCTCATTTTGAACAGCTGTGACATACTTTTTTACTATAAAGTGTGACTATTTACACTTTTTTTAGTGCATTAAGTAAAGAAAAAATTAAATTTGTTTTAATGTTCGCACATTAATTTCGTCATTATGCGTCGAACATATTAGTCCGCCTGGCAAGTGTATTCATTTCACAAAAAGAGCTCGAATTTACTTCAATTGACATGTTAACAATAGCGCTGACCCTACAACATGGGGGTCAAGTCACACGGGTCAGCGGCGGGTCTCGTAGGCCGCGAAGACAGCGCAGCGGATCGCGGGGCCTCGCGCGGCACTGAGCGCTTTTGAAGAAAGCACGTGCTAAACGTATCAGCGCGCATGTCCAGCACAGATGCACAAGTCGGTGTTTGCTCCAAGACGAAAGCGGCTGTGGGCCGCTCAGTCTGTGCCACCGGTACAGGTAAGAGACTGTACAACACATATCCTCGCCGCTTAAAACCCTCTGTTATCTGTTGTTTTACGAACGCGTGGAACGCCGTAACTAACATCTACAAATCGTGTGCGTGTTTTATTGTTACCGTACAGTTCGTACTCTCGATCGGTGTTGTTCTGTTGTTGTTACACCAAGAACTGCTGTCAACGTCACAGTAACAATCGTCAGTCCGTTGTCACAAACGCGTGTTTTGTCAAACACCGTCGCGATACACTTTCTTCCTTTCCAGCTTTCTTTCTTACATTCATTTGTTCGTGTCGTCGATTGTTATTTGTTCTTTTCTACTACGTGCCTCTATGTGCCGATAACAGTGGTGGGGATGGCCACAATTAAGGGTGCCTGTGATGTGTACGGACTGCCGTCGTGTCAATATTAAAAAAAAACTCAAACGAATTAAACGGAACATAATAATACAATAAAACAATTCGTGTACGTTCAAAATATATATATACTTAAGAGCATTTTATCTCTCATTATTATCCCCTCCAATCTCCATACTAACTCCCTCCATATCTACCTTTCTCTTTCTTCCTCTTCCAATTGTCATTACAAGTGTTTTGCCCTTCTGTCCTATAAAAAATGTTCACAATCACTTTAATTCCTACACGAACAACTTCTATGAATACCGTCTAAATAACTCGAATAACTAATCGTTTTCTAAAATCATTTCTTTTAATTCGTATCGAATAAATTGATCGTTTAAATTGTGATTATAATATTGTCAATAAAAATTAAAAAGTACACATTGATAGAGGACAATGCACATTGAAAATAAAAAATCTTAATACGAAATTTTCGTGAAATTTCAACCGACACATACATTTCCCGTTTCAATTCTTCTTAAAT
>CP092087.1:28222786-28242786 GCA_029203775.1 Neoneuromus ignobilis
AACAAAAGTGGTTTAGTAAGATAAGGATATGTATGTATTTTACAATACATTGTTTCATTTAAAGATTAAATACAAAATCATTTTATAAGTAAACATAAACTAGCTTTTATATCTACGACGAATATACATCTATACATATATATATATATATATATATATATATATATATATATATATATATATATATATATATATATATATATATAGGGTTATCCAAATGTAAAGTCTATATTTGTGTTTTATTAAAAAGAAACATGTGTATAGGGTGGTGTATAGGAAAACATGTGTATAGTTTTTTTAATAAAATGCAAATTTAGGCGTTACATTTAAATGACACTATATATATATATATATATATATATATATATATATATATATATATATATATATATATATAATAGAAAAGAGCAGATAATAAATAATAGACGAATCTTAGGAAAACATTTAAATTCGAGGATGTTTTTGCTCATGAGTGGGCTAATATAGGCTTTTATAATAATGACATATATATATATATATATATATATATATATATATATATATATATATAAGCGTTAAATAGTATTTTTATCACCAATTATTATTTACTAGATTGAATAATTTTTAATTGTTTACCTTTAATTTAATTATTGCATTATGATAATGATTCTGTCAACATCAAAACATAAGCACTTAAAATCTAGATTAAATTATTGCATTCTAAGCATAAATAGTATTATGCTCTAAATAATCATAATTAAAAATTCGGTAATGACAGTCAGAATATTAAGCATAATAATTAAAAACAAAGTTTCATTCAAAATAAATTCTGACATATTTTAAAACTATACTAAGCAGGTATAATTTCTTTTCTTTAAATATCTATTTTTTAAAAAGTTTTTATCTTTCATTCATTAAGTACATTAATTAAAAATATACAAATTATTTTTATATCTGAATGCTTTTATTTTTATACTCTTTTTTATACTCTTTTATATCTAAATAAAAATAATTAAAATGAGTTTATGTATTATATTAAAAACTGGTAATAAAATTATTTTTACTATTATATAACAAGAGTAATTTTAACTACGAATAAAAATTTCAAATAAAGTTCATTAACTTATTCATCTTAATGTATGCTGTACTTTATTTAAGAATATATGTACATACATGCATACATATACATATATACAAACTTACATACATACCTGACACAATTTATATAATTTATCCATAATCTTTATTATAATGAAAATGTTTTATTGTTTCATTATTTGATATAGTTGTAAATAAATTGAATTGTAATCGATTTTTTCAGTGTGTTTTATTGTTATTAAATATAACTTTCAAATAAATCTCAGTCGATTTAAAAATAATTTTTATCTTTTCAGGGTTATTAATTTCTTTACAAGTAATCAACTTATTATATATATATATATATATATATATATATATATATATATATATATATATATATATATATATATATATATATATATATATATATATATATATATATATATATATATATATATATATATATATATATATATATATATATATATATATATATATATTATATATATATATATATATATATATATATATATATATATATATATATATATATATATATATATATATATATATATATATATATATATATATATATATATATATATATATATATATATATATATATATATATATATATATATATATATATATATATATATATATATATATATATATATATATATATATATATATATATATATATATATATATATATATATACATATATATATATATATATATATATATATATATATATATATATATATATATATATATATATATATATATATATATATATAATATATATATATATATATATATATATATAAAAGATTATATTATATATATATTATATATATATATATATATATATATAATTAAATTACTGTATATATTTTCTATATTTTAATTTTACTAATTTATATAATATACAATGAAAATAGGTTAATATTAAAATAAACATGCATCATTTCTAAATGAAATTTACATAAAAAGATTATTCAATTAATTTTGTATGCATATATATATATATAAATATATATATATATATATATATATATATATATATAGGGTTTTTTTAACCAATATAAAGGCAACTTCCCTACTGGAGTAAACCCTGAATAAAAGATCCTTAACATTCAGCATGGTCAACGTGGTGAGTATAACTAAATACCAGCCATTTCAGTTATGCTTTCGTCCTACAGTGGACTACTCTAAGTTAATATGATTTTATATATATATATATATATATATATATATATATATATATATATATATATATATTCACCTTAATATTCATATGTAAAATCATATTATACTTTAAGATAAAATATTATTATATTATTGCCAGGAACGTGGACATGGGTCTTAGTATAATTGAAATACATTGACCGTAAATTCGTATGTAAAATCAGATTGTCATTTTGCATAACATTTTGACCAAATACAAATTATTTTACTATGAAACTAAATGCTAATCATATGAATTTCATTGTAGACATTTATTTGTTATTGACCATACACATACTTATTTTTAAATAAATACACAAAAATATTACTTTGTGTTAAAAAATATAAATACATACACACGTATGTGTATAACTTGTAAAAGATAACGATCTTTGTAGATAATATTAAAAATAAATATCACTTATTAATTTATGTACATAGATATACAAGACATTATCAAATTTAAATATGAATATATATATATATATATATATATATGTATGTACAAACATATTTTAGGTATGCAATTTAGTCTTCTGTACAATACTGTTACATAAAATTTAAGACAAATTTGTAACAATTTATCATCATATTGCGGCAAATTTCTTTAACATAAATGAATCTCTCACTCCCAAAACCACAACATTTTATAGAAATATTCAACAAACATTTATTATCCATTTTATTCGCTATTGTGCATTTCAATAACCATGTCATTCTTATCAGAATACTGCATTATGAAATCTGATATAATAATTCAACATTTCATTCGAATATTACTTTTTTAATATATATATATATATATATATGTGTGTGTGTGTGTGTGTGTGTGTGTGTGTGTATGTACGTTAGTATCAAAAGAAGTAATTATATAAAAAATAAATTTATATTCATTTTAATTCTTGTAAAAAGCTATTAGAATGTTTTTTTAAAACTATTATTTAAACGCGTATATCTATTCTGATTATTTTTTTCAAATTCATTAATTTCATTAAATAATACATAATAAAAATTAAAGGAAAATATGTTATAATAATAATAAAAGACTTAAATTTCAGAAGATATTTGATCATTTATATGGTGTAAGAATATATAGAAATATATTTTCATTATTAATATTTATTTTGTTATTATACACTGTTCGTTTTTTATTCAAAAGCAGAACATATTTTTTTGGAAGAAAGAAGTGATATATGAATATTAATTTCAATTTTTATAAAAAAAAATCCATCCTAGATAACTTAATTATAAAATATTTACGTATAAATCTTTGATAATTATTTTTTATATATTTTTTACAAATATATACTTATATAATTGATATGTTTAAATCGATTCTTTGCATTATACAATGGATTTCAAAAATAAGATATTTATTACAAAATATGTAATTTTATTTTCAATTTAAAACAAGTTAAAAATAAAGTATTTCAAAATATAAAAACAAGATAGGAAAATTACTAATCAAGGCATATCAATTCGCTATATTTATAGACTAATCAATTACTTAAATTAATAACAAAAAAAAATTCTACATATATGAAAAATAATTATTTTACATATACATATATACATACATATATATATATATATATATATATATATATATATATATATATATATAGAATATAACATAAATGAAAATTTCACAAATTAATTTATATCTAAATGATAAATCTTCATTCAGTTCATATTCATTTATAAATAACTTTTAATATTTATTGAATTTAATCAAAAATTAAATTAACTTCAAAAAAACTATTAATTGATATAATTAAATAGATTAGTGTTTAATTTAACGAATTTTATCAAAATTTGTAACCAAATTCATAAATATTTCAAGTCATAAATACTATTTTTAATTTCGAATCTCAAAATGTATTAAATACAGAAATAATTTATATAAAATATAATGTTAATTTTTAATTAAAATTATTTTCATAACATCCATTTACAAGTTTTCTGTTTAAATTCATTAGTATGTTAATTTTCCTATCAAAAATATTGGTTTATAAATGTGCAAAGAAAAATTAAGGAAATGCTATTTTTTTTTATTTTTGTATATACATATATACATATATATTTACATATACATATACATATATATATATATATATATATATATATATATATAGATATATATAATAAATATATTTGTATTAAACTAAATTCTATAATTATTCTCAAAATCAAAGTTATAAGAAATCATTATATATGCTAATTATATTTTAATGATTAAATTCAAAATAAGTTTTATTTTTTTATACCTCATTATAAGTTATTTTTCTTAAAAAAAAATTATCTCACTACTCGATATATTTGACATTATTCTGTGTCATTTTTAATTATTTTTTAATATTAATGACTTTTAATAATATGTAAAAAAATTATTACGCTCATGATTAATAACTAAAAACAAAATAATTTTTTATATCTTTTTTAATCTCATATACGTGTATAATATTTTATACTTTAAATATCGTTCACGTCTTCCGTCGGCAAACTCTTGAACTTTGAAATCTATTGTATTCTTTTAATTGAACATTAAAGAAGTATATAAATTAAGATCAGAATACATATTATTAAAAATATAATAATGGAATATTTTAATATGTAAACACTATACTAAATTTTAAGCCGTAAATTATAGATTGTTTATGTATTTAATACACACACACATGTATATATATATATATATATATATATAATATTTATTTATTTTTCTCATTTATGAATAAATAAATTTTCCATTGTTTTTATATTTACTGTTTTTATAAATTAATTAATTAGTAATGTTTGAACACAAATATTTACTTATTAATAAAAATACATAATTTTAAAAATTATTCTTTATGTACTCACATACACATACATTTATATATACATATACATTTATACATATATATATATATATATATATATATATATATATATATATAATAAGAGTTATAAACTTATATATAAATAGAAATTGCTCTAATATATGTGCAGTGATAATTAAATGAATACTTAAGTATTTTTCTTTAATTGATAATTAATAATACTTTCTATAAAACATTGTAAATAAATCGAGAAAACACTGTTTTTTTATTTATATAATAAATATATATTTATTAACGCAGAATTAAAAAATAATAATCTTAAAAATAAAAAAGTTTTAATATTTATATATCTTTTTTTAAAAAAGACAATGTTCTGGAATTTTTACTTTGAAAATATTTTTTTAAAAAATACATATTTATTGTAAAATTATTATATTAGAAACAATATAATACATAATTCTAAATTGAAGACTTCTGAACACTCGTATCATTATTTTTTAAAAATGTGTGTTGTAGTTGAGGAAAATTTATTTCATTGCATTAGAATTAATATTAATTCGGGAAATATAGTCTATATAATGAATATATACATTCTAAAATAATCAAAGATATTTTTTTAAATCCTCCACATGACCTAATATTTATTTTTACGGACATTGAAGTGAAATTAATATCTTATTCCATATTATATAAACTATGATTATGAATATTATAAAATTATGAATCAAAATATAAGAGTCAAAAATAATAATATTTCAAAAAAAATATTTATTTTGAATAACGATGCAATTATTAAACACAATACACAACTGTAATTAAATTAAAACTAAATATATTTACAAATTTGAATGTGAACCGGTATTTTTTTTATAAAAATCATATATTTATATAAAACACATTTTAGTTTAATGATTCTTTCAGTTTGATTTTAAAGTCTTACATAAAAACAAATATATATATATATATATATATATATATATATATATATATATATAAACTATATATACATACAGAATAGTCCAAATGAGACAAAAGGATAGTAAAGAATAGTAAATGATGATAAATAATGGTTTAAAATTTTTAGTCTCATTTGAGCTACCCTATGTATAATCATTAAATAATTTAAATTTATATATTACTTTTTTTAAAAATATTTATCAAACAAGACTTAAATTCAAATTGTCATTAATTAATACCACTGGATATCATTATATATATATATAACGATAGATTTTTTTTAAAGAATAGAAATGAAGTTTCCTGGCTTAAATTTATAGTAAGCTAAAACATTAAATGTCCTTCACACTTTCTTATACCTATATTAATGTTTTAATAGAATGTATTATATTATGAAATTATATTTGCATAACATTTTTCTTTATATCAAGTACTGAGTTTTTTTTAGAACAAAATGTTTAAACAGTTAGTTCCACTTTTTTTAAAAAATATGCTTGTAATATTAACTACCTTCATTTTTAAATTTCTTTTATATTTCGCAACTATGATATATAAGTTTATATTTATTTCGATTTTAGTTTATTTTTTGCATCAATTAATTTATTAATAATATATGTTTGTTTTTATGAATTATATATATATATATATATATATATATATATATATAAAACAGTAAATTTAAATAAACACATAATGATATGTATTATTAAATACACAAAATAAATCAAAATCACAAATTTTCTTTATCAATCTCGAAACTTTGTGTTTATTGTACTGTCAACGATGTCTGTGTCTTAATTGAAATAAATTAGAAAAAGTTAGAATGATCAATTTAAATGCTTTGATTTATTTCAAGGAAGTTTCTTGTTTATTTTAATTTATAAATTAAGTTTTAATTATTGTTTTAAATATTTTTCTACCCAAGTATTATTATTATTATTATTTACTTTTTTGTATTTTATATTAAAATATATTGATTATATTATTAATAAATAATGAAAAAATATATTATAATCACAACATTGCTTGAAGTGTAGTTGATATATTAGTAGAGAAAAAAAACAGTTATGAAAAAATAAATATTAAATTCACTATCAAAAATAATGAAATAATTACTATATTTACAAAATGAAAATATCATATAATTATATCATAAACTTTATCAATTTTCACTTTATTTGGGCAATTTATAAAATAGTTGAATAGAAGAACAGGTAAATTTTAAATATGTAAATGAATAAAAAATAAATTTCTATTCATTAGTTATAGTGAAGAATGCTATAAAAATAAGTAAAGTTATTAATTTTACTTCCATTCCATTACTAATTAAATTGTTATTAATGGTATTATACTAAATAACTTTTTTCTTTAATATAACTTGACAATTTTTAGTTCAATATTCCTTTAATATATTTTTATATTATTTTGACACAATTTAATATTTTTTGACAATTTCTTGTATTAGCTATGAATATATTCATTATTAGTTTTAATAAAACTAATGTTAATATTTTCATCATTTTTCTTACCGAATAAATTAAAATAAATATATTTTTCAAAATTATAAAACCATTATTTTTTAAATAATAATTAATTATTTAAGAAATATAATAAAATCCAAATTTATTTAAAAATTCTGATATATCGAATATTAAAATTTCTAAGTAAATAACAATTTATTTTTTTATACCCTTTAATAATATTAATACTAATAACTCTTATAAGTATCAAAATATCTAAAAATGATTCAAAACCGGTAATTATAACCGGTAAAACCGGTCATAGTAAAATACATCGATAGAGACCCAACAGTGAATATTCATAGAACAATACAAGTATCTGCACACAGATACGAAAACATACATTTTAACACATAGATCATAATATTTTTTTGAAAATATAACAATAAAAAGTAATTTGTATTTAAGATAAAACTACATATTTAAATAACATTGCATACATTTTACTCTATACTATTTGTCTCAAAACTGTGGCGAATTAACTTTCACACAAATCAACCATCACCCCAATAAGAAAATATATTGCAAAAATGTTCAATAACTATTAATATACACTTTCTTTATTTATAAACTGATGTGCATTTCGATGGAAATGCCATCATCGTCAAAATACTACGTTGTAAATGATTTTATAAAGTAGCGCTCTGATGATTATGGTATTGCCATCAAAATGCGAATCAGCTTATAAATAAGGAAAGTAAAAAATAAATAGTTATTGTACACTTTTTTAATATTTTCTGGTATTAAACTAATAGTTTAATTATGTGAAGGTGAATTCGTTACAGTTCTGAAACAAATAGTAAACAGAATTATTTATAGATAATTAAAAGAAACTTAAAATTACAACATAATAGTTAAAACATAAATATGATTCATAAAAAAATTATTAACTTTTATTAATTATTTTCTCTTTTTTAAATTTTTAAATGCTTAAAATTTTAAATTTGATTATTTTACATTAAAATAGAAATAATTAAATTCAGAAATTAGTTTTTTAAAAATTAAACTTTTTTACATAAAATTACTAATTATATAAAGAATATAAAAATATATACTTAAGTACGAATTATATCTTTTTTATATTTACTTAAAAATATACACGATCAAACACATACGGTTGTCAAATATATATATATATATATATATATATATATATATATATATATATATATATATATATATATATATATAATACTAGTTATTTTAACGTAAAAATGTTTTTTACACCTCGTTTATTTAATTTTAATGTGACGTTATCATCATAAATAACAATCTTAATATATACAGTTTACGTCAACAATAATCAACACATTTTCCTCTTCCCTTTCTGTCTCTCTATCTTTCTATATATATATATATATATATATATATATATATATATATATATATTTGAAATAAATATATTTTCGCCAAATAAATCTTACATAATTTAAATTATAATTATCAGTGCATTTTAAAACAGATTTACAATTTAAAAAAAAAAATATCCCTCTTCTTTATTTTACAAGTATTTAATTAAAACAAATATTTATAACACTATTTTTTATGTAAAAACATTGTAAATAATTTTGTAAACTTTATTAATTTTTTGTACCTGTAAATGATTTTTTAACTTAATATTTGAATTAGCAAAGTTATTTAAATATTTAACATGTTTAATAATATTTTCAATGCATTATTAAAAATATTTCTAATTGAAAAAGTTAAGATGTCATTTTTATTATATAATCGTTTTCAATTTAATATCAATTAGTATTATTTAAACTATTATAAAATATTTAACGAAAAAAAACTAGTGTGTGCTTTTAAACGTCATATATTTTACTGTATATTATAGAGATAGTATAAAACATTATTTTGTTCATATAAATAATATATATATATATATATGTGTGTGTGTGTGTGTGTGTGTGTTTGTGTATTTTAATAAATATGAATATATCAATGTTTATTCCAACTAATTTTTAAGCACTAATACAATAATAATAATATGTACGATAATATAATTTTTTTCTAAATTAATGTGGAAAATTTTCTCATTTAATTATATTTTAATTTATAAATACGATTGTACAAAAACAAATATTTTGATTAAATTTACAATATATATATATATATATATATATATATATATATATATATATATATAATAATATATATATATATATAATAATTGTAAGATTTAATAAAATCCATTTTAAAGATTTTAAAATAACAATTGTAAATTTTCTAACTTAAAATTTAGATATTCTTTCTACGTGAAAAGAGAATTAAAAAATAGTCAACCTTTTTATAAGAACCCTAATAAAACGATACAAGTTTGATCAATAAATGTTAGAATGCAAATGTCAAAACGATATTAAGTGAATAAACCTTTTTGTTGATCTTATGAATTATGAAATGTAAGATGTAATATATCTATCTTGAATTAAATTCTAGTCAAATTTATACGTACGTAAAAATAGACATCACACACACACACACACACACACACACACACATATATATATATATATATATATATATATATATATAGGGTGATCCAAATGTGACGCATAGATTTGACTTTTATTAAAAAGAAACTATATACACATGTTTCTTTTTATTAAAACACAAATCTAGGCATCAAATTTGGATGGCTATATATATATATATATATATATATATATATATATATATATATATATATATATACATACACACATATGGATTTGTACTATGTTACATGTATGTTTATTAGAACATATGTATAAAATATAGTGTCAAATTAAAATGAAATATTTTCGATAATTAAATATATATGTATGTACATTCATAGCAATATTGACTTCTAAGAATAATTAAAAAGTATTTTCAAATTGGTATTTTTAATAAATATTAAATAATGAATAAAACATATTAATACTATATATAAATTATATAATACTATATATATTTATATTTAACTTACATTTATATATATATATATATATATATATATATATATATATATATATATATATATATATATATATATCAGACTCTTTCTCTTCACTACTAAATGAACGCATCAACAAAACTTTCCACTTCCGGAGATCCAAGATATAGGATAATCCAACCGAGATGCCTAGATTTGTGTTTTATTAAGAAGAAACATGTGTATAGATTCTTTTTTTTAATAAAACACAAATCTAGGCGTCACATTTGGAAAACCCTATATTTCTTTTTCATTCTACAGCCGTAAATTTCCCTATATATCTACTTTATATATATATATATATATATATATATATATATATAATAAAATATTATCAATCAATGGTAAATTGTTAATTAATAATAAGAATTTATTTATACTTTTTTACACACAATCGGCTATTTCTTTCGGAAAGTGCCTTGTGTGAATGTATATACATATATATATATATATATATATATATATATATATATATATATATATATATTTATATATATATTAAATATTTTAATTTATCATTTTATGATGTTTCATTATATTTATGTTTAAGAAGTAGTTTTTATATTTCACAATATTAGTAACAAAACTGTATCACTATTGATAATTATAAAATGACAACTGTCAAAAATTTTAGTTTTTTATATTTTTATTGTTTTAATTTAAATCTTCTAGTAATTTTAATACTATCAAAAATTATAACAATTTTTATTATTTATTAATTATATTTTTTCATTTACCTAATTAATTTTTAATCTTAATAATTTTATATATATATATATATATATATATATATATATATATATATATACATATATAATACAACAGACTTATCCATGCATTATCTTACTAAACACTTTAAATACATTTGTTTTTATTGGTATTTTTTTTTATTTTCATTAAAATATATATTAAATTACTTTAAAAATCACCTCGAAGTCTCGTGAAAAGTTTTTAGTAGCTAAATATAAGTTGATTACTATATTCAATTTTGCAATAAACAATAAAATGAATTCCATAGTAAGAAATCTCATTGGATGAAAGTAGTTCATTTTCAAGTTAAATGTAATGTGAAATAAAACATTGTAATCATTGGAAAACATGCAGATGTCTGAATGTATTTCTTATATTTATTTTTCTGTGAACGTATATTTATAATTATGTATGTATATGTGTATATATATATATATATATATATATATATATATATATATATATATATATAAATGAAAGCGTATATTAAACATTGAATATATAAATTTCAATCTTAATTTTACAATTAATAATGTTATTAATACAATGATAATCCAGTGCGCTTAAATAGAAGACGAATTTTTAAATCTCAATTCGTTCGTGGCCACAGTGTATAAAAAACGTTTTTTTATCATTTGACAGACATATTAATCAAACTTATTGATCTAATAAGTCATGCATATTAAATGTTAACATATAATCGTAGGTAGTAATTTTGGCCTACTTCAGACATCTTACATTACATTATAGATAGTATTTTTCTTCAAAAAAAATATATATATTTATATTTTGTTTATATTGACACATTTATTCTGACATTTTGTAGATTATAAAACTCAGCATTAAATATATACTTAATGAAGTACATGACATTTGGAAATGACTATAATTATTTTATATAATTTATGAAGAAAATAAGTATCTTATTTAATTTTGTACCAAATGCTCACTGTATGTTTCAAGCGTACGTCTTCAGTGAAATCAAATACTTTTTTCACATCGTACGAAATTAAATTACAAGGATTGTATTAAAATTAAAAATTATGTAATTTACATGACACATATAGGCGTAGTTGTGTTTACAATAAATTCATTTCATCGTTTATATATATATATATATATATATATATGTATATATATATATATATATATATGTATATGTATATGTTTGTATGTACAGATATACATACATGCACGTAAGCATAAAGTCTCATTTTATTGCTGATACTATTAATGGATCGTTGATCTATGAAAGTGAAAATATTATTGAGCTCTAAAACTTTATTATTCCATTTAAATTTTCAAAGCAGGTTTATAATTAAAATTAGTAGTTTAAATTAATTAAGGTTAATTGACGCGTTTTCACTAAATACACTTTTAAATGTATATAATATAAACGAAGAAATTGTTTTCTAACTGTACACATTACACATAATATTTGTCATTATCTTTAATTAGCTTTATGCAATATAAAAGTAATAATTTTGATAATCACATTCAACTATTAAGGTTTCTGTGGACCGTAAATGAAATGTTACGAAAAAAGTAATTTTCAAAAAATAATTTCGTCAGTTTAAACATCCTGTTCTTAAAGAGCGGGCATTTTATATCTTTTAACATACATTCAAGTCATAAAATAAAGATCATAACTTAATAAACTAATAACTTTAGAGTATGTAATGAAGTCAAGTTTATTTACCTATTAACACTAAACATAAAATGTGTAACTTCGTTATGTTTCATGATTAAAATAAATGTTTCTTATAGAAAAATAAATTAACCTTGGCTTTTTATGTACGCATCTAAATACATATCCATACATACATATACGTACACATCTATTTATACGAATATTAATTATAAGCACACAGACACATACATACGTACACACACATACATACATACATACACACATACATACATACATATATATATATATATATATATAATTATTATATAATGTGCATTGTATTGCCAATACAAACCAGTTAAATGCATAAAGTGAATTGCCAAATATAACATATTTGCAAGACGATTTATTAGCCATCAATAATATATATTTCTGTATATAATTTATGTTACTATAAATTATTAAATTTATACATCTTTCGAAACGATCGAAGAAGTATATTTTTATAGGATAAATTGAAATGTATTGATTAATAATGTTCATCTTTGTTACAACTGTAATAAAGATGAAATAACTTAATTAAAATTAAATAATCTATTTAATAAAAAAACATTGAAATTTGTTATAAAAACTTTTTCTAAATTGTCTTCTGATGATCTTAAATTATTGTTTGATAGTTCTTTTCATAGTCTTCTCTTTTAACTATATGACCTACCCATTTCAATTTTTGTTTTACTTTTCCTTTAACGTTCATTCGTTTCTCTTCTTATCTTTACGTATTATTTCCTACATACTTATTTTCATATTTCTTTGTGTTATTTGGAGTGACTGAATTATTCTAGCATTCAAGACCTCTAATTATTTTACTATCATAATGAAAATAGACAGGATGTATTGATTGAAAACTTTTTTCTTTAAATATAGAAGAATATCAGTATTAATAGTGAAAAGTTATTATTTTAATTAAACAAAATAAATCAATAAATAAAAAATAATACAATATACGATTTAAACACAGAGATTAATTAAAAATTTATTTATATCTTACATTTCTATTTATAATAATATAATTTCGCAGATACAAAAAAAATATCAGTATATATTACTGTCATTAAAGTATTTCAATGAAAAATCGATCATTATTCGATAAATTTTTAAATGAAAATTAAAAAAAGAACTACATTTAATTATATCGAAGTAATTTTCATTTTTGTTTGAATACAATAAATATACTGTATGTTATAAAAATCTCTTATTGTAAACAAAATATTAATGGAAAAAAATAAACTTCAGTTCATATGAAAATATGATAAATAACATATAAAACCGATCTTAATTGCAGCGATAAATTAAAAAAATTAGGATACTCAAACAAAATTTTAAGAATAGTTCTTAAACAAGTATGTATATTTTTTTTAAAAAAAATAGAATTGATTAGAGAAAATTGAATGTAATTTTTTTATATAACTATCAATATTTACAAACCATTTTTAATATAATGGAATTTAATAGTCATGTATCAATATTAAAAGAAAATATTTTTTTCAGAGAACTTTTTCTATTACTAATTTAAACAAAGAACTGGACATAAAAAGTTACAATTTTTTAAAAAATATTTATTTGACATATATTATGTTTTTATTCAAATTACTTAGAAGACTTTATAAAATAATTAGTGAGATCATAAATTTGTTTTCAATTTATTTATATGTGTAATAAAATTCTACGTACTTTATATTTAAACTAAATAATTGTATCATATTTATTATTAATACTTTCAACAAGAAAACATTAACCAAAAAATTACAGCTATGAAAAACCCATCATTACTTATGTTCTTTCAATACTATAGTTTATTTTGAAATATATTTCAAATGAAAAGGTAAATCAATTATGCACAAAACTTGTATTGGGGTCAAAGTTTTCCCACATGTGGCTAAAGTAGTTTAAAGTATCGATAGTTTGGCGTGCTCTTCCGGACGGTTCTAATGCCTTATCGCGTATCCATGGCACGATCAATACGATGAATAAATAAATGGGTTGAATATATGATATGACGGGTCCGGTGTCGTGGCTGGAGAGCGTATCGGATTGCGACCAGCGCTGGACAACGCTCTGAAATCGTTCAGCTACTCAAAGCCAATAGCGTGAAGTTTGTATTTGACAGATTACATGCGTCAGTAGAGTTCTGATTGAATGTTTCGAATAAATTGGGGAGGGAAACAGGTCCGAGTTGTATGAAACTACCTGAATTTATAAATTAAAAAACGTTTAGTTTTAGGTTTTATGAAATAATCACATTGATTTTAATTTGCTTTAAAATTAATTAAAACGGGACTAATTTACTCTCTCTCTCTCTCTATCTTTATATATATATATATATATATATATATATATATATATATATATATATTTATATGTAATGAAAAAAAAATATATTTGTTTCATCTCCAAATTTTTATTTTTTTTTTTACTGAAATCTTTCATAATTTTTTTGTGTATGAAATATTACACTTTTAAAACTATTTAATTTATCCTTATTCGTAAACACGTTTTTATCTTCCTAATATATATCCATAATATTTTAAATTTATTAATCTTAAAAAAAATAATAATTGTTCAAAACAAATTTAAACTTTACGTATTCTCGTAATTTTATTTATGCCATAAATAATTTTTTCATTTATTTTCATATTAAATACCAAAAATAAACCATTGCATTAAGTGAAAACTTCCTTTAAATATCTTTATTAAATTTATATCATGCAAATAAAGATTCTAACAATATTTTGTCCATTTCAGTAATTTACATTTTTGCTACTCATTTATAATTATTAAAAAAAACATTAATACTCTGTTCATATTGGACATAATTTCAAGTAGTTATATTGTTTTACTAAATAGTATATTAATAATTGTCGAAATTAAATTTAAAGTGATTTTTAAAAGTCTTATTTTAATATATTAACAGACGTTAAAAATATAACGCTCATAGTATTTTATTACTCAAAACAAAATTTCAATTTTAAATTAATATTACTATGAACAATTATATATATATATATATATATATATATATATATATATACACGATTGGTCCAAATTAAACTCAAAAATAGAAAAATAATAAATAATAGTAAGCAAGTAAATGTGCTTTTAAATCATTCAATCTCATTTGTACTACCCTCTATATATATATATATATATATATATATATATATATATATATATATATATATTTAATAACAATTAAAAATATTCTTTGTATATAAGATTTTTTTAGTTTAAGAAGTGTAACAATTTAAACAAATAGAGATAAATAACTAGTTTAATCCATTAATACATATTAATCTCACTATAAACTTCATCATGTATAATAATTTCTTAAAAAAACTACAGAATTAAATATACCATAGTAATATTCAGTAAAAAAATGAATAACTTAAGTAAATTCATTATGTGAATAGTGTAAATATTTCGAAAAAATTTAATGCAAACAAAAAGTGAACTGTACAACTTTATAATAAAATAAAAATCTTGTAATTTTACTCATAAAGAATATTTTTATTTGTTTATTCCGTACAAACACACATCTCTTTTTCTTTATATATATATATATATATATATATATATATATATATATATATATATATATATATATATATATATATATATAAAAAAAGAAAGAAAGAAAGAAAAAGAGATATTTGTTTGTGCATATATGTTTAATTTTTCTCTATTATGTTTCTCTGAAACATAATAAATATTAATTTCTTATTATAAATCAATTGAAATTGCTTATAAAATATTTTATTTTTAATTATCTCTACAATTATATTTTTATTTTTAAATTATATTTTGTTGTTGACAAAACCCACAATCTATTAATAAAGTACAATAATAACTGATTTATCTTAGTTATATAAACAAACTCTCATATTTATATTAAATGGCATGGTAAAGAAAATCATTTCCCATAAATATACTATCGATTGAATGTATACAAATCGTTATCAATTAAAAAATCGAAATACATTTCATGATTGATTTCTGCAACAACGAAGACATAGCCTGGGAATCAAACTAGAAATTTTGCATGCACCTTACAAGCAACGATATGAATAATATTTATTTTCTTTTACGTATTGCATGTATGTCTGATTGTACCACTGCGGAACTTATTTCATTCAAAATTGTTTTGCAATAACACAAATCGATTGTTCTACAATTTTCAGCTATATAATGCGAATGGTTTTAAATCAGTTCTATAAACACAATAGTTCGAAGGTGGCGAGTAGGTAGTGTTTTAACATCTTAATAATAATATAGTTTGAAGATATTGATTGTTTCTGAAGCATTAATTGGAATGTTATGTTATTGATTATTTCAAACGAATTAATTTTATAAAAGAAATATTGATATTTATAATATAGTATTGTTAACTTTTAATCTAAGCAATATTTTCATGTACGAGAAAGACATAATATATAAGGTGATCCGAATGTGTCGGCTAGATTTGTGTTTATTAAAAAGAAACACATGTATTGGATGGTGTATAAGGAAACATGTGTATAGTTCCTTTTGTTTCTTTTTAATAAAAGTCAAATCTAGACGTTACATTTCGATGATCCTATACAATGGTTACAAAGTACCAACTTATACATTTTAATACTATACTGAAAAGATTAATATCATTAATTGTTAACTGAAATATTAAAACATACAAATATGAATATATATATATATGTAAACATGTATACACAATATATACATAGAAGAATACTACCAACATTTTCAAGATAAAAATAACGATAATTTACACGTACAATATAATATAGAAGCTAAGTAAATCTTCATGAAAATTAAATATAAACCGGATTAATGTGAAAATGTATTTCATACAATAAACTTGAGGAGAATTCTAACTAACAACCTATTTATTATGCATTTATGTGTATCTCATAAAATTGTTAGTAGTTTAATAAGGAAATAGTTTCTATTATAAATTTACATTATTTTTTAATTAAACTTATATATTATTCTCAATACAGTTAACATTGATGTCTTATTTATAGACTCTAGTTTATGAAATATATTTTTGCAATTAATTTATTTTAAATCAATTTAACAAGGTTTAACTTATTTATTAATAATTGCCAATTTTTTACATAGAATTTATATTTGAATAATCAAATATGAAATATCAAATTTTATCAAAATCTAAATTTAAAAATTAAAAAATTACTTAGTAAAACATTTAAAATTACATCAAAGACTAATTTTATCCTTAAAATACACAATCTTTTAATAAATATATAGTTTTTTTAAAAAAAACTGTAGAAGATAGTATATGGCTACAAAATACTAACATCAGATAACTCTGTTTAGTAAATTATATCAAGAGAAATAATCAGTCCATATAAAAAAAATAACTTTACCTAATCAAAAATATATTAACATTAATAAAATAATATAAAAAATCTTTACAGTACAGTACTCTATAGTATAAATAATAATAGTAATTAATTTATTTCATATTAATAGTAATAACTTTCAACTACTAAATAAAAATCTGTAAAATCATATATTAACTATACAACACACATTATTTTAAATCACTATAAAAAGTAATTTCAATTACTATTTTCTTATTCATATTAATATATTTGATAAGAATTTACGAAATTAACAGACTGTTTGTATGCATTATTCTATAAAAATGACATTGCTTATAACAATGTCTTATATTTCAATTTTTAATTATGAGTGAAAAATAAATAATAATAATAATACAAATTTTATTAAATGTGTGATAATTATTTATTTATTTCGATGAAATAATATATATATATATATATATATATATATATATATATATCATCAACCATTTTCTGTCCATTCTACTTTTCTTCCTTTCTTTTCGCTCCCATTCCACTCCATCAATTTTTCTTATTTCTCTATCCCATTTATTCACGGTTCTCATCTTGGTCTATGTATATTTCTAAATTACCAATCAATAATTCTTCTTATCCATCGTTGATCTACCTTTCTTTCACCATAATCGATCCCATTTCTATTTTAAACTTTTTACTTTTACTATAATCTCTGTAATTTTAGTTTTCTTTCCAGCCTATTCGTTTTTCTTTCAGTCTATGTCTTATTCCTCACTTGGATCTTTCAATGATTCTTTGTTATATTAAACGATATTTATTTTGGCATTTAAGGTCTATGTTTAAGTTACAAGTGAAACAGAAGCTATGAGCTATAAGTGATTACTTCTATAAGTGAAAACAGAAAAATGAAATTCATTAAAAAAAATTTCTTTGATATATATTTATATATATATATATACATATTTATATATATATATATACACCAATATACACACATATTAACATTTGTTGAACTAATTAAAATTATCATTGGAATTAAAATTATATATTTATTTATAAATTTTCATGCATTTAATGAAATATTATATATATATATATATATATATATATATATATATATATACATACATACATATTTATTAAAAATATTAAATTCATTTTTAAAATTATTTTCAATATTCTATTTCAAATGAATATATTAACTATGATTAATTAAAAACAAAAATTAATTTTATAATATCTACATTAATATACATATTTGTATTAAATAAACATTTTACGAGCATTAATTTTCATTTTCTAACTTAAATCGCAAAGCTCTTTGAAATAACAGTGTCAATAAATTTGATTTTGATAACCTCTTAAACCCTATATAATTATATATAAGTATAATCATTGAAATTCGTGTTTTTTTTTCTTTAAGAAATGAAACATTGAGTTGCACATCTGTTTTAATTAAATGTGGCTTCAATACCAAACATATCATTTACATAATTTATTAAATTAATCGACTGACTGAATTAAGAAATTTGCATTAAAATGAAATAACCAAAAGAGTAATTTACAAAAAACAAATAAGTTAATTTGTTTAACATATATAATATTTACATAGACAAGCGCGTATATACGTATATTTAATACCTGTTTATATATATTTACATATATATATATATATATATATAT
>CP092087.1:28247786-28272786 GCA_029203775.1 Neoneuromus ignobilis
TTTTATACTGTATTTATTTTTAAAACTAAGAATAATTTAAATTCCAAACACGATTTAGGTTACAACATTTAAATTTAAATTAATATTTTCACAAAACATTTCTTTCATCAAAAATATTTTTTTAGTTTTTTAGTATTTGACCCACTTTCATTATTTTTTTTAATATTTACTTATATATACATATATATATATATATATATATATATATATATATTATATGTATATATAGAGAGAGAGAGAAAGAAAGAGAGAGAGAGACCCTATTTAAAAAATAATATATATTTACTATTTATCTAAAAAAAATTCTTTATCTTTATTTTTTCTTTAAAACTAATATATTGTTTTAAGCATGCTACAAATATATAAATTTGAGATGTTCTCATTTTTAATACATTTGAGTATTCCTATAATTTTTGATTGAAATAGAAAATTTAAAAAAAATTCATGCACACTTATACATGCATACAGACATACGAGAATATACAAATATATATATATATATATATAATATTTGCATAGACTTTCATGCATTTATAATGTCAAAAACGATTATAATTAAGTATTCTATTTAAATTAATTCATCAATAAATTAACTCATCACATATCACACTCTATCAATCTTCTTTTATTACAGTAGTCAATAATAGATTGTTATCTATTTTATTATGATAATGTGATAATCAATTGCAATGTCATAATCTACAGGGTATAACTACATATATTTTTTTATTTCTTTTAAAAAATGAAATCTTTATTTATTAGTGTTAGTAATTTCTATATCCAGTAAAATGAGAAAAACATATATATATATATATATATATATATATATATATATATATATATATATATATATATATATATATATATATATATATATTCATTAATAATAATAACATAAATTATAAACAAATTTCATTGGATATATTTATTGATAATTTGTTAAAAGTTGAAAAATATGAAATATGGATTTAAGAAAGAAAACACAATTATTTTCTATTAATATTTTATTCTTAATAACTGTAATTAATAATTTTCTTTTGAATATCCATCTTTACACAATTGTATAAAATTAGTTTTTAAAACTAAATTCATTTTTAATTTATTAAGCAATTTTAAATAAATATAGTATAAAATATTAATTACATTTCCAATAAATCTATTAACACCAAGACAAATTATTTTCAAAATAACTCATATTCACGTTTTCAAAATTATACACACGCAAGCATCATATATAAACTTGCGGGAGTCCACAGTGAATGCGGAAAACAATACTATGAAGCGCGCGACGATGGAACATTTGTCGGCAAAGCATTTAACTTGTTACAATTCTGGTAATACAATGTTCTGTCTTGTCAAGCTCGCCCACGCGTCTGCAATGGTAAAAACCATCTGTTTGGTAGTCGCCAACAGCCAGACAGCTTGTCACATAGCAATGATTTGTAAATCGGTGTGAGTCGGTTTATCATTTCACCAGTTCTATTATTAAACCGAATAGATAGTTCATGCATTTAAGCTTCACCATTAGTGCATTATATTTTGTAAGGAAATTTAACTTGTAAAAATTAAATGAAAATAGTTAAATAAATTAAAAATTAACTCTTTTAAAAAATAAATTTATTATTAATGGAAAATATATCTAAATAAAAATAATATTATTTCTTTTATAGTAAATAATCATATATTTTTTAAAAATTAAATCTATAAAAACAAAATTAATATAGCTTACATACTTTTTTATTTTATGTAATTACATTATTTTTTAATTTATAATAATTTTCTAGGAAAAAATGTGAAATATAGAAAAATTACTTGAAAAAATATATAAAACCACAATATTTAATATAGGGTCATTCAAATGCGACGCCTAGACTTGTGTTTTATTAAAAAGAAACTATACACATGTTTCTTTTTAATAAATCACAAATCTATGCGGTATATGTGTATACCCTATATATTAAATCAACGAAAATATATATAAACTAAATTACAAGTACTGATGTTAGAAATAAATGTTAATTTTCAATTTTTTTTCATTACATATATATATATATATATATATATATATATATATATATATATATATATATATCTATATATATATTGTATTGAAACTTTGTTTTGATACAGAATTTAATAATTATTGTAATCATTTTTTCCTTAAATGCTTAGTAAGTTTCATTTAATTCATAATTATTCTTTTGATTACAAGAAATTCGACTTATAATCTATATGCTTTACTAGTAAAGAACGCTATGTTTCATCTCGGCCCTCAGTTTCTTACAATCGACGATGATCGAAATAAAATCAACAATAATACTCTTACACATGTCTTGAACACTATCAACCTCTCCACCGAATACGGTAAGCACAAGAGACCCTGTTAGATATCTCTGCTAGAAGTCTGACTAATTATAACCAAGTGATTATCCTATCAACCTGACTAGTAAAACATTGTTTCTATTGCTAATATGAAGCTTGGATTGTTCCTCTGTAGACTAGAGAAACTGTTCCTTTATTTTGTGTTAAATATTCTGGACTAAGAAATAACATTTATTTGTAAAAATCGTTTGCTGTAAAAATCGATACCTTACATTAGGCACTTTAAATACTATAGACTCCTAAACAGCCGCAATATCATTATATTACATTTTATAGAATTTATTATAAGATTTCATCTTAGTGTTCATTATCAACAAATTAAACTCTACCTGAACTTATAAACAAACTTGTAAAATATATACAAGATTCTTCACCACCTTTTACAATGAAAGAAAAGTTTAAATAAAGTAATTTTCAGTTCTATTAAAAATTAAAAATTATTTTTTTAATAGAAATGTATACATATAAATTTTAAACAATATCCTATTACTTTATATATATATATATATATATATATATATATATATATATATATATATATATATATATATATATATATATAATATTGCAAACAGTAAAAGACCTCGAACGTACACGCCTCTTTTATACAAAATTCTATTATACATCTTTGATATACGAGTATTAGAATACTTTTGATATAGATTTTTATTATTATATTTGTATTTATAAGAAATGAAAGCCTTTATGACAGATGAAGTATGTGATACAATATTTCAACGAAATTCGTACAAAAGAAGATAAATGATTTTCGACATTTCCATATCGTCCAAAATTAAAATGAGAATATTGGAATGCGCTAATGTGCATATTTCGCATAATGTGCGGATCGTACCATTTAGTAGCGACTTGCAGACAGACCGAATACATACGATATGAAATGTGGCACTGAAAATGAAAACACCTGACAGAGTATATGTTAAATGTTTGTATCAGCTTTGACGTATGTATGCGTTACACTGACTATGTGGAAATAAATATGTTTTAAAATAACGTGTACGACCGTATTTGTAGTCACTCTTGGGTTTGTAAATTATAAATTATGTTACCTTTCAACGCACGATGAACGAATCATTTATAACAGATCATTTTTCGATTAACATTAAATTATTAGTGGTTTGGATACATTAGTTATCCATTTGTTTCGCGAATCTAACATACATTATTATTTTAAAATAGAGTATATTTATATATATATATATATATATATATATACATATATATAATACATACACTGAAACTTTCACAATGTTATAATTATAACGATATTTAATCAAATAAACAATTATATAAAGTTAGCAGAAATAAGTTAAAAACATAATAAAGAAGTTTTTAATTTTTACTTGTAAAATTTAAAATGTAAATATTTTTTTAAAAAATTGTTCAAAATTTTAAATATTTAATATTTACTAATTTTTTAAAAAAATATTTTTCAATATATTCATTTCATTTGAAAAAAGGTGAAAATCAAGGAATAAATATGATTCAATTTATTTAAAAGAATCAGACACATGGAATATATATATATATATATATAGATATATATATATATATATATATATATATAAATAATATAAATGGAAAAAAATCTCAAATTGTACAGTCGAGTATTCCTCTAAGTCTGAATGAAACAAACATAATGGACAGCTAACATTTTTGTTTACGATTATTTTCATAAACGCAATAAAAATCAGAATAGGGTAAAAATTATCCAATTAACGACTAACAACTAGAATTTTAATCGTGTAAAATTAATTACAATACTTACAACTAATTTATTAGCCGTTAATTGTTTAAAGCAATTGATAAAACGATTGATTTGAAATTAGTCATTTTTAAATCAATCAGCGACTAAATAAAAATAATAAATGTTAATCGAGATTGATTTTTAGTCATCAATCGTTTTAAGCGATTAATAAACCGATTAATTTGGATATTTAAAATTGTACAATATTATTTAAATGCAATATGAATTGAATACTACTATTAATTAAATCGTTTCGAAAATTCATTTCAAATTTAAAAATCAAATTTTCAAATAAAAATGTGTGATTTGAAAAAATTAAAAATATTTTTTAATAAAATTTAATTTGTAATTTTAATAAAATAATGTAACTGTCCAAAAATTATTAAATGTTATTTAAAAAGCTGAGATCCATAATTTAATAGTTATATTAGGTTGGCAAGTATCTCCCTTCCGCTTTTTTTTTTTTTTTTTTTTTGTACATAGCTGCGAAATTCAAAAGACCAGAAGGCGGAAGGGAGATATTTGCCAACCTAATATATTAATATTTAATAGGCGACTAACTTTTACCTAAAATTCAAACGAAGTTTTAATTTAACTTTACATATTAGGTTGGCAAATATCTCCCTTCCGCCTTCTGGTCTTTTGAATTTCGCATATATATATAATATATATATATATATATATATATATATATATATATATATATATATATATATATATATATTAAAATAAATGTAGAAAAAATAATATTTCATAAAATACATATCATTATTAAACAAATAAATAAATAAAAATACACAGTAGAGTAGTTTACATATGAAAATTTTTGGAATTATTGTTTAAATTTCTAAATGAATAAAAAATGAAATATATACAAGTTTTAATAAAATACAAATAAATAAAATTTTAAAATCCAAATATTTCAATTTGTTTCTTTAAAATTTGATTTTATTTCTTTATACTAGAGACCACAAAACAATTAAATAAAAATTATATTATATACATATAATTATACAAAATTGTATTTACATTACTATTAATTAGCAATAAAACTCACTGAAAAAATATTGGATTTTTTAATTTTGAAAAAGAATTGTTTTTATAAATATTAACTATAAACACAGATTATATATATATATATATATATATATATATATATATCTTTATAACAAGCGAATAAATTGAAGAAGTTAATAACGTTCGATGCAACATGGATTGGAATGTTAAATTAGTATCATTTGTTTCTAATTAATTCTCAACAATTTGCCTCTTAAACACGTGTACAAACAAGTACATTTACTGCTAACAAACGTGACCAATTGATAATTTTCCAACTTGACTTATGTTAAATAAAAGACATTAAAACAATCTATTAACTCATAAAACCTTTAAAATGTCCCAAAAATTATAACAGTAATTTTTTTTAATAATATATATTGTTTACAATCAATTATTATGAATTTCGAAATAAATTTATTTCTTAAAATGCATAATTTTATTGTCATTTTATTGGAATAATCCACTATAATATACTTATATCATAAAATGATATAAAATGAAATCTGTTTTCAAAATAAATCACTAATTTTTATAAATTCATTAATATGAAATAAATTTAAAAGCTGTTTCAAAAAATTGAAAATATCGTAAAATAAAATCTTTTTTAATATCTTAATTGTGAATAATTGTCAATGTTTGTAATGCATATGAAATTAATTAATACAAATATTTTTTTCAAATAACGTTTTTTAAATCATTCGTTTCATATTCTTTTAAAAAACTTAAAATAAATCTAAAGAACAGTTGTAAACAAAACGGAATAAAACAATCCGTAAACATCAAGTTGTTTAAAAATAACTGCTCGTGTTAATAATTTATGATAATTACAAGTACTTTAAAAAAACGAATAATACCACAACTGTTACGAATGTAAGACTATCAATTCGATTCGGCTATTCAACCCAGGAATTCAATTTAGTCTGAGAAAGGACAAAAGGTCTGAAACTTATTCAGCTGTTATATGTAACTGTGTGTTTAAGTAAAATGATATTTAAAATGAACATGAAGTGCTAATTGATTTTGTTAACACTTTAATAAGAGAGGTTCACAAGTCCTTGGAAAATTCAAACGACAGGTATATATCTATATCATTAATGAATTTATAACGGATGTTATTGTATTAAAATGTAAAAATTAAAAAATAATAATATTTATCTTAAGTAGTATATTTCTAAAAACTTTTTTTATTGACAAACATTATTTTACTAATTTATTTAGTAAATAAATTGAAATTTTATATTTAAAAATAAGATATTCTCATAAAATTTAATTCAAGTTTTAAATATTTTCGAATATTGTATGAAAAATATCGAAATATTTTTTTACACTTACATAAATTTAATACATCTTTAAATGTATATTTTTAAATTGAATTTAAAATTAATTTATATTAAAATGATAACAGTAAAATTTCAGTACTACTTTTCCATACTATAAAAAATAATTTATTTTATAAATTTTTATCATAAAAAGTAAATAAACTATATTATCATACAATGCAAACATATATATATATATATATATATATATATATATGTGTGTGTGTGTGTGTGTGTGTGTGTGTGTGTGTGTGTGTGTATATGTGTACGAGTGGACGTAGAAAATAAAATAAAATTGTGAAAAAAATATTTCATTTTTAAAAATAATATTTAAAACAGTCATTCATTTAAATAAATTAACCTACACATATGATTTTTTTTGCGTTCGAGTAATACATTTAATTTATTATTATTTGTTATATTTATATTTCAGACGAATTTCACGTATGGTATATATTTATATTATTATCTAATGTCCTAAATGAAAATAAATGTTTTATGATTAAAATGAACACTTCAAATAAGAAGTAGTAAGTTAATAACATATAAATGAATGACTAGTTAGATTTATATATCAACTGAACAAATTGACTTGATAACGATTAATAACTCTCGTACTTAAACAAATTCATAAATTTTATATATATATAATTTATTTAGTACTTACTATTAATATAAAAGTGTATACATTAACGACACAAACATAAACATCATACAAAGTAATATAGAAACAATAAATGACATCAATATAATTATATACAGAATTTTAAACGTACACTGCATGAAGATATATTGTTATAATAATACAAAGGGCAAAACAAGTATGTATTTATAAATAATTACTATATTTGCACAATGTTGCCGTAAAATAAATAACACTTACTGTCAACATCTGTTACCTCAATAAATATAAACACCTAAATAAATTCTCTGATCTCTAAAATATCTCTACTATTTTATTTTTAATTGTTTACATTTTTCCTTTTTTACAAATATAATGAATAAATACTAGACAGGATTGAATATAATGATAATTTTTATGTTTCTGTAAATGTTGTTTATTTAATATTAATTGATTCTCGCGTCCGGTAATCGTTAATTTTACTAATTTTATAATTTGCAGATATATTGAAATGAATTATCCATTTTTTTATATTCACGAAAGAACATTTTTACTGATATTTATAGAAATATATTTTGTGTTAATATGACTTATGTTTTCTTCTTTATTTGATTCTTCATTATTATGTATCATAATTTCTATAATAAATTACTGAAAATATAATTTATAAATAGAATGCCATCGATTTTGTCATTACATAAAAAATATTAATTAAATAGTCACAAAACTCAAATGTATATCTATCTATATTTATCTATATCTGCATATATATATATATATATATATATATATATATATATATATATATATATACTCGTATATACATATTAACGTAACATTAAAGACATATGTCAATAACTCAGAATGTTTATAAAACTATATATCAAGTAATATAAACCAGATTCTTTTAAATTAAATTAAACTAAAATTAATTAAAAAAATTAAAGTATGGAATTACTGTATAAAAATGTATAGTGTTTAAAAGATATATAAAACAATTATATTTTATAATAATTGCACAATTTGCTCACAAAAAAATATTCAAGAATGCTATTTTTATAAACATTAAGTATACGCACATACATAACTTTACACATATTATATATACATAATGAAAAAGAAAGACTCAGTCACTAGTTGGATATGTGTTGAATAAAGATAAGAATAACACAAGACTTAGTATATAAGTATTTTTTACCAAAATTAGTTTATATTTTATAACGCAGTACTCTGATGATGGCATTGCTATCGAAATGCACATCAACTTATCATTACTATAAATAAATAAACAGTAAGAAATTATTAACCACTTTCTGATAAATTGAAATGATAATTAATTTTTGTACAAAATTAATTTTAAAAATATGATAATTACTAATATGACATTATAGTCTTTTTTATTATAAAAATTTTATTTTTTAGTCAAAGCTAGAAAATATATATTAGCATAAATGTTAAAAAAACTTAATAATTTTTATAATGTTGATTTAAATTCACAACTGAATTCACTTTTATGAATAAATATTATTCACTTAATTGTTTATATGCTTTTCTACGTTGTTTAGAATTGATGAGTTAATCTGAAATTTAAAACCTATGTTTCATTACCATAAGTCAGAATAAATATTAATTAGAAATATTTTTCCTATTAAAAAATTTCAACTTCATAATGTAAGCATCATCTAGATTTGTGTTTTATTAAAAATAAGCATGTGTATAGGGTGGTGTATAGAGAAACATATGTTTCTTTTTAATAAAACACAAATCTAGGCGTCAAATTTGGATGATCCTATATATATATATAGATATATATATATATATATATATATATATATATATATATATATATATATGTATGTATAATAGATATAAATTAAATTTCTCTAATACTTTTGTCTAAATATGTCTAAATATGTTTAAATATAATGTATTATATAATTCTTGACAACAAAAATATAAATTCTATATTAAAACTAAACAGATTTTTTTAAAATGAATAAGAAAAATATACCAATTTAAAGAAAAATTTTAAAAAACACAAATAAACTATAAAAATCGAAAAATATTTTAAAATAAATAAACTGAAATACTGTAAATTGGTAATTTGTTATCTAATTTAGTTATTTTGTAGTTAAAAGTGATTTTGAAACATAAATACAAAACAAAAATTAAAAAAATTATTTTCATATGAAATAAAATTCACTTGAAAATATAAATTCAATTTTGTGCAGAAAGTATATACCAATTTCAAATAACAGTTCGAGATTTTTATCTCCATTTAGTGAAATAAAAATATAATCACACAAAACTCATGTACTAGTAATTTTCATTATTCATATAAAAGAAACATTTGTATAGGTTAGTGAATGGGTAAACATGTGTATAGTTTCTGTTGTTTTTTTTAATAAATCACAAATATAGGCGTCACATTTGGATGAATATATATATATATATATATATATATATATATATATAAATTTTCTAAAACTGTAAAACTCGTTGAAACTGTTTTAACTTCGATGCAAACTTTATATATATATATATATATATATATATATATATATATATATATATATATATATATATAATATATAAACAGACATTACAAAGAACGCGTATGAATGAATTTTACACATATTAGGAAATACGAATAATCTCAAGTTGAGAGAAAAAAGAACGGTAAATCCGACAATCCCAAGAGGTCATGCGATTGAAAACTAGTACTCAACGATGACCACAACAGCATACATGAAAGGACTTCTACTCGTATAAAGTATGTTGACATTTCATATAATTTTACGCGCATTAAAATGTAAAAGGTAAACCATTCTTCGCTAACAGACTGTTTACTTTCAATAAACATTACCATTTAAGCAATGTGATAATTTGCTATTTAGCGCGCTGATGTGTTCACCTCACTTCTTAGTATCTCCACAAACTAATCTTGTGTAGGCGACGATCTGGCATTCATCAGTTTTCATAAATTAACACTTAATGTCCACTTCAATAAGAAGATCTCAAACCAATTCAATTTCATATTATTCATTTGTGTACTATGTTATTAAGTTCGCTTAACAAAAGATAAATCATTATTAATTTTAAAAGAATATAACAATCCTTTACAATAGAAATATATAATCGAAGAAATTATCAGATATTTTCTTTTGTAAATATTATTTCTATGAAAATAATATTAATCCAAATATAAAAACAATATCAGTTCTTCATTAAAAAAAATTTTTTTACGAATTCTGTTTATTATTTTTTATATAACATAACACATTTGTGTTTTCCACATTTATTTCTTTTTAACTTGATTTTAATAAGTACGCAAATATAAAACGTCAATGTATTTTTTAAAAAATAATATCTCCAATATAAGATTTTTTCAATTTTTGTATATTTATTTTAAAAAATGAATATTAATACCAAACAGAGAATTAATATTAAACTAACAAAATTTTTCTTTTTTTAAAAAAAACAAATAAATAATACTTTCATATATTATAAGAGATTCATAAATATTACTTTATTTATTAAAAATATTTTTTTTTTAATAACTATTCTTTTTTGAACCTAATTCATTATTCATAACAAATATTTCAATACACTCAGTGGGGTCATTGTTTGATATATAAATATTTTAATCAAAATGTATGATCATTTACAATATTTAATTTATTATTCTTCATTTGAAAAATATTTAACAAAAAAATATGGCATTTCTTTCTGAAATTTGTTATTTCTACCTTAAAAAATAAAAATTGAACAGAAAACATATTCTATTATAATACTGTCTTCTTATAATGTTATGTTCTTCTTAGTACACAAAATATAATACCCATTTCACTAAATAACAAAATGATGTATTTTAAAATTCTATTGATAATTTGTAAAATTATTAATAAATCTATTTAACATAAACGAATCATTCACACCAATACCATATTTTTTTTAAAAGTGTTCATTAACTACTTTTTATTCACTTTATTCACTGAAGAAGATATCTATGTACATATTACATTGTGTTTATAATGTAGAACTCTGACAATGACATTAGTATCGAAATGCAAATCAATAAGTAAAGTAAACAATAAGTGATTGATTTTTTTTATAAAATCACGTGATATTGAGACGATGAATCATTCGTTGTTAAAATGAATTTTCCACAATATGAAAACTAATAATAACTTAATAAATATTTATTATGCCAAATAAGACGTGTTTTAAACCGCAATTCTAAAAAAATAATCTGTTGTTTCTTAAAATTGTATATACATATACACACATATATATCTATATATATATATATATATATATATATATATATATATATATATATATATATATATACATAAAATTTGTCGAATAAAAATATTACATAGAAATATAAGTGTAGATTTAAAAAAAATATAAAATTATATCATTTCAACGATTTTATATGAATCTGATATTTAGTATCCAAACAGAATATTTGGTAATCTATTAAATAATATCATTTCTGTTTTAAAATGTAATGTGATCTACTAGATGGATTTGGCTATAAAATTTATCTATGATTCCATAAAGTTTGAAAAATATAATAATTATAATAATACTTTATCTTTTATTAAAATATTATTCAAGAATTATCAAGATATTAATTTAAAATAACTAATTAATATTTCAATTTGATAAATAATGTTAACATCTCTCTCTCTCTCTCTCTCTATATATATATATATATACATAAATTTAAATAAATCACTTTGTAGTATCTTTATTTTTATAAAATATTATTTATTATATTCATACTTATTTTTTAAATTTAGTTTACAAGCATTTTTTTAATTATAGTCTATATTAAGTTATGTACTTGTCAACAACAAACATCTTAAAATAAATAAAACAGTTTATTCTATTCACCTCTCTATATTAACAGAATATCATTATATTAAAATTAGCTTTAAATCATTGTTAACAACATTTAAGCATATAATTATAATAAGTAAAATAAATATTAGTTCTTACTAGTCAATAAACTTGAAAAGATATGACTATATACTAGTTATTTGATAACATAACATTTTCAATGATAGTATTTTTTATATGATAATAAGAAAAAAACATTATTCATGTAAAAAATAAATTATAATTTATTCATTTTTCAAATATTCATTTTCTATTTATCGAATATAAAAAAATGAATATTTTATTTTTATAAATATAACATACAACACACACAGATATTTATATATATATATATATATATATATATATATATATATATATATATATATACACAAAGAATTTCATTGTTTACATTTTTACCGTAAGATTGCAGTAATACGTCATGCTTAATTAATTAAGTAACTATTTAATTATTTAATATTACTTTGTGCCTTACAAACACATGTTTATAGATGCAAACAAACACACTTTATATATACATATATAATTATATATATATATATATATATATATATATATATATATATATATATATATATATATACTATATGCATATTACGAAACTATAAAAAATATTTAATTTATTTACATAATTTCATATTTTAAACAGTAATATTAAACTTTACATGAATATTTTTATAATAACACAAAATATATTTTCAAAATTAATACATTTCATACTTTTTTTCACTTTAGTTATTCCTAAATATTTCCTTTAATTTTGTTCTTTTAAACTAGATCAAATTATTTCTGTTGATTAATTTTTAATATTTGAATTCATGTCAAAACTCCTTCGAACAACTTATTCATTATGTATAATACATACTAGTTAAATTATTTGTAATGACCTATATTTTAAATTATACTACATTCTCTTAACATATAAATACTTGAAATATTTCTTTTATATTACTTGTTGATTAGTAGAAACATAGACTGACATTATTAAAACTAATATTAGCAGTTCTTAACATAATTAAGAAACTATTTCGTATTCTATTAATCATTAATGTAGCGTTTTTAACTAATTACACATTGAAAAATTTTAATGAGATCGATTTACTAAAAAAAATAAAAAAATATAGAAGTATAAAAAATTTACGTTGATATATATATATATATATATATATATATATAGAGAGAGAGAGAGAGAGAGAGAGAGATGAAGAATGGTATTTTCATTAAAAAATATTATGACTATAAATAATAATATTGAAACAAAAAGTAATCTTTTTCAAAAAATATAATATTTTATGCATTTATAAAAAAAATATCGTTATAAACATTTTTTAACACATAGGCTCATCCAAATGTGACGCCTAGATTTGTGTTCATCAAAAAGAAACTATACACATATTTCCCTATACACCATCCTATACACATATTTCTTTTTAATAAAATACAAATCTAGGCCTCAAATTTGGATGACCATAAATTTTCAGAACGAAAATTGTTCACAAATTAAACTTTCCATTTATCATCATAATAAAAAAAATACTAATTTAAAATATTTACTTATTAATAGATATTTATGAGTTTCGTATCATCTAAAACATGATGTATTTAAAACTATTATCTACAAACTTCTGAGATTTTACAAACGGATACATATGTTTGTTTAATATTTTTTTCTAAAGATTTTTTAAAAAATTAGATAATAAACATTCATTGTTAATATTAATAAAATGGAAATACAAAAATGAACTAGATTTGAATATATAGCATTATCATGTAAAACTTCGTAGAAGCAGCAATTTAATTTCACAATATATAATTCATTATTAATATTATACATAATTTCTACTATGTTTATATTGCATTTTATTCATCTTGTTATAGTATAATAAATTTGTAATAATTTTAATTATACTTAATTTTGTCTTGACATACTCTTCAATAATATAAATTGAAAATAATTTCAAATTGAAATTTTGTATAAATTTTATTTCTATAGGGTGTGTTTTTAGAAGTATGAAATAATCTGATATTAATTCATTAAAAATTAATAACTTTAAATGTAATATTAAGATTGAATAACTAATACAAAAAAATTAATACACTTTTGTTATGTACTTACATATAAAAAAAAAACTAAAATTTGAATATGTAAATTTAATACTTCTATATAAAAAATGTAATATAGTAGTATAAATAATAAAAATATAAACCTGATATTAATTAAATTAGTGTACAATATTTTATGTATATGTTTTTATTGTAATGTATGTAACATTTCTTTTTTTTTAATAAATATAGATGATTTGAACAAAATTCAAAACAGTTATTTAAATCCACAATAGAATAACGAGATGATCTCTTGGAACGATCGTTAAACTCATACAATATTGATTTAAATAAATACACAAATATAAAAATATATCTAACGTTCAAACAATGAATCATCCCGAATCCGGAATAAAATATAAAGATTCGAAGAAAAACGGCGTATGTGATTATTTTCAAAGAAAGGAAACGAAAATATGTCGTAAATTTCCGTAACTGTGCGTGCGTCATAGTGATTTCATATGTGTGATGGCATGTAACACGCCTCACCTTCCAACACGTACACACACGCCTATAATAAAGGATGTAAGTGTAACACGTTACGATATGACGAGTGATAAGAAGTTGGACAATGTAATGTGCGGTTGAACAAACACGGGCATTTAGTAAATCATGTTGAGATATATTTTCTGACGTTCTGTGTGATTGTATGTGCATGACGACAAAAACTTCACATGTGGATGTATGTATGTGCTTATTCTTCACAACAGCAGACGAACATCTTTCAATGTTTGCTTATGAAATATTTTGGTTAATATCTGTCAGAGATATTTAATTTATATTTCTTATTAACGAATATTGTTGAATACTATAAATACTATTTACATGTTCATCTTACATTATATATATATATATATATATATATATATATATATATATATATATATATATAATCACGGAAAAATGCACATTAGAATAAATACGTAAAGATGTGAAAAAAATGAGTGAATACCAAAAAAAAAGTTACGGATATTACAACAAGAGTAAAAAGTTTTATACAGTTATCAGTCGGCCACATAGCAAGAAAAACACCACCGAAGCAAAAACTAATTTTGCTAAAAACTTCGATATATACTCGTAGGGTCATCCAAATGTAAAGCCTAGATTTGTGTTTTATTAAAAACAAAAAAAAACTATACACATGTATCCCTATACATCACTCTATACACATGTTTCATTTTAATAAAACACAAATCTAGGCGTCATATTTGGATGACTATATAAAAAGATGCAAGAAGAAATTAATAAATAGATGAGATAGAGATGCGAAAAAATTTTTTAGTGGGGAATGAATTATAAGGGCATTGATATTCAGTGGAAATTTTAAGAAATTTTTGAGAGAGACCTTCATCTATTAGTGAACAAAAAGATACTGTTGTTTCCTATTATATATATATATATATATATATATATATATATATATATATATATATATATATATATATATACATACATATATACATACATACACGAGGGTCGTTTAATAAGTATGGTAAATTTTAAAATTGATAAAAAATTTATTAAATTTTAAAATTTTATGGTAATTTTTTACCATATATATATATATATATATATATATATATATATATATATATATATATATAATTAGGTTATCTTGCAACATTTCTTTATTAACAATAGATTAATACTAACTAAATAATAGAAAAAATTCTAATAAAAAGACTAATATAGAGTTATCCAAATGTGACGCCTAAATTTGTGTTTTATTAAAAAAAAACATTTATACAGAGAAAAAAGTGCATAAATTATTTTATTTCTTTTTAATAAAACACAAATCTAGGCGTCACATTTTGATAACCTTATATAACGACATTTTTCTTTCATTGAATAAAAATCAATAAAATTATAAATCTAAAACCAAATATAAATATAATATTCAGATCTAAATCAGTGTTGTATTATTTTAAAATAATATTTCTAACAATTATCATTACTATTAATCTATTCAGAAATTAATGCAATGTATTTTTTTCTTGTATTAATAATATATAAAGTTAACTATAAAATTATAGAACAGATTTTACTCCACTGAAAATCATGCAAAATGATTAATCACAAAGCTTAAAATCATCTATGAAAAACGAAAATATTTGCATTATAGAAGTCATAATCCCTATTATTCAATATTCAGATTACAGGCAAAATAATTGATATATTAAAATAAATTTCATATATATTTCTCTCTCTCTCTCTCATATATATATATATATATATATATATATATATATATATATATATATATATATATATATATACATACTATACATACATACACGCAATATTATTGTTCTAGAAATTTATTAAATGTCAACCGATATAAACAGCAAACCGTGTTCTATTTTTAAAATTAAATTACGAATTATACTACATTACAAAGTGCCTGTCGTCATCTCAGGTCTTTGACAGACAGACCTGTGCGCCGCTTTTTAAAGGCACTGAAGCTTTTAAGAAAACATGAGTATATGTTTGCTAAACAATTGTTTTTGTATGTTTGTGCACTCGGCCCCGGCCCAGCGGACCTTCGTTTGGCCGGAAAGTCAATATTGTACTCAAACAGAGCAAACATGCTAGTACACCTCCCGCCTCCTCCAGATTTTTTCTCATTTTGATCTTTTTTATGCGTTCTTGAATGTTCCTTATGTATATCTGTTTAAACACCGTTATATACCATCCGTATTAAGAGAAGTTCATTTCATATATTCCGTCATGTATGATACAGGTTATAACTAAATATATGGTTTTCAAGGACTACAAGTGTCTCAAATAGTATCAGTCTAACATTACTATTATAATTTGAAATCCTGAATGTCAGTGTCAAATGAAATAAATGTTTAGCAATATGTTTTACGAGTATTTGCCTACATTTAAAATATTTATTTAAATGCTTATCAAATGGCTGTAATTATATTGAATGGATTTTAGTTTGAAATATTTTCATTTTGAAATTATTTATGTATATTTGTCTTTAGCATATATATATATATATATATATATATATATATATATATATATATATATATAAATATATAAAGAAAAACATTTTAAATAAATAAATTAAGTAAATTCAATTTCATTTTTGTAATTTATATTATATAATACACTTAACTTTTTAATGCATTTTTTGAATTGAAGTACGCTCTTACAAGTAAAAAAATAAATAATTCTTCATAATTATTAATGAGTATAAGTAACATTTTAAAAATATTCATATAAAATATTTTAACATATTTTAATTCTTTTACTGTTTAAATAAAAAGAATATTTTGTTCATTAAATTAAATTAGAAAATATTACTGTCATATTTTAAACTACAATTTTTTATTTAATACTTTAACACTTATAATTTTCTAAATGTATATAACAGTTTTATTCTAATTGATTTAAATTATATTTAAACATCATAATTACAGTTTTCATCTTATAATATACTGATGAAAGAAGTAATGAAAATTTAATAGATTTATTAAATATTTTAATAAATTAACAAAACGGTACAAATTAACACATTTTTAGTAATTCTGTAAATCTGATAGAAGCAAACAAGTCTCATATATATATATATATATATGTATATATATATATATATATATATATATATATATATATGTGTGTGTGTGTGTGTGTGTGTGTGTGTGTGTGTGTGTGTGTGTGTGTATGTGTGTGTGTGTGTGCATATGTGTGTGTAAATTTGGTATGTATATGTATTATAATTGTTCAGAATCACTTAAGGAGGTCGTAAGCAAGTGGTTAAACTGCTAACCGATTTGCTATAAACTAACATTCGACCTTGTGCTAAACGTTATCTTTCATTAGCGAAAAAACGATTATTTTTGTGATCAAAAAAATACGCTTAATGAATTTCATTTTGTTGACTGCTATAAAAAATGAAATAAAAACTATACGACAAAAATAATTTAAATACTTTATCTTTTTATGTCTGATTTCACTGTGGTTTTCGAATAATTTTCTCAAAAATGTACATAATTATTCATAATTATGCAGACTTAGAAAAAATTAATTTAATAATAGTCATTTAAAATATATCTGATATCACAGTTTTTATTATTTTATATTAATCGAATGTTTTATAATTGACAACATTTTACTTTTTATATTTTTAACATATCTTCGAATATCAACAATTTTGAAATAAAATATACTATACATATATATATATATATATATATATATATATATATATATATATATATATATATATATATAAAAATGATGTTTTTAATGTTAAGTTTCTTGGCTATAATTTTCAAAATTCTGTATTGTAATTTTCAAATTTTGTATTATAAAATCTAAAATGCCATATTCTAAAAATGATAGAATAGTCATCGAATTTTACGAAAAAAAATATATGATGATTTTTTTATCAAACCTAATTAACCAAAATGACAAATTAATTTCATTTTTATTTTACAAAATTACCATTTTACTCTTACATCCTTTGATTAATTTTAATTTTATATTTCTTTCACTTACAAATAAGTTCATATAAGTTTTTTTAAACACTTTAAATGATGTAAATATAAATACAACATAAATCGTTTAATATTGTACCAATCAAATTTCCTCCAACAAACTACCTCTACGTCAAAAGGTTTTATAAAGTATCCAGTTTTTTTTTCTTAAATTTATTTAGTGATGCGCATTTCGGCGGTCTTGATACCATCTTCTGAGAAATGCATATTATATTCAATTTCATTTCCTTAATAAATTTAATATTTTGACAAGCATAAAAGTAAATAAAATATTTATCAAAAATGTTGCGTATTTATATTTGATGACTGAATGTTACATATAAAAAATAAAAGTAATGAAAGTTAAGAAAAACGAATGTCATTTGACAAATATTAATTTTTTGGACGTTGTTCTCAATCTAGAGGCCGGTAACTATTACTTCGGCAAGTCCTCTACATCCACAAAACAAATCCAATCATTTCAAAATACATTTGTAGTGAGTGAAATCCACATATTTATTTAAAACAACTCCATTCGGGAAACCGGTATTTCATTCACATTACTAATACAAACAATTTGGTGTCAACATTGTCTTATTTATTTCGCGAACTCATTTTGATGGCACTGTTATTTGATCAGCTCACGTTGAGAGTGGGGCCACCTCCGCAGACACTTGGCATACCCCGGAGGCCACCAATGGGGCACTCATCGATATATACGTCGCCAGCCCCCTGCCCCCCATTGGTCGCCTTTATTCGCAAAGCAATCCGACGTGATCACTTGACATGCCCGCATACTACTGACGAATTTTTTTTAATTGGTATTTGTTTGTTTAACTACGTGTTCTAATTTGTTTGGTTGTTGTCTAAGCAATTCGTTGAGGAAAAAGGTGCCGAAGGCTGATTGTCTTTAATAAAAAGAATCCGTTGCTACTGGAACCACTGCAGTCAAACACAATTCAAAAATACCTACAAAATATTGACATACAATATTATTTATTTTATTGATCAACAATACACCGTTGTATAGTTTGTTTATTTACTCTATTACTATAATAGACGTTTTATTATTTACTAACAAAAGTTTTCTATTGAATTAATTTGTAACAAATAGAAAACACAAATTATTCATAACAAGTGTAGTATACAAACATACGTATTATGCACTGTATTTTATTATTGTTATACCAAATAATAGTGTGGACATAATTTGAATTGTAAATCACTAGCCACGTTTTCTAAACAATAAATGAGCTTATCAGTGCTAAGCTTTTGATATCAGTCATTTAAAATAGCATTAATTTGAGAAAAAAAGAATTATTTTCTTGTCCAGTTTTAAATTTTTATTTTATAACTAATTTCATTTAATTTTTACATTATTGTGATATATATATATATATATATATATATATATATATATATATATTTTGTCTATTATTTAACAACAAAATATTAATTACAAGTTTCAAATATGTTTTTTCACTCAAAGAACTGAATCTTAATTTCATTATTTTCAATAAAAATTATAAATAATAAATATGTATCTAATAAATATGACCAGAAATTCATATTTAATAGAACAACTGTGCATATACTTATTGTTACAATATATTAAAAGTTTTTCATTGCATATTTTCTCGTGATTTTTTTACATATAAACATATATATATATATATATATATCATATCAACTCATTGCTTGACAAAAGCCTCAAATAAATTTGACCATTCATTAATATTCCATCATATTCACCATGCTGACTAAGTGAATTAATGAGAATTTTTTATTCAACATCTATTCCTTTAGGTAAAGTTGCTTTACTGAGACTAAAGATTCTCCGCATAACCTACATCTCCAACCAGAGATCAAACGCACTTCTCTCGCATAACAGACAATGATGTGAATCACTACACCACCGGTCGGTTTCATTCTTTCTCGTGTATGTATATATATATATATATATATATATATATATATATATATATATATATATATATATATATATATATATATATATGTATATATATATATATATATATATATATATATATATATATATATATATATATATATATATATATGTATATATATATATATATATATATATATATATATATATATATATATATATATATATATATATATATATATATATATATATATATATATACACGAGGGTCGTTTGATAAGTATGGTCAATTTGTTTACTGTTTAATTTAATTAATTAATTTAATTCAATTTTTCAACTTAGTTTTTCTTACTTTTTTACCATACTTATCAAACGACCCTCGTATATACAGATTTTGCTTGCGTGCTTATTCTGTTTATTTACAATTGTTTAGGAAATGAATTTTATGTAAGTCCATTGCATGTCAGATTGAACTATATTAAAACCTAATGATCATATTTTACTACTGCTTGTAATTAGTTTTGATTACATGTATTACTTTTTAATACACTGAAATGTAGCTCAAAGGGATTTTAAACATTTACTATAGAATAAATGTAATACTTTTAATATAGCAATTCATTTAATTGCTTTATTTTATAGGCTTGTAATAATAACTGGTAATATATGTTAATAGTAAAAATAAACGCCCAGTTTTAACTGCAGATAAATTTAACTAATTAACTAAACTCTTTTTTGATCTTTTTCATTAAATCTACAAAAATTACTATGAAAGATATGAAATATAATTTTCGTTTATAATTGTAAAATATTTTTTTAGTTCCTTAAATTTGGATTTAATAAAAACAAAATTCTGTCAGAATTACATCAGTTTGATACTTATTCATTACTGTAATTAATTTTTTATACAGGTCAATAAATTTTTAACATGAAAGGAAGATACATAAATATGTTAAAAATTATATATATACATATATATATATATATATATATATATATATATATATATATATATATATATATTAATAAATCGTTAATTTATATTTTTCAAAGTAATTTTTGTTATACACATGATCGTTAACACGTTAATCACATAGTGTTAATGTAGTTTACTTACACTTAATAGCAAACATTAAAAAATCTTCAACCTTATTTTCAATATAAATAAATTCCTAAATTATTTTTAGTTCCATTACTCTTTTATAGTTTACTTTTTCATTATATAAAGAATTTATATTAAAGATAATAACAAATGTGACTCATTACACATGTATATACAAAAATTAATAGTTTTTTGAACACAATTTACAGTCCAGTAAAAAAAAAAAATTATCAATAATAAAACTGTGTTGTACACAACAATGTTAAGACACTATTACATAAAGAACTTTAATATAACAAAAAGTATTTATTATTTATATATATATTCTAAATAATTTTTTTTTAATTTTTACTTAATTTATCATTTTTCTCTAATCCAAGAAAAAATTTAAAAAAATAAAAATGTTTGTAATAGAATATGATCATTCAGTTGCATAATAATCATAAATATATTTGTATATATATATATATATATATATATATATATATATATATGTGTGTGTGTGTATGTGTGTGTGTGATGTGCACAGCATGATGCATTCTCATCTCAAGCTGCGATGATAAACAATTTACTTTGAGTTGTGATATGTGTTTCCATGAAAACTAAATTAATTTTAGTTAAAATAAAGTCTAACAAATTGTTGATACATTTTTATATGAATAAATATAACACTTTATTAAATTAATAATAATTTCGATAAATAATTATCCTAATATTAAATAAATAATAACTTTATACATCAAGTAATTAATTTAAAGTGTAAAATCGACTAAAAAATATAAAACTTATAAAAAGTTGAATGAAATTGACTAAAAGTAAAAACTGATTAGTAATAAAAACATTTTTTCAGAATTAATGATAAAAATTGTTAACGGAATTTATTAAAAATTATAAAAAAAAATTAAATTATTTATGTCAATAAAACAATTAATTGAATTTGCTAACTATACAGTATTATCAAAATATTTGTTATAAACTTATGCTTATTTTAATCATTGAACTTCTATATGATAATTATTTTTATTAATAATGTCATCATCGTCATAAAAGTCTATATAATTCAACTGCTAGATGAAAGCATCATCCAATGAAGTTAATTATCAATCAATTTCTAAAATATACAATCCAGGACCATTGTAACTGTAGCATACAAATTTGTTAATTTAGATTTTTTCACTAACCATAGTTTTTGAAACATAAAATAGTCAAATATTTCGTTAGAAAAATTATAAGTAATTTTTTTAACCTCTATTAATCTTCTATACAAATTCATCCTTTCACTCCACAAATTTAATCAAAAGTAAGTAAAATCCTTCAAATTAAATAATGTATTGTAAATTTCATAAACACAGAATTATAACAATTATTTCTGTTTTAATAACTCTCACATGATCATTATTAAAAAAAATTATCAACTCTTAATACTTTTTAAAATTTATCAAGTACTTTATTTTATTTAACGGCTGCACCTTTTATTTAACCTTAACGAAACGCGAGATTTATCAAAAAAATATATTTATTAAAGAATTGATTAATTTTGAAAATATTTGAAAATTAATAATATTAAAAATGTTCTATTTAAATTAATTGAAATTCTCAGATTCGATAAATCTTACTTCTTGTATTCACTAACAACGTGCGGGTAAAAAAAAAACTGTACACAATGCAAACACAAGTTCAAAAAGGGATATTTTAAAATCAAAATCATTATTATCACAATGAACATTGTATCAAGAATCCAAAACTTGTTATTGCTTGTATTGCCACCTTAAATATACAAGCTCAGTTATGAAATAATAATTTTGATTTTATTTATATTTGGACAATGGTAACTATTTGTTCCATTACCCCTGAAGAAGCTGCAGCACGTTGTCTTCAAGTTGACGAAGATGAAACATTTAATTTAAATTTACGTTAAATATAAATCAAACTACTTTAAAATTATTAATAAATTTTGACACAAAAAAATGAAAAAAATTGCATAAACGTGAAAATCATGAAATAGAAAAACAGATTAGTACAATAAATAAATATGCTATAGAATTTCATCGAAGAGCTAGATCGTTCGCTTAACGAAGAGATCCCTTCTATCTACACCTGCTACAAGGTGAACATACATATAAAACTCGTGAAGCGGATTAATATATGCGTCCCTCTTTGATAATGCTGAAAAACAGCCTGTTATAACTGTGAAAATCATGTGTAAAAAAATAGTGGAGTCGAGGCTTCAACTTCACTTTACAGCACTTCATCCACCCCGAAAGCTCCATATGTTGATAACAGAATTAACGATCAATCAATATAACATCTTATATATCAAAGACCGTTGATTGAGAATCAACCTAATGTGTACAAAAATATACAAAAAATATATACATAAACACATGTATATCATGACATCATTTTAATATTTTATATCTCTGATAAAACTTATTCCAAATATTTGGGAGGATAAAAACTTGCAATGCGTGTACAGTTTTAACGGTAATAAAATAACATAATCTGGCCTTATTTTAATCCCGCGATGTCCATCGATGACAGATTACACTCGAAATACTTCATTCCAGTTGGCGATGGTATTAATAAAAAATAAATGAAAACTACTAGAGAAGAATATAGATAATGAGAAAATTATATAAAATCGAAAAAAATAAATTAGTCTATTGAAAAAAAAAATATGAAATTGAAAATTAAAAAAGTATTGAAAAAATACACATTTAAAAATTAATTGACAGAAAATTCACAATTAAAAATGAAAACAGAATCTGTAAAGAAAAGAAAAAATATTACTCAAAGTAAATTAAATATACAAATAAATTATATACATATGTGAGAGTGTGTGCTCGCACGTATTCTAATTATTAATATCAATTCTATTTAATAACATTTAAATTAATTCGAAAATAAAAAGAAGTACTCTAAGTTTAGTTTAAATTCAAATAATTCTTAGCCAAGAATTATGTTTTATAAATATTAAACACAGAATATAAAAATGAATTACGATTGGACAATAAATACACATAAGGGGTATTTATTTACGTTTATAAATAAGAGTCCCACTTTTTCGGGATTTAGAATGAGGTTGACAACCTAATCTTGTAAAAAACAATTGTCTATAATCTTTGACAAGATAGGTTCTATTGAGCTGGAATTGCAGAGAGACATTGTACTGGAATAGTCTGTGAAGTCGATAATAATGATATAAATATATATATATAATATATAAAACACATATATAAAACATTTTAATGCAAAATACATAGTTCTACTTAAATTAAGACATGAAATTATTAATATTTTCATATATTTATATTATTTCAAAGACTTTTCAATTTACA
>CP092087.1:28275286-28425286 GCA_029203775.1 Neoneuromus ignobilis
ATAATTATTTAATTAGGTACTTTTTGTTTTAAACTTCTTTTCCATTTAAACTTCTGAAGCGCTTATTGGAAAATCCTATATATATTTACTACAAGATTTTTGAATCTATTTTACAATAGGACTCTTTAAAAACAATTAGTCATAATGAAATCTTTTTTATTTATTTAATAATTGTGAAATACATTAAGATAAAAAAATAATTATTTATTCATTAAGAAGACTTTAATTAATAGCATAAAACTATAATTAGATTTAAACATCCAAATCTCTTCAAAATAAATAAAATTCACATACTTCAAGTACACATATTTCCTTTTTGGATTTTTGTTTAAAAACGTAGTGTTGACATTTCCTAGTTATTGCGTAAATCGACATGTGGTATTCTATATTTAACAATTCCTGTTACATCTTTACGATGTATATCATAAAACGGCGAAATAAAGATAAATAATCAAAAATTATAAAAGACAAAGAAACAACAAAAACTGCTTATTATTTCGAGAATTATGAATATGTAACAAATGTCAACAATGTTTGTTTCGTTTTTTTCACTTTTCGTGCAAATGTAAAACTTGCACGCAATTACGATACTACGAAAAAGTCTGTTTTCGCTAAAGCACGCAGTGAGTTTTGGATAGAAACGAAATAAAATACACAATAAATTTGTTAGTAATAATAAACTAAAATAAATGACTAGACAGCGGTGCTATCATTATCAGTGTGGCGTGCGGGGCTGATGGGCCTCATCACTTACCGCTTAAACATCAACTCGTTTACATGTGGATATGTTTAGTCGGATCTGTGTCGACAGATTAGCAGTTTTTTCTACTTTTGACGAATTTATAAATAGATGACGCACAAAAAATCTTTTCTGATTATTATTTTTACCTAGTGCGCCGAAAACAAGTTGCCAGTCTAATTGAATATAATTCATGCCACTTGTCTACATACTTTATAAATATGTGAATATATGTATGTGTATTGTATGTTTGTGTTGTATTTTAGACTAGAAATATATTGACTTGTATTTATAAACATATTTTTTTTCGCAGATAACAACTGTAGCAATATTTCCATATTTTGAAAAACATATTTGATTTATATTCTAAATAACCAAATAAAAACAAATACACGGGATAAAAATTTAAGTAGAAAATGATCAATGTTTTAAATAAATTGAATTTTTACAATTATTTCATATTAACACATCGTATGCGGACAAATGCGTCTCGATGATCTTTCGGGCTCTAGTAATAGTATGTGAAGACATTGTCCGCATGCAATGTGTTAAGTAAAATTAATATTTATTTTCAAATTAAAACTTTTATAAAATTATGAATTATGAAAATTTATTCGTTTTCGTTTTGAATTTCTTCGATTTCAATTGCTTCCTCAACATCACAATTTTTCATAAAATTGTTCAATAATCATTTATGTTTCTCTTTCAATGGATATACCGTCATCAACATAGATTTATTATGAAATCTAGATTTTATAACGCAGTTTTCTAACAATAACGACTGGCTGACGAAATGCATATTCGCAAATAAAGTAAATAACCAGCAATTATCAAACATTTTTATTAAATATTGTGGGTATTTATTGACTTGATTTTTGATGAAGTGAATTTGACACTGTATCAAAACAAATAATGGAAATGAATTAATTTCAGAGCTCTTCCAGTGGAATATATGAATCATAAAATTTGGTGTTTATGATTAAGTACGAGGAAACTAGAATAGATGTATAAAAAAACTAAAAAAATCATTTCAAAAACATCAGTTTATTATAAAATAATAAGCTTTTACATTTTATAATAAATTAATTAAATTATATATCAAATGACACTATACAGCTAATTTCAATTATTTTTTTATTCTTTTATATTCATACAAATTAAAAAATGTACATTACAAAAACCTTAGATTCTTATTTTTTGTGGAATTAGAGTTCAGTATTTTTGACAGTTATTTTCTTTTGCAGCTTGGCTTTGATACCTCAAAAATATAAATTCAATACGCATATTAGTGTAACAAACTTTATAATATACCTAGAAATATGTAAATAAGTCTGCATTCGCCGTACATAAAATATTTATATTAAATGTTAAGGATAGAATCTTGAATTTAAAAAGTAATAAATAAATATGTAATTTCTTTTAAAGGAAATATACTTTCAAATGACGAGATTTTATTAAATTGTTCAATTTATAATTACTGATTAGTTTTATTTCCTTCATTGTTTTTATAAATGATATTTCATGTACGTTGCCACTTCTACACCACGTTGAGGTTGCAGACAAGTAGAAGGCCCTAAAAAAATAAGTAATATTACTGAATTAAAAACAAAACTAATTCTAAAAGTATGTAAATGTAATAAACAAAAAGATAAATCCTAAGCTAACTAAGTAAAAAAATATATATCCTGGATCGCCCAACAATTTTAACCCAATATTTCAGTGACAAGCAGCTGGATTTTTTAATTTATATATTATTTATTTCATTGAGAAGTATTTAGTCCAAAATTATCTTAATTGTCCAAATTTTAATATTTATTCCTTGAAGTAAACTTATTCTGAATATTGCTTGATAAATTTATATTCATCTGATTATAAATCATATATTCATTTATATATTATCTTAATATTTCTATAAATCAAATTCAAGTATAGTTGTAAAAAGTTCTTAATGGTGCTAATATTTTAAAAAAATCTGAAACAAACAATTTATAAATAATAAAAACATATACATATATATATATATATATATATATATATATATATATATATACATATATATATATAGAAAAGAGAGAGAGAAAGTTTTGTATTTCATATAATCCTTTCGTTACTTTTTATTCATAGTAAAAATTTGCTTTCATTTGATCCATCATTATTCAATTATATTTTGAAAATCTTATCTAATCAGTTTAATTTTGTTGTTTCATACCTGTTTCTTTTTATTTCACATCCTTTGACATTTAATTTCATTCATATTTAATTATATATATTCATAAATTTAACAAAATCTGTAAATGGCATACAAAAATAAAATATATAAACAGATTATTACATGAAAAGAATATTAAAAAACGAGAATATGAATATAAGAAAGACAAAATATATAAAGCAAAACATAAGAAAACAATATAAAAAAAGAAAATCAAAGATTACAAAAAACATGAAAATATAAATCGCAAATAATGTTAAAAATAAAATAAAACAATGTATAGAAAATTACAATAAATAATGCTGAAAATCAAATCAAGTAATATACAGTTGAAAGAAAATAATATGCAGAAAATCAAATAATATTATATAAATCAATGAGCTAAAAATTAAAATAAAATAAATTGGGCTCAAAATAAAATAAGAAAAAAATTAAAACAAACCAGAAATTTTGCTAAAAATTAAATCAAATAATATTTTACAGTTTAAATAAAATAATATGCAGAAAATAAAGTAAAATAATATCATATAAATCAATGACCTAAAAATCAAAATAAAATTAATTAGGCTGAAAATAAAATAAGAAAAAAATTAAAATAGAATTCAAAATTAAAACATAAATCAGAAATTATGTTAAAAATCAAATTAAATAATATCTTACAGTTTAAATAAAATAATATGCAGAAAATAAAGTAAAATAATATCATATAAATCAATAAGCTAAAAATCAAAATAAAATTAATTAGGCTGAAAATAAAATAAGATAAGAAAAAAATTAACATAGAAATCAAAATTAAAACATAAATCAGAAATTATGCTAAAAATCAAATTAAATATCTTACAGTTTAAATAAAATAATGTGCAGAAAATAAAGTAAAACAATATCATGTAAATCAAATAAAGTAATGTGCTAAAAATCAAAATAAAATGAAATAAATTAAGCTAAAAATCAAAATAAATTAAAAAAATCAAAAAACAGACAAAGAAATAAACGAGGCAACAAGTAAGACTTAAAAAATAGAAAATTAATAGTTACTTAAAAAATATTAGCTGAATTATCTTACTTCTTATTTTTATTATTCTGAAATTAAGATCATATTAAGAGCTGAAATAAAACAAATACATTAAGCTGAAAATCAAAAATTAAAAAATATTACCACAAAATACTTAATTTCCTTTGTCAACCATTCAAAGTTGTTCTTTTCCTTTATGTTTTTTCTTTTAATATATATTTATTATTAAAAAGTTATTTCATCAAAATTCTAATTATCTTTTTTCGTAGACTGATTTTTCTTAATTAGGTATATCTGTAGAAATAATTTTTATTATTCCACTTGTAGCCATTAAATATTATTTGAAACCAAAAGTTGTTTTACTTGTTTTCATGTGTTAAGTTTTGACAATTACTTTTCAGTTTTTGTAATTTATTGGGAAAATATTCATGTTTCCTGAAACAGTCAAAATTTATATTAATAGAATTAATTATTAAAACATTATGAATTTTTCCAATGATTTCTTATTGAAATTTGCATCTTGTAATTATTTTCAAAATGAACTTTAATCACGCTGTGATAATATTTTCATACAATGATTCTTTTGACGATTTTTTTATTGATCGAATAACAAAGAAAATTTGGAATGTCTTCGTATATCTGTAACAAATAAAAAAATATCGAAAATTAATAAAAGTATGATCACAATAAGTTGTTTTGTTGAGGTTTGCCATAAGACATATTTTTTAACTCTTTACCAAATTCTTCTATTGTTTCTTCAAGTTTATTTGGAATTGCTGAGAAAATAATGTTATTTATTATCCTATCCCTCTTACTATCCTAATCCACTTCGAAATTCTGCTTTTTCTGGTGCGTATGAAAAATTCAGTTGATTTTGTAATCGCTTTCAAATGATTGTTCGAAAATTTTATACATCGTCGAAAGTAAATTGTAAAAAAGAACTAATGTAGCTTCATTCCATTCAATTAGTATTTTTCTTTTTTCTAAAATATCGAGTGAAGATATCAGCCAATACTTTTTTCATATTTTCTTCTGTAATTTGTAAATTTCTTATTCAGTTCAATCTTTTTTCCAGATTTATGATTGCATTTGAAACTTTTATTAGAACTTATGGAACGTTTGATATTGTCTGCCTTTTTTAGTTCTAGATATTTTTCTCTATTAATTCTTCTATTCTTTTGATTATTGTGGATCTATTATATGCCTTGCTTCTCTACTCTAATTTCAGAACGATTTTTGTGTTTTCATCAGGGGACTCTCCTCCCCCTACTCTCTTCGTTCATCGACACCCAAACTTACTTCTGTTTAACAATGTACGGAGAACCGTTAATTTATTTCATAAAATTTGTACTTCGCTAATTCTCGGAAAACCTCGGAAACGAAATTTTCACATCTCATCAGAAAATAATTCTTTTTAAATTGGAGATTATAAAATTTCGTTTTATTTTTCGGTATCTACCATTTTCTTTAATAGTTTTACTAGTTATACTAGTATGTGTATGTGTAAGTTTAATGTGTGTTGTATGTATGTGTGTAATATTTGAATTGGAATTTTATCCAATTCAAAAAGTAATATAAGATAATTTTGCATTTATCAAAATAAAATTAATATAGTGAAAAATTTAGATGCATACATTATTAAAAAATGTTAAATTTAAATGAATTTGGAAAATACCCTATTATACATTTTAATTCCCATTACCACTCTTACATATTTTATCTGAGATGATCATAGCAAGAAATATAAAAAAGGTATGTAGACGAAAGGTTAATTGAATTAATCAAAAAAATAATTTTTAAAATTTAAAAAAATTTTGAAAAATTAAAATATAATAAATTACGAAAGAAAAATTGAATTTAATCCGAAAGTTAATAATAAATTCCAGGACCACCTACTTGGATTATCCACCATCTATGGTATCTGAAACATACAATAAAATTAAAAAAATTCCATTGGAAAAATTAAAATAATTAATTTTTCTTGTAACTAATTTTCTTTATAAGTTCTTCCTTTCACTCTGTGAATTTAATCAAAAATAAGTAAAATCCTTCAAATTGAATGAAGTATTGTAAATTTTATGAACACAAGATTGCATCAATTATTTCTCTTTTAATAACTCTCGTATGATCATTATTAAAAACAGTGCTTTTTAAAATATACTAAGTCCTTTATGTTTTTGAAAAAATGAATAATTTTGAAAATATTTGAAATTTAATAAAAATTAATAAAATTAAAAATGTTTTATTTTGATTAATTGGAATTCGCAAATTCAGTAGATCTTTCTTCTTGAATCAACCATGGTATCTGAAACATTCAATAAAATTAAAAAATCCATAAGAAAGGGTATAAATAATTCATTTTTCTTCATACTAATCTTCGAGTTTTTTCTTTTATTCACTAACAGCGCGCGATTAAAAAACTGTACACAATGCAAGCGCAAGTTCAAAAAGGGACACTTTAAAATCAAAATTATTATTACAACGAACATTACATACAAGATTCCAAAACTCGTTATCACTTGTATTGGCACCTTCAATATGCAAGCTCAATTGTGGAATAGTTTTGATTTTATGGACAATGGTACTATTTGTTCCATTGCCCCTGATGAAGCTGCAGTACGTTTCCTCCAAGTTGACGAAGACGAAATATGTAGAAGTAAAACATGAAAATCATGAAATAAAAAAAATTGATTAGTAAACAAATATGCTATAGAATTTCTTCGGAGAGCTAGATCGTTCGCTCACCGAAGAGATCCTGCCTATCTACACCTGCTACAAGGTGAACATACATATAAAACCCGTGAAGCGGATTAATATATGCGTCCCTATCTAACACTGCTAGAATGCAGCCTATTCTAACGCTGGAAAATCATGTGTAGAAAAATGGTGGAGTCGGGGCTTCAACTTTGCTTTACAGCACTTCATCCACCCCGAAATCTCCGTGCGTTGATAACAAAATCAACAATCAATCAATATAACATCTTATATATTGAAGACCGTTAATTGAGAATCAACGTAATGTATACAAAAATATATAAAAAATATATACATAAACATATACATCATGACGTCGTTTTAATAAAAAAAATGAGTCAATAGAGTTAATGAAGAAAAAATAAAACGATATCTCTGATGAAACTTATTCTAAATATTTGGGAGGACAAGAACTTGCGATGCGTGTACAGTTTTAACTGTAATAAATAAAATAATCTGGCCTTATTTTCTTCGTCGTTTGATGGATTATCCCTCGATTGGATTTGGACACGAGCAGGAAATCTGTAAAGAAAATAAACATTATTTTTAAACGAAATTAAATATACAAAAAAAGTATACAAAAATATATACATATATATATATATATATATATATATATATATATATATATATATATATATATATATATATATATATATATATATATATATATCTATATATATATATATATATATATATATATATATATATATATATATATATATATATATATATATATATATATATATATATATATATATATATATATATATATATATATATATATATATATATATATATATATATATATATATATATATATATATATATATATATATATATATATATATATATATATATATATATATATATATATATATATATATATATATATATATATATATATATATATATATATATATATATATATATATATATATAATATGTGTGTGTACGTATGCGCGCACTTACACTAATTATTAATATCAAATAAGGATGATGTAAATAAAAATTAAATGAAAACTACTAGAGAAGAATGTAGATAATAAGAAAATTATTGAAATTTGGAGAAAAAAAGTAAGTTAGTTTATTTAAAAAATGAAAAAAAATAGAATGAGATTGAAAATTAAAGAAGTGTTAAAAAATACAAATTTATAAATCAATTGAAAGAAAATTCAGAAGTAAAAGTGAAAAAAATAAAAATAATCAAAATTGTTCTTGGAAATAGAATAGCAGAAAAGACAAAGACATCGAAAACAGAATCGATAAAAAAATATAATTTTCAAAAGAAATTAAATCTACAAAAAAATATATGTATATACAATTATATGCATATGTATGTGTGTGCATTCACACGTATACTCTAATTATTAATATCAATTTCATTTAATAACAGTTAAATTAATTCGAATATAAAAACAAGTACACTAACTTTAGTTTAAATTGAAATAATTCGTAACCAAAAATTGTCTTTTCTAAATAGTAAACTGAATGTAGAAATAAATTATGATTGCACATAGTCACATACAATTAGCTGAAAATATAATTACGTATTTTTTTGAAATACATAAGGATTTATCACGAAACAGCTATAAATTGAACTGATAATTATTTTCATTTGTGTATATTATCTACTTGTTTTACTTGAATATGTTACAATGAAATAAAAAATTGAAAATATATTTGAAATTATTGAATATACAGATGAAAACTTCCGGTCTTTTGCAAGTTAAAATATGGATTTTGTAAATTAATTTTATATTATATAAAAGAAGCAATAAAATAAATTCGAACATACATTTTTAGTAACAAGTTTTTTTCATTTTACTACCAGTTTTCGAAAATGAAATGTAAGGTTATACTAATTATCAATTTTAAGAACCCCACTAAGTATTTTTGTCACTTAAATATGAAAGTTTTCTTTTATGTTTAGAAATAAATACGTAATATAAAACAATAAAACTATCAAAAAAATGTACAAATTTAAAAATTACATACCGAAGCTCCAATCCTTCTTATTATCCCACCTTCAGTTGAAATCACAAAACACAGTAACACATCATAACACTACACTCTAAGAACGACGAAATCAAACTGAATTCAAATTTGAAATTATGCAACGATTTTGGGTTAATACCAACCCAAGAAAAATAAATTTGAAATCTATGTTCACAGTCTCAGTTGACAAGTTCTTAAACGACCCAAGATAAATTAATGTTTACAGCCATTTTGGAAAATCACATACGAATATTATAAAACAAATATTCGATAATTTTACAAGAAATTTAATTTGAATATCTAAGATTTCTTACTCGGAAATTTTGTGTTCTTGTATATTTGTATACATATGTACTTGTGTATGTTTCAACTGAAGGTGGGATAACAAGAAGGATTGCAGCTTCGGTATGTAATTTTTAAATTTGTACATTTTTTTGATAGTTTTGTTGTTTTATTTGACGTATTTATTTCTAAACATAAAAGAAAACTTTCATATTTAAGTGACAAAAATACTTAGTGGCGTTCTTAAAATTGACAATTAGTATAACCTTACATTTCATTTTCGAAAACTGGTAGTAAAATGAAAAAAACTTGATACTGAAAATGTATGTTCGAATTTATTTGATTGCTTCTTTTATATAATATAAAAATAATTTACAAAATCCATATTTTAATTTGCAAAAGACAAGAAGTTTTCATCTGTATATTCATTAATTTCAAATATATTTTCAATTTTTTATTTCATTGTAACATATTCAAGTAAAACAAGTAGATAATATACACAAATGAAAATAATTATCAGTTCAATTTATAGCTATTTTCGTGATAAATCCTTATGTATTCAAAAAAATACGTAATTATATTTTCAACTAATTGTATGTGACTATGTGCAATCATAATTCATTTCTACATTCAGTTTACTGTCGAGAAAATACAATTTTTGGTTATGAATTATTTGAATTGAAGCTAAAGTTAGTGTATTTGTTTTTGTCTTCGAATTAATTTAAATGTTATTAAATGAAATTGATATTAATAATTAGAATTTACGTGTGCGTGCACACACATACATATGCATATAATTTGTATGCATATTTACGTATGTATGTTTGTTGAATGTGTGTGTGTGAGCGTGTAGAGAAAAATCCTTAGATATAACCTATTAACATCGATCAGTTTGTTATAAATAAAATCTTTTATAAAAAAAAAACATTTTAATCTAGAGTACAATAGTTCTATTTGAATTAAGACATCAAATTATTAATATTGTCATATCTATATTATTTCCAAGACTTTACAGTTTACAATAAATGAATTTCAATCAATTTATAGAAATGTTTTTTTAAAATCATATTTTAAATAAAGATATTATAATTAAAACTCTGGATTACTAAAACAATAAAACACGAACATTAATGAAACAACTGTGAACACCGACGAATTTTCAAGATGTTTCAAAATAGTGCAATAACCATATAATTTTAAATTTAAATTACAATTAATACGAATTAAAAACTTTAATTATAAAATTATATATATAAGTATATTTTAATATATTAATATTTTAAAAGTGTTTTATTTCATATACAAACACATTTAATATACATCTACATATGTTCATGTGCATACATACACACACACAAATATAAGTTTCACTTCAATAATAAAAAATTGATAACCGATACTTATTTACGAAGAAATATATTTTAAGAAAAAAAATAAACACAAATGAATTTTTATCCCCAACACTACACTGGCTATACAGTTTTCAATAATCACTTATTGTTCACTTTTTGTTTATAACAATAGTCACCTGATACGCATTTCAATAGCGATGTCATCATCATCATAGTCTTTTTATTAAAAAAAGCATTTAGTAGCATAAAGAAAATAATAGATAAGCGAGTTATAATTTTATATTGCAAAAAATGAGCAATAAATAGTTAATGAATGAACAATGAATAATTAAATGAACAATAATTATATTAATAAATTGTTGAAAATGAGGTTATCAATTTCTCTCTGAAAAATCTAATAATTAGTTAATAATATATTTATTCATTGCATCATGTATTTAAAAAATAAAATTGAGGTAAAATATTATATTACTATTCAAACATATTCCCTAAAATTTAATATCTCAATCTACATTTTTTTTTACAATATAAATCAACATTTAGCAATTACAGCAAATTATAAATTCAAAATCTGCCTGATATTATCAAAAGACTTCTATTTATAGATAAATATAAACAAATTGCTTATATTTCTCACTATACACGTTTTTTATTAAAAATAAATTTTAATTTAATTTAAATTTTATATCTACAATCAGTAATAATTATTCAGTGAATAATGAGCTTGAAATTCAAATTTTATAACTAATTTCTTGGCAATCGAAACAAATATCTATCGAAAAAACAATCATTTAATTTAATTTTAAAAGTATTTTTCGTAATAAAAAAATTTAACATATGTTAACATAATATGCATAACACCCTCATTACATACATGTTTTATGTATATATATATAATGTATGTAAGCAGTAATAAATAAAGTAATGTTAAGTTATTTATGTGTACTAAAATTGTTTTTAATTATACACATTTTTTATAGGGCAACTGGAAATCAACTATTAAAAGAGCCAAAGAATAGAGATGCACAAATGTTATTAGATCCAGAAGAAATTTGTAAGAAAGCAAAACGTCGAAATTCGCAAAAAGGTGTAAAACTAGCAGATATGTGCAAGAAGAATAGCATGTGGATAAAAACAATTACAGCAGGAATTTTACTCGGAACCTCCGAATGCCAATATCAGTTTCGAAATCGCAAGTGGAACTGTACGACCGTTCGTCGAAGTCTACGTAAAGTGTTAATGAGAGGTATTTATTACGAAAAATTTAACTAAATTTATTCAATTATATTAATATATATTTGACATTATTTTCGATTTTATTTTAGTAAGTTAAAATAATTTAGTTGAGTATAATTTTCTTTAATAATTGTTTTAAGTAAATGGATAAATCAAAAAATTTAATCAGTTTGTTTTATCAATTTTTTTTTAAAAATATGTATATATATGATATAAAATTAATAATAAAACAAAGTATTCATACGGTATTGAATTTGATATGGTTATTAATTTTTTTTAAGTATTCTATTTAATATGAATAATTCCGAAACGAAAAAAAACCATTCCATTTCTAAAATACATTATCAGTGTAAATGTTTTATATGTTCAACGTGTTTTGTATATTTAAATTAAATTGTATCATTAGTATTTATAACATATTTCATCAGCGTAGAATGTATGTACAATGTTACCTTAGTATTTATATTTTTGTTTAAATCGATCTATCAAATACTGTTGTATATGTAGTTCAAATAAAACATTTTCTCGATAATATAAGAGTAAGCTCAAGTTGGTTAGGTGTTCATTAAAAATAATTTAATAGACTTCAGATGTAAACAAACGTTAAATCTCGATTCATTATCAAATATTGTATTCATAGATGTATGTTATATGTACATTAAACCAATATTCCATTCAATTTATATTATTTATTAAAGAAAAATAAAATTAATTATATAAACTAATAAATTATTTATTATCGAAAAATGTACACGTTATATATTATATTCTATTTAAATAATGGAAAAAAATATTTCATATGTATTATTTTTTATTATAACAGTGTGAATTTTAACGACGATTGATATAAATCTAATTATAAACTTAATAAAAACATTGATAGTAATTTTCAATATGATAAAAATCTATACAAAAACAAGTCTTCTTATATTCTAAGTATCGAATTATAAATTTGTAAATGTCTGATAAAGACGATTGATCGCTTATCAAATAAAATTGTTTTTGTGTGTATCGCAGGTGACCAAATACGTTAAACAATCCGTTCGTATAAAGATATTCTCGACATAATATAATCTATGAAATAAATTTTAAATCTACGTGAATTCCACTTTTTTGCTTTTATTATAAGGGAATTCTTAAAAAAATTCCTCCGATATCAACTGATAACATCCGAGACATTATATCAGAGCAGGCTTAGCAACATATCAACAAGACTACAGCGTACAAATATCTGATCGTAATAAAGTTTTACTTGGAAAACATTCAAAGACGTTAAGCGATGCACGTTGAGTTTTACCAGATTTGGTATCGGAGCTCGCTGAGCAGTTTGTTGAAAACTGATATAGATATGTCACAGACATACCATGATGAGACCTTATCAACGACGTCGATCGAGGGTGGCAATGAATGACAATTACGAATATTTGTAGCACGGCACATGCACTCGTAGGAACGCAAGACTATTACACACACACATATACACACATACATATACAAATATATATATATATATATCTTTTATCGTATGTATGAGAGTGCATGAATAAATATACATACGTACATGTACATTCATAAAAAACATATGTTCATACGCAAGTAACAAACACTTATCATGTAGAAAATGTTCTTTGAATATAAATCTTATGTAATAGAAACATAATTTATTGTTGCACTTCATAAAGTTACTAAATTCAAACCAAAGCCCGTTCTTATAATTATTAGGTTGTCAGAAAAGTCATGACGCATTTTGACTGCGTTTTTCAAATGTCATTTATTTATATAAAGTAGAAAGTTTAATCAATAATGTATTTGCGATTTTGGTCGATGACCTTTTGCCATCTTTCGGTGAAAACTATCCGAAAATCTGTCCAAAAACTCGACCTGAAAATGTATTATTCATAAAATTTGTATTTCGGTAATTCTCGGAAAACTTCGGGAAAATTCGAAAATGACATTTTTACATACTCTGCATTTTTTTACATTACACCGTAGACGGAACACTAGAATTTTTTAAATAGAAAGAAATACTTAATAAATCACGAACAAAAATTATTTAATAGATTTTATAAATGAAAATGAACTATTAATATATATTGTATATATATATTAAGTCTACTGGAAAATTCTGTCTGTTTTTGATTTAAAAAAATAATACATTTTCAATATATTTATTAATATTTAACAATATATTTTTCCTTCGTTATTAATGACCTCTTCCCAGCGTGATGGTAATTTGTGAATTCCATTTCTGTAGAATGACTCATCTTTGAAACTTGAAATGACATTATCAGACAGAACTTTCCTGCAGACCTAATATATATAATGTAAAGTAAATATATATATATATATATATATATATATATATATATATATATATATATTACATATACATAAGTATTAATATTTATAATTATTTTATTTTCGAAATTAAATCAATTCTAAAAATAATTTTCTTTTTAAATTTTGAAATATCTTCTTAATTACTATTTATAAATTACAAAACCCATTACATTATTGAAACTAAATTTATAATAAAGTTCAATTTGTATATAATTACCCTCAACCACTTCCATTATTTTTCTTCTATTGTAAGATCAAATGTCAAAATAAGTACTAAATTTCAACATAATTTAACCAAAATCAAAAACTAAATATTTTATAATACACAATTATAGTAAAATAACAAATTCCATTTAAGGTTGGCTATAAAGTTAAAACTATTAACAGAATATAGAAAGAAATACAGTGATTTTAAGAATAAAAACAACAATAATATTAAAATTGTACACATATTAATGTTTATAATGTGATTATCTTAAACAACTAATTGATTTCAAATCGTAGAATCAAAAAATTCTATTTTAATATAAATATTTTTCATGAAAATAAATATATTACATAATAATTATTTGAATAATTTATAATAAAAGTTTTTTAAACGCATAAATTGACTTGGTGCAAATAAATTGACAATAGTTTATATTAAATTGTAAATATTAAATTTTTATCTTACATTATATTTCAAAAATGTTAACAAAAAATATTAGCATCTATCCATTATTTGAAATTTACATTTATCTTTATATACATGTATATATATAAATATATATATATATATATATATATATATATATATATATATATTAATTTATCGAGTGTAATTTATAAAATAATAAATTATAAATAGAGAAAATCGATAAAGTTTATTAAAAATATAATTTAAATATGTAATATATTTATTACACAAAATATTAATAAATATATTATATAATTTCATTATAAATAAAATATATTGTAAAAGATGAATAATACAATTCGTATGAAATATAATACTTAAATATTTTATATGATTATAATAAATATAAAAACAAATATATTATTAGTTAATATATTTTTAAATGTTATTATTATTTAAAAATACAAAAATGTTAACCACAAATAAAATTAATGCAAATAATATGCATATATATATATATATATATATATATACATGTTAATAATTATAAAAAACGATTTTATTATAAATGTCGGTAAAAAATATTTTTGTAAAATCGAAAAGAAAAAAAAATCAAGAGTTCTTTTATTTTGTAAAAAAAAATAAAAATTTCTCACTATGTAATTTTTTAAAACTTCTACAATTATTTTCCACTGAACACATATTTTGTACACGAATTAAAAATAATATTTACAATCCGTGTGACGAAAGACATCGTCAATTACTTAGATATCAGTATTCAGTACAATTTAAGCTTAATGTAATACACATTTATCGTAGTTATCTCATTTGTGTTCAATGGAATCAGTCCATAAATCAAGTTATCAATTGAAAGCGGTCACTAGTATCTGTATCGGTTCGCAATGTAACATGCATACACTAGACAAGTTACACGCTACACAATCCAGATTTCTTGCTCGGTGCAACGGAAGAATCAGAAGCACAACTGTAACTTTAATTGCTGCCAGTGTCAGGTGATATACTCACCGCGCCACAATTATCTGCATTCTTCTCGTGCTGCATTTAGTGAGCGTAAATGCAACGCATGTATGTGGAAAACACTATACCCCTTAACTTTCAATTATACAAACATGTACGTACATTGTATTAATACAAGTTGTGTATATCATAAAGCAATTAGATAGAGATTAATTATGTTTTTTGTTGTTTTGCGGTATACTAACTAATACCTTTAGTGGAATTTACTATATTCTGAAATCAAACACTCGATATGATTGTATTAATGTAAATGCATTCACTTAATACCTATAAATATATGCATATATATATATATATATATATATATATATATATATATATATATATATATATAAATTATAAAATAATTATTAAAAAATTATGAGAAAAACTAAATTACTAAAAGTGTAAAAAAAATAATTAACAACTATTATTCTATCGTCAGAAACAAATTTCTGATAATATACATAAAATATTTTTTTTTTAATTTTTATTCTTTATTGATTATTCGTGCCATTTATTTATATTTTAATATTAATATATTATTATCAATAATTTGAATTATATATATATAAATTTCTGTTCATTGCTGAGTGAAAACGTCTCCCAAAATTTTCCATTTCAACCGATTCAATGTTTTTCTCTTCCAATATATTTCGAAGAATTTTTTTATATCTTTGTCCCATCTATTCACGATATTTTTTCTGTACTTTCTTATATATGTAGATTCTCAATCAAAAATTCCTCTTGTATATCAGTGATCCTCTCTTCTTACTATACGGCCAATCCATTTCAATTTTAAACCTCTCATTTTTGCTATAATATCCGTAAATTTTATTTTCATTCTGATCCATTTAATTTACTTTCTATATTTTTATGATATTCCTAACATACATCTTTCCATACTTCTTTTTCTTATCTAAAGTCGGTAAATTATTTTAGTATTTAAGGCCATTTTTTTCTACCATGAATAAGAACAAATAAAATGCATTAATCAAAAACTTTTTTTTTTAAAAAAAAGAGGAATTTCCGACTTCATAACATGAGAATTTCTTCCGAACTGACACCATTCCATCTTTACTCTTCTGTTTACTTCATCTATAAATGTTCCTTTAATGTTAATGAATTTTCTCAGATATACTTCTGTTTCTCTTCCTTTAAGTTCAATTTTGTTTATCTAAAAATTTGCTGAACATTTATCTTTGTTGAGTTTTATTATAAGACCCCTTTTTTTCTTTCCTTATCCAATTCTCTTATTTTATTTCAAGTTCTTTAAATCTTGTCAAGAAAATAATAATTTCGTTAGCAAATCTAAAGTTACTATCTTTCCATTTACTTTTTTTCTTCAGATTTCCTAGTTAAATCTTTTAAATACTTTAGATATTGAAAAAACTGTATCGATTTATAAAATTCACACTATTTAAAATACCTTTTAAATAAATATCAACAATATTTTTCTTAAACTAACGTTCTTTAAAGTTAATCGCATTTAATGTTAACAGAAACATAAAATATATTTATTTTTTTATAAACTATAAAATAATAGTATATAAGAAAAAATTAAGAAACCACTATAACGGCTTTAAATAAAGAAAAAACTTTAAAAGATTGAAGAATATCCTTTCCTTGCATAAATACTTATTTAAAAATATTATCAATTAATCAAGCTTTAATTAAACAAAAATTTTTGAAAATAAATTTCCAAAAAATAAAACTATATATAATAGTTTTGTTTGAAAACGATAGTGAATACATTTTAAGAAAATAAAATATATCTATTTATAGAAAATAAAAAGATAAGAAATAAATAGGAAAAAATTATTCAATTACAAAAAAGTATTTTTTTGAATTTTTTATTTGATATGAATATTTATTATATTTTATTCAAATAAAATGTTTGATAATATGTATTTTTAGATATTTTTTTATTTTTTTCTTTCATTTGTCAATTTTTGTGATAAAATACCAATCACAATTAAAATCAACTTTTATTGATAAAAACACTGAAACTTTATCTAGCAAGAGAATTAAAAAATGCTTGAACCATAACTAACTCAAGGTTATATATTGTCGATTTTTAACATACATACATACATATATATATATATATATATATATATAATTGTTCATTTTGTATTGTCTCAGAGCAAAATAAAAAAAACTCAACATTGCTAAGTAATGATACTTGATCGAGGTTGACGTCGCATTGCGTAGCTACTAAGATCTAGAAAATGTCACATACCATACGAATGTGAAACCAGGATTCTCAATTTAAAATACATATTGCGACAGAAAGCCAGAGGCTACGAACTATTCGAAAACATCTTACGATTACATTTTCGCATTAAAGATTATCAATAAAAACTATTACAAAGAATAATCAATGAAATTATTATTTCTTATAACGAAATACAGAGAAATTATATATATATATATATATATATATATATATATATATATTTGTGTGTGTATAAAACTATTTATAAGTATATATAAATAGTATAGTATTTATAAGTATATATAATTTATAAGTATATATAAATATATGTACAATGCAATCAATCTACATTCATTTTCTAAAACATTATATTAAAAATGACTTTCAAACAAACATCTATTCCATATGATGAATGAATTATTGAATTATTTATTTTTTGTAATACAATTTACCTAAAAATATTATAAACAATTATTAAACTGTCTAATTACTCATTTTTAGAATAATAATTTTTTTTAACGAAATATAAAGTATCGAACTTTTACTATTTCTAATATAAATATATATATATATATATATATATATATATATATATATATATACATATATATATATATATATATATATATATATATATATATATATATATATATATATATATATATATATATATATATATATATATATATATATATATATATATATATATATATATATATATATATATATATATATATATATACATATATATATATATATATATATATATATATATATACATATATATATAAATATATATAAAATATAGTATTTTATTGCTCTTCAATTAAATATAACTTTTATACTGCCCTTAATTAATGTGCCTAGTTTTAGTAAAATTATATAATCTTAAAAGACAAGAATATATAACCAAAAATATTAACCGAAAAATCTATAATTTAAAAAAAATTGAGAAACAAAATATAAATTTTGCATCTCTTCAAATTTGACATCCTCTAAACATTTTATTTTATATTATCAATCAAATATTTCATATAATATAGATGACAAGAATTAAAATGTGTAATTATTTCGTATCTTTTTATTTTTTTAATATATATAATCATTATTATCATCATATATCACGTCACTTCTTGGCGAAAGCCTCATTGGATGTTACTATTCACTAGTACTTGGTCATTCCATGCTAATCAAGTGGATAGATAATGTATATATATATATATATATATATATATATATATATATATATATATATATATATAAATTTAAAATAAACTTTTCAATGGACTCCTTCCGGAATGAAAGTTTAAATATATTGTATATTAAGTTCAAATAATACTTTTCATTCTTCAATATAATTCACTTTTAAAATTTATTCAGCTTATTTTAATTTAGATGATAACAAAAAATATTATATTTGTTTTTGATTGAGATATTTTAAATAAATATAATTATTTTCAGCCACTGTCAAGTATTCAAATTTTAATAATTATACTTTATATAGGATCATCCAAATGTAACGCCTAGTTTTGTGTTTTATTAAAAAAAAACATGTATATAGGGTGATGAATAGGAAAACATGTGTATAATTTTTTTGTTCTTTTTAATAAAACACAAATCTAGCTACACTTGGATGACTCTCTTTCTTTCTCTCTCTCTCTCTCTCTCTCTCTCTCTATATATATATATATATATATATATATATATATATATATATATATATCATCATCATCAGCCCTTTTCAATTCACTGTTGAACGAATACCTTTCACAAAACCTTCCACTTCGACCCATCCAATACCTTCTTTTTCCAATCCACTTTCATGATTTTTTTATTTATCTCTTTCGTCTTACCATGAATTTATTCTTTGGCCTTCATATAAAATATATGTAGATTCCTAATAAATTACTTTCCTTCTACATCAGCAATTCTCTCTTCTTGCTACATGACCAGCCCATTTCCATTATATATATATATATATATATATATATATATATATATATATATATAATATATATATATACATATCATTAGCCTCTTTTCATTTAATGGATAAAGACCTTTCTCAAAATTTTTCACGTCCAATGATCCAATTCCTTTTTTTCATTTTGCTCCTACAAATTTTTTCGTGTCACTATTTCACCTATCCATAGATATTTTCTTGTGCCTTTTTATGTTTCTAGATTTTGAATAAAGATATTCTTTTCTTACTATATAACTTACCCATATTATTTTAAACTTTTCACTACTGTTATATCATCCATAAATTGTTACTTTCGAATCCACTTATTTCTCTTCTTGTCTCAACATATTATTTCCAACATGCATCTTTCTGAACTTAAATAAACACATGTAATTATCATAAACATTTAGTTTACCGTTCAAAAATTGTAATAATAATCAAAATTTACTTTTAACATTGAAAGGAAATACTACAGCAATTATTTTGAGTGACATTCAATCAAGTCATTACGTAATAAAATATTTTAATAATCTCTGTTCTATTTTTTATAAATCAATAAAACTCGTACTTATAAAATTATTAACATACTGGTTTTATATTTACTCGATACATTCAATTTACTAGTATAATTGAATAATATTCATATAATATTATAAGGTATTGAAAAAAAAACTAATATTTCTATAAAGGGATTATTCTATTGAAACCTCATTATACATTTTTGTAATAAAAATAATTCCAAGTAGTTTAAACTTGTTTTTAATATATTTTTGTTTTATTAATTATTGCATATTTTTGCCATTTAATCATTATTTACATTGTCTAATCTATTATCATACTATATTCGAATGATTCTCATTATCTTCTGAAAAGTTTCAACCATTCATAAATGATATATAATAACATAGCAGTAGTTCTACTTATATATATATATATTTGTGTGTGTGTGTGTGTCATCATCATCACCAGCCTCTTTTTATCCACTGGTGTATGAAGAAGTTTCCCAAAACTAGAAATGGAAAAACTTTCCACTTCCACTAATCCAAGTCTTTTTCTTCCAATTCATTCCAATGAATTTTCTTATGTCTCTATTCTATCTATGTGTCTTTTCCTGTTATATATATATATATATATATATATATATATATATATATATATATATATATATATATATATAAATATATATATATATATATATAAATATATATAGGTTTTCAATCAATAGCTTTCCTTGTTTATTAGTAGTTTACTCTTCTTGCTATAAGACCGTCCTGTTTTAATTTAAAAATTCCTTACTTTTGCTATAAGGTCCATAACTTTTATTTTCTTTTTAATACATTCGGTGAACAGGTAAGATGCATTGATCAAAACTTTTCTTTTGAAACATAGAGGGATATCCATCTTCATAATATATTAATTCCTTCCAAATTGACACCATCCCATTTTTATTCTCCTATTCATTTCATCTTTAAATGTTCCTTTGGATTAATGACATCCTAGATACACATATTTTTTAACTTCTATTTCTATTCCTTTTAGTTCAGTTCTTCTTAGTCTAAAAATTCATTATTTTTATCTTACTGAGATTTATCAAAAAAAAATTTTTTTTTTGATTTGCTTTATTCAGTTCTTCTATTCTTTCGAGTTCAATGGACTTGTTAAGAAAATAATGTCAGCAAATGTTAAATAACTAAACATTACTTCATTTACTTTTATTCCTTCAAATTTCCAATTTAGTGTCCTAAACACTTATTAGAAAACAAATTTAAATTATTTTGATATGGCATCACCCTTTGTCACTACTTTCATAATTTTAAACTTCCCTGTTTCTTTGTGTACTTGTATGAAGGATGCAACATTTATATAAATATTTCCTTAATATATTTATACACACACATATATGTTATAATATAAAATAATTTATAATCAAATTTATAATTATAATTACAATAAATATAATTATAAATACAAATTTATAATTAAGCGACATAAAAATTGAGTTGGTATAAATATATTAACTATATATTATAATAATTAATCAATTTGTTTAGCAATAAGTAAATAGTTTTTTTTTATTTTCTATGTATAGTACCGAACAAGTTTTTTAAAATATATAATTTTTAATAATATACTATAGATCTTGACGATAAAGTTGTTAATCCTAATCACAATTTTTCTCTGAGGTACTGCGAATACAACCATGTTGATCACGAAAAATAGCATAGATTATGATATTCAATTCTTTGATATTACAATGGATTTACAAAATAATAATTATTTGAAAAATGTGAAAATAAAATAAAGTTAAAAATATCGTCAAATTGAAAATACAACTAGATTATTTGAAATGTTTTATTATTACTACATAAAACTTAATTTAAAAACAATATTAATTTTATTAATGATCTTTTTTCATTCTCAAAGAGATATAAAATTATAAAAAAATGTTTTTTGTATATGTAATATGAAAACATATGTTTCAATGTAATATTAAAATTATTTATTGTATTCTTTATTTCAATCACTAGATCTCTATTTTTTATTTCTTCGTGCTTAGTCTCAAACATAACTATAATCAAGTTGAAAGGTATTACATTGACAATAAGTTCAGGAGCAAAATTTAAACTTGAGGAAATATCATGAAGCACATGCTTCATGATAGACGATAGTGAAAGATAATTCAATGGTGAAATTACAAACAAAAAATCAAATATATTTGTTAAAAAAATCAAACATATATATATATATATATATATATATATATATATATATATATATATATATATATATACTTAAAAATACTTTACTGTTTGTTTTAAAAACATTAATAAAATCAATATTTTTTAGTATTCCAAAATGTGTTTAATATAAAAATATATTTCTAATTTTTTCATTGAAACTTAAAATATGTAAAATAACATTCAAAATGATTTTTTTATTTAAAGTTTTATATAAATAATACAGAAAGGCCACTAAAAATGAAATGTAATTAATTTATTTTCAATAAACAATAGTTGAAATTGTTTTAATATTATTTGATGATTCTTAAATAATGATGTTTACTGTTAAAAAAATATTTCTTTGGCACATTTTATTTAAATAGAAATAACTCAATGTAATATTGAAGAAATTTTCAAATTTTATATTTTTGTATGACTTAATTAATTATTTAATTAATTATTCATAATAAGAAATAATTAATCACTGTTTTCTTATTCATAATAAGAAAACATTAATCACATTCTACTGAGTAGAATGAATAACAAATTTGAGCACATTTGTGAATTATGGATTTAAAATAAAACTAAATTTAAAGATGCAGTAAATAAATCGATTATAGCCAAAAATGATAAAAATCTTTTATTTATGAAACTGTATACTGAAAGTTTACTGTATACTGAGTCCATTATAAAAGTCGTCCCTTACAAAACACGGAAGTGGCGAATCCTACTGCATGAACATTCTCGATACGTCAGTAATGCTAGACATCTGTTGACACGAGCAAAAACAACAGAAACCTTCCAAAGACGAATACCTGGTTGGAATGTAGCACAATCTCGATGTCATACCATCCTTATTGTTTGTAGGTTTTTTTATAAAAATAAATGTAGGACGACATAGCGAAGTGTCATCAAGTATCCAATCACCAATGTGAAGTTACTTACATTCAATAATTGCACTTTTTTACGAACAAGTTCCATAATACAAAAAATTAAATTTTTGTTTTTTCAAACTAAATCTAGAAAACAAACAATGCAAACTGCGCTATCGTTCCTAATGTGCTTATTTTAAAATACGATCTTATTATTAACAAGTATACATACTTAGAAAATTTTAAAAGAGTGAATAATTATTTTTTTCATAAATAACTCCATTTTGCTACTTTACATTTTATAAAAAATCAAACAACATTTCAGATATGACTATCATTTTTTACAAATATATTCTTTTAAAACTTGAAAATTCTTTCATAAAAAAATAAAAATATTTTTTTCATTTCACTTTCAACATTGAAACCAAAATAAATTATTCTACATTTACATACATTGATATACATACTAACTTTTATATATCGAAAGAACTTAATATTTTTATACACAAATATGTACACGATAACAAAAATTAATCACTTACCCTCAACATCACAAGATTTTATAACAGTGTCAAACAGCAATTTATTGTTCACTTTATTTGTGTAAAAGCTGATATACATTTCGATGATCACGGCAGATTTTATAATGAAGCCCTCTGACCATCACAGTATGATCATTAAAATGCGCATCGGCTTCTAAGCGTGATCTCCAGCTTCATTTTGAAAAAATATAGTCCGATGACACCACCAGCATGTAACGTACATTAGACAGTTACTTTTTATTGATGTAGTGGTCTTTGTTCAATGACTTTCACTCCAAATTCTACAATATTCTTTATTTAGTGTTGACTGTAAGTTTCACGAAACGCACAATAAGTTTTACGAACCGAAATTGTTTTTTATAATAATTTTTTACAATTTCTAAGCGTTGTTGAAATGTTAAACGTTCCATGATAATTTCCTAAACTATATTGAGTTGAAATGTCAAAATGAGCTTTAAAAAAAATCAAACATGGCTGCCACCAGCTGTCAAATTTCTGACATTATTGTTAGTAAACCTTATATATAGAATATTTATTATTTTTGAAAATAAATAAAAAATTGGAATCAGTTTGAATCAAAATCTCTTTTTAAGACATGTAAACAAAGTTCATTATCGTTAAAGAAGTGCGAAAAAGGAATAATATTATATATATATATATATATATATATATATATATATATATATATATATATATATAAGCTTTTTTCGCACTTCTTTCTTATAATCGTCACCTGCCTGTCAAAATGTAACAATGTTATAAAGAAATGTACTTACAGAGGTGTAAATTAAATAAAACGTATTGACAACGGAAGATATATAATAGGTTGTATTTCAAAAGTCAGCTACTCCACTTTTGGTTTCCGATCGGATCCTGATAAGGGTTTTTATTTAACTAGATGACTTGTCTTAAGTATGACGACAGGTAGCTAAACGGTTATACTTACAGATAATAATAAGAATTGTGGAAAGTGGATTTAAAGCGTGTCGTTCAGTAGACAAAGATCAATCGCTTGTTAAGTAAACAATTTGATTTTTTGTTCTTTTTTAAATTGATTATTAAAGTTTATGCATTTTCCGCATTATCGTCTTTGTGTGGCCATAGCCAATCTTTTAGTTATCTATTGATTTGTACTTTATTGGGATGCTGACATGGTCTCTAATTGAGCGTGCACATGGAGAATATTTTAAAAACAGGTTCGAATTGGATTTACGAGCTAATTTTAAATGATTTTGATTATTTTTTTGTCTAGACATTTGAGTAGATATCGTATCTACAAATTTATTTATGGCCATTACAGTTAGTTTTCTTTATAGAATACAGAATTAATTTTATAATATTTGATCACAACCAACAAAAAATAAGTTGTTTCTTCAAACAATAAATATACGTACACGTCATTTCAGACTTGCTTAAAATCATTCTAACATAACTTATTTCAATTTGAATATCTTTGCAATAAATTAAAAATAAATATCCTAATTATATATATATATATATATATATATATATATATATATATATATATATATATATGTATTACTATGAGAATATTTTTAAGTTTTAATTGTTTATTTTAATATGAATATTTTTATTTTAATACACAATTATTGTTTCAATTTCAGATACAAGGGAAACAGGATTTGTAAATGCTATAACCGCTGCTGCAATCACGTACGAAATAACACGGGCTTGCACCCGTGGCGATTTAGTAGAATGCTCATGTGTAAAGACATCTAAGCAAAGTCATAAACATAAACAAAAAAACCTTGTAGATCCTAAAACTCCTATAAAAAATACTGCACTTGTCCCAGCTGATACTGGTGATTGGGAATGGGGTGGATGTGGCGATAATATTAATTTTGGCTATAAAAAATCTAAAGATTTCCTTGACGCTAGGTATAGACGCCGTAGTGATATCAAAACTCTCGTCAAATTACATAATCATGACAGTGGACGCTTGGTAAGTTTTTTTGTAAATAAAACTATTATTTATTTCACCTAATATATCTCTTGTTTCATTTTATGTACTATATTTTTTTTATTAGCGAATATACACATATTTACTTTACGGAATAAAAAAAAAAAAACGTACTCAATCAATTTTATTAATAATATTTATATATTTTTGTTAAGTAGTAAAAATGATACTACTTTAATTTATAAATAAAATTATAATTATATTTTATTTCTTTAAATTACGATAGAAAATATATGAACTTTTTATATAATGAATTATTGAGTTCCATTATTTTTTAATTACTTTTATATAACAATTTTAACAATAACGTTTAAGTAAGAAAATAAATATGACATATTTCAATTTTTATCTTTTAAATTTTTGTTTGTATTTTATATTTTTGACTAAGTAATTCCAATAGTTTAGTGTTTTATTTAGATTATTAATTATGAATGAAATTTATTCAAAAATTCCTAACAGAAAATGTTCATAAACTCCTAAATAAATAAATGATTTTAATAAATTAATTAGTACGTGATTGTGTTTGATAATATTTTTTTAAGTTTAATATCCATCTTAGATATACATAAATTATTTTTCATTAATAAATATATGATAATTAAGGCTTCTGTTAATGGAATAAATTGTAGTAGTATATTTTTAATTAACTATAAATAATAAATATATAAATTGCTTTAAAAGATTAAAAAATAAAAAATATTACTTGTAAAAAAGATTCAGTTTAAAATTTCAAATAATTAATCAATAATTACATCATTTTTAACAAAACTAACAAAGAAATACAAGAATGACAAAATGTTTTATAATTTTAATCAATATTTCGTATGTATTTTTTATGAAAAAAACAGGCAATCAAAAGCTACATGACCACCGGTTGCAAATGTCATGGACTATCTGGTTCTTGTACACTTCGAACATGTTGGCAGAAAATGCCACCATTTCGAGAAGTTGGTAATAGAATTAAAGAACGATTCGATGGTGCTGTAAAAGTAATCGCTCGGAACGATGGACGTAGTTTTATGCCCGAAGGCCAGGACATCAAATCGCCAAGCAAGACCGATCTTGTATACACGGAGGACTCGCCCGATTTCTGTAGACCAAACAAGAAAACTGGATCACTGGGTACGCAAGGCAGACAGTGTATTTTCGGTTCACAGAGCGTTGGAGGTTGCGATTTATTATGCTGTAGTCGAGGATTCAATATTCGTGAAGAAAACGTAACTGTTAACTGTAAATGCAGGTTTATATGGTGTTGCGAAGTGACGTGTGAAAGTTGTATAGAAACGGTAAGAAAACATACATGTAATTAATTCATTTTCTTAATTGTCTTATTCGTTAAAACAACAGTGAGCTGGATTATCATACAAATAAAATAGAAATAAATATTCCATATTTATTATTTTAAATGTTAGTGGAGTTATTTCCATAAAAATGAAGTAATCGCTTGAAATCAATTAAAGTTTCATAAATATTAATTCAGATTTAAAATTAGAAAACCAATCAAATAAACCCATAACTATTAATAGTAAAAACTGAATTATCTGTAAATGTATATATTTTTCAAGTAGAAAAAAGGAGAATAAATTGTAAATTAAATACTCTATTAAATTTATTTACAAAATTGTATGATATTTTACTAAATACCAAAATTAACTTAAATATATAATAAATAATGTACTTTCAAACAATAATATATGTATTATTGGTATTACTTTAAAAATAATATAACCATTTTTTTTATTTAATTCTAAATATGTTTTCCTTATTCCTATATATCTCAACTCGTTTAAATTTCAATCTTCATCTCTTTATTTTAAAATATATATGCAATACATATTTAAAAACATCGAAAATGATATAAAAATTATATTTTTTAAAAAGGTACTTAAACTTATAGATAGGCACTAAATGGATTATAATAAAGTATAAATGATTTGTTTAGTAATTTTCCCCACTTAGAACTATTTTTAATGAAAAAGTTATTATATAGATATATTTATAATTGACTTTCATTTATTAGTTACAAACTATGTTAATCAGTAAGGTCTAAATGCATTTTTTCAAAAGAGACGTATTTTTCTCGTATAATTATTTTTCAACAGTATTATTCCTTTTAATTTTTATTGAATGTAACATATTCTAAAATATATAATTTTTTGTTCTATTTTAATGCAATTATGTTAATAAAAATTTTATAAATATATATTTTTGATAACAAATAAATCCAGCTCAAACAGCTAATGACATACTAAATGCAACTATGAACAAAAACTCTAAAACAAGAGTCTATCCGTAATAAGTTAATTTAAAACGAACATATTTATAGATTTTAAAAGCATTGACATTTTTTATAAATGTCTAATATATAACACGATCTTATTGTGATAGCGTTGATCATATTTTGGCTCAATGTTTCATTTGCTAACCAAAGATGAGAGGCTTTCGCATACATTATAAATTAACAAGATTTATTTACATACATAGATGTGTTTTTATAAACTAGATTTTTAAATGTATTGTAATGTTACTTACTAATCTTGTTATTGCAATTATATTTTAAACATGAATATTATAAAAACAGATATTATTCTTTAAGAGAGACAAAACCCACACTTTATTTTTTTATTCAATGCCATGTAAGAGATTATTACTTTTAAAAATCAGGCAGGAAATAGTCGTTTTATAATTAAATTCTAAATTTTAATTACTATTTCTTGTTTTAGGATATATATATATATATATATATATATATATATATATATATATATACATATTCATATGTTAGACAGTATTCTTAAAAAATATTATATATTTTTGAATTTTATAAAAAATATATAGTGAATAAAAACCACATATTTATTTTCTGTGCAAAATAAAAATTTGGTTAATGTTTTGTTATATATGCATATGGAAGTGACTCAATATTAAATAAATTTTTGCATTTAATAATTTGTGCTTATTTACACAATTTAGTAAATAATAAAAAAATCGAACACTCGATTGATTGTCAACATAAATGTAACATTATAAGTATTGTGAACCACAACGATTACTATTTGACAATGCATGAACTATTTTTCAGTATTCTACAATACTTAAATTGTTAAAAGTATTTATGTTAAATCAATTTCATAAATATTTATTGTTTGTCAATGACTACTATACATTATGGTAAATGTTATAATTATTTTATCATCAATTAACTTTGTTGAATAACTAATAAATATTTAAAATATTCAATTTTCACTAAAAATATTCGTAATTATAACAAAAAATGAAATCTTAATAATGCTTAAGAATTTATTCTCAGTTATTATTTTTTTCACAAAAAAATCATTTACCAATAAATAGTTAATATTATTTTTTTATTGAATATCAAAATTCAAATACACAAACAAAAATTGAAATACTAGGTAATAACTGTTGTCTAATAAAAAAAATCATTGAAATATATAATTCACTTACGTTTTGTACTCACTAATTATAAAATATTTTTAACATTCAAATGATATTATGATTTTTAATAAAACAGTTATACTATTAACATTTAAGTAATATCTCAAATTTCAAATGTGCTCATATTATTTCACTCAATAAGTAATTCAATTCAAATTAGTAAATATCTAAACGAATTAGTTGATTATTTTTATTAAAGTTATAATTATTTACACAATTTTAATTTTATATACAAGTATATATATATATATATATATATATATATATATATACATAACATTTAAAAACAAAAATATAATTATAAAAGTAATCAACAAGATTCGTGATTTACAACTGATGAACTAATTTCAAGTCCTTTAAATATTATATGTGAGCTTTACAATTCTCAAACAACGCTGATATGTGTTACTTAACTTATTGTTTATAACATATGATATTACTTTACTTAATATTATCTATTTATATATTTAATTAATGTTCCAAATTATTTGTAAAAAAATATATTAAAATAAATTCTTTTGACCTATTTTATTTTAACAGTAAAATACAATTGAGTGTATTTGTTGAAGTTTATAAAACATGTATATAAAGACTGAAAAATTAAAAAAAAATTGTGTATATAAAAATATAGGAAAAATTATATTTTATTGCGAAAAGGCTCGTTACGATTATAATTAGAAAAAATAGATTCATCATTTTTGTACATATATTTTTATGGATATAAAATATATAAATAGTTTAAAATATTAAAATTTAAATATTTTACATCATTATACTTAATATCTATCAGCTAAAATATTGTACATTTTTAGTGATATATATATATATATATATATATATATATATATATTAATATAAATCACAAAAAATAACGCTTTTATTAATGGTAATTGGTGTTAGTCTATTTATCAGTTCTCCCCACTGAACATTTTAATCCATGACTATAATATAATATTATAAATTGTTTTTTTTACTTTCACAAATAACATTTATATGTGTTATAAAATAATGTCAATAAATGCTGTTGTTCTAATTCTTGTCTATATTATTTTATTTATGAACTATAGGTGAGTATGAATAATATTTTTAAAGATTATTGAAACTAATCATTTGGTAATCATTAAAAAATTATTTTAAAAAATATTTTAATTAATTTAATTTTAATTTCAGTCTACTAACATTATATTTATTTCAATTAAAATTAAACTTTATTTTCATATCAATAAACTATCAACCCAACACCACATGATATTGTAAAAGTAATAAATATTTTTTTATTGTTCACTTTATTTGTTTATAAGCTGATGTGCTTTTTTATGGAAACGCCATTCTCTTTCATACAAATGAATTATCACTCCAACATCATATAATATTAGAAAATGTGCAATAATCACTTATTGTTTACTTTGTTTATGCCAAGCATACAGCATAGCCTATTGTTGTTATAAAGAAACAAAGTAAACAATAAATAATTATTGAACACCTTATAACATCTTGTAGTATTGGAGGTGATTCATTTGTGTGAAAGTGAATTTGCCATAGTTTTAAAACAAATAATAAATAAAACATAACCTCCCTTTTTTATATTTTTACTGATGTTCATAGTTCATCTATTGTTTATATTATATGCATATATATATATATATATATATATATATATATATATATATATGTGTGTGTGTGTGTGTGTGTATGTGTTTATATGTGAGCACCACATCACACATAAACATAAAATAAGCATAAATATTATTAATATCATATCATTTTACGTTTTCATGAAATAAAGCGTGATTATTTTTTACTTAACAACATATATCTTTATTATTTATAGCTTTTCTGGATGTTATTTGAATCATTTTTATTTCTGTTTGAAATAAACAACGCAGGTAACTGCAGAAATTATACGTTACCGTATTCGTTTAGAACACAGTCCACACACATACATGACATTTTCATAACCCATAAGCTGTCAAACAACGAACCTATTCTAAATAATAAAAATGTAGATGCTTCATAATTCAGTCATTAAAAAATTAATGACCATCATAAATAAAAATATGTCAGTACAAGGAATTAATTAGACCAAACATTGTAAATTACCTGACCTTATTCGTAATTCAGCCACCACCCATATTGCTTAACATACTTTTTGTATTCGCTGAATTATTATATATCGCATACAAAAGAAATAGTCTTTGATACATTGATCGAAATATCTGTCATCGTATTTGTATATTTTATTCATACAATTATATATATATATATATATATATATATATATATATATATATATATACACATACACATATGTGTGTGTATGTTTGCTGTGTGTGACTGTGAGACAAAGAAATAGAATGAATATATAAATATGTGTATATTATATTGTACAATATTATTCATTCTTGTACGTGTGTCCGTAAATGTATGTTTATACACATGTACATGCATTTACACAATATGTATACGTCAAAAAATTATAATTTATGTGATGTTGCTTTTGTAAAAAAGTATAGTTTTCATTTTAATTGAATTAAATTATATACAGTCTTTTTTCACTTATAAATACATATACACTAATGGTCAATTCAAAATGAGGGAAAAATAAAAATTCCTTTAATAACCTTTTAATTAGCCATTCTATCGTCTTCAAAAATAGCATTAGAAAATCTTAAGAATTTATTTTTCTGTGCTTTAAATATAATTGCATAATCATCAATATGCATATTAGTGAAAAAGTAAACAATGACATTAATAAAGTATGAGAAAACGAATAGGTTTGATAGAGGCATTCGTCGAGTAGTGGATAAAAAGAAGTTCATGATGATGAAAATTAACAAGCATTACGTTTGTGATTTGAAGGATTCAATTCTTTATTAAAAATACTTCAGAAATTCATCGGTATTTAAATATCTACAAAATTGAAAATTAAAAAATAACATATTTAATTCATTTACATGAATATACTTTATTCGAGCACTTACAGATCTTATAAAGTCTTGACTTCTCGTATAATACTCAGTATGGCTTTTCTTGTCAGATTCGTAATTTTTTCTACGAGATGAGGTTCTCAACCCCCAACGACTTCATAGGTTCTCCGATCGAGTATCAAATATAATTTCCTATACAACAAACGGCCACTGTGCCACTGATAGACGGAGGATATATATATATATATATATATAGAGAGAGAGAGAGAGAGAGAGAGAGAGAGAGAGTTTTAAACGTGATAGAAATTTAAATTGATTTCAATGTTAATTTCTATCACACTTAAAAACACCTATATGTATGAAGATATCAAAAAAGGAGATGCATATATACATTTTTATTAAATGTGTATTTCATTTACTTTTCACTTTAAAAATCTTAAACTTTTATATAAATTTTATGAAATACATAATAATTAAATTTAAAAAAAATAGTGTCATACACACATTTATATATATATATATATATATATATATATATATAATATCATAGATGAATTATTGATCAAATCATTAAATAATTCGTCGGGTTTATTTATATTATATACTGTTTTTCAGATCACAAAAGAATATTTCAATAAATGTTTATTCTCATTCATATTACAGGTTTCCTTGTTAGTATTGTATTTATTGCGTAAATCTAAAAGTATTTCTTACAGAAAAAGAAAATTCACTTTTAAACTTTCATGTTTATTTCATTTAGTATTTAATGTGAATTATCTATGTGTAGAAGTAATTAAAATTCGCGAAATAAACGAATTTATATCAATAAGTACGTGTGTGTGTTTTATGAAAAAAGAATTGTTTGTTTTTCTATGATATTTAATTATTCAAATAATTATTTTTCGTATCTTTAGTTATTTACAAAATAAAAATAATTTAATAAGCAAGAAATAAACTTAAATATATTTGTTGATAATTATTATTATCAAAAAAGGTAAGTCTCTCTAAGAAATATTTTATTTTATTTGAAAAAATAACATTTGTATGTGCACAAAATTATTTACTTAAAAAAAAGTTATCATATATTCAATAAACTTCACTGCTTTGAATTTTACACTAATTATTTTAAATATTTTTCCAATCATCTAATTATAAAAGATACTTTATGCTTGTGTGAGTTTTCACAAAACTAATATTTTTATTTATTTTAACATTGTTTTGTATTTATTGACAGCTGTATACAAAATACATTTAATTACAATATTTGTTTGCAAAAAAAAACCCACGATAATTATTCAATAATTAATTCGTTAGTGTGTAAACAGTATCTTCATTTTAGAACTAATGTTAAACTTTAGTAACGAATAAATATTTTAACAACGATGTAAAAAAGAACGTTAAAAAATTATATTTCAATAAAATTGGCATACAAATCTATAAGTTTATTATATAGGGACATCCAAATGTGACGCCTAGGTTTGTGTTTTATTTTTTTAAAAAAAATACACACATTTTTCCCTATACACCACCCTATGCACATGTTTCTTTTAATAAAACATAAATCTAGGCGTTACATTTGGATGACCTTATATTTATAATGAAATCAATGATTTTTTGATTTAGAAGATCTTTATTATATATATATATATATGTGTGTGTGTGTGTGTGTGTGTGTGTGTGTGTGTGTATAAAACATTATACACTTATTTTAACCTCAAAATGTTAATCAAAAATACTTTCATCGGGATATTATTTCCGTATCCTCATCATCCAGATTCTTCAGATGCCGCGAATATTCAGCCCCTGTCCGATGCATGTTGAGTAACCCACAGCGTGGGACCACCCAGAAACATACAATCTGAATCTACCAATATTAAGGCGTGAATTATAACCCCCCGCGTGTAGAGTACAGCCTTGAATAACACCCAAATGTTGCGGTGAGTTTATGATTACAGGGTTGTGGTCAATCTTTATCCAACGATTGAGCAATTTGAGATTTTAACGGAGCAGTAGGCTTGTGGCTATAAGTCCATACATACACATTCATTATATATATATATATATATATATATATATATATATATATATATATATATATATATATATATATATATATATATATGTATGGATGTATATAATGTAGCAATCAAAAATTTTTTGACACTAATTTGAAGTAAAGATAAAATCAATACTCTGCCCTCCATAGAAAAAAGATAGTTTTTAGTTATTAATTTGTTGGCACTTGGCTTTGTTTCATTTTACTTATGACAACATATCTATATACATATTCAAAGACAACCATTAGCTAAATTGTGGTTTTGTAAATTAGGTTTTATTTTGCAGTTTTTAATACTTTGCGGTTACTTGATGAGTATTTTAGTTTTATAATAACCTCTTGTGATGTATTTCATTATATATTATTAGTTTATTCCAGGAAAATAACGTCCTTGATAGTTTTTAAGGTAACGCATTCACCTTGACTTGTGAATCATTCATAAAAAAAACCTTAATAATAAGTTCGTTAGAAATGTAGATTCAAATAAAGTTATTAATTTGTTTACTGCCTTCTTAATTAAAATATCAGGATACGATTGAAACAGATGACCATTTCTCTGGCATTTAAATTGTTTTCCAGTGAATGATTCATTGGTACGAAAATAAACTACTTATGACATTTGAGTTTTTTTAATAATTTATTGTCATCAATTTTATAAATTATTTTTTTAATGAGAGTTCTAATAAAATTTAAAATACACACATTTACATTTTTTACTTAATATTTTTTTATGTATATTTTTTAACAAACTTTGATAAAACTTTAGTTTTTAACTGTATTATCTTCTTATAGTAATATTATCATTTTTTTATGAAATTTATATAATTAGGGTTTTTTAAATAACTGCTAATTAAACTACAATGTTAAAAAAGACAGTATTTAACTAATAAATATATATATATATATATATATATATATACGAGGGTCTTTTGATAAGTATGGTAAATTTATTTATTGTTTAATTTAATTCATTAATGAATTAAATTAATTTTTTTAATTTAGTTTTTCTTATTTTTTTACCATACTTATCAAACGACCCTCGTATATCTATGTATATATATGTATATATATATTTAAAATATTTGTGAATTGGTTAATTACATCTAATAGTATAAACTCCATACTAGTTTCATTAAATCCATTTAAGAGAAATCTGGAAGCGACAAAAATATAAATTTTAAATATTTATTATTTTACAAAAAAATCATTAAGAGATATTATATATGTATATATATATATATATATATATATATATTATAAATATATATATATATATATATATATATAATATATATATATATATATATATATATAAATATATATATATATAAATTATTTTTAGAAAAATATTATAGTTAATTGCTTTAAAGGCAATGAAAAATAATTATTTGCGCATATTTACATACACACATTCTGACATATATATATATATATATATATATATATATATATATATATATATATATATACTCGTATATATATAAACCGACTGATGATGTAGTAATTAACGTCATTGCCTGTCATACGGGTGAATTGTATTCGATCCCCAGTCAGAGATATAGAGCAAGCAGGGATATTTAACTGAGGTGAAATGATCTTATGTAAGAAAGTAGACCCTAAATAAAAAAACTGCACTAACCTTCCTTGTCAGCGTAGTATGATCAAGGTCATATTCAGTGGTAACATGCAATGAGATTTTTACTCAGCAGTGGAATTATATATCCTTATTCTTATTCTCAAAAATACATTCAATATAAAAGAAAACCAACTGTAAATCTTTAAAAAGAATTTATTTAATATTATATCTTCCAAATAATAATCCATAAAATGTCAAGAAGTATATTTTCCAAAATACATATACTATTTCAATTTTAATTTTAATGAAAGTAAATGTTTCTTCCTTCCATTCTTTGAATTTCAAATGATTTTAATTTTTTTTATAATAAAAAACTAATTAAAAAATTAATATAATCAATCAGTCTATATAAAAGTCATTTTTCTTTACAAGTTGATTTTCTTTTTCAGTATTTATAGTAATTAAGTAGTATTTTATAATATTTATTATTTACATAACAATAAACTCTTTAAATAACTTATTGTTTAATTTTTAATTTTTCTAGATATATATATATATATGTGTGTGTGTGTGTGTATGTATGTGTGTAAATAAATAATTTGTTTAATAAATAATTAATAAAAATATTTGCAATTATAAATCTAATCAAGGTATGGAATATTTAAATATGTTATAAATATATTTTATAATTTTCAAGTATTTTGATTTTTTAAAGTTTTTTTTATTTTAAAATATACTGTTATATATATATATATATATATATATATATATATATATATATATATATTAGACAATTATTGACTTGGAAGATGAAACATAATCCTATAATTTAACATATCATTATAAATAAGATTTGTTTATCTTTAGAAATATTTCAGTCTATTTTAATTTATGCCCACGCATAAAATTCATACGTTAGAAACCTCCACGAAATATATTGAAGAATGTACAATATCTTATATTAATTTATATAATTAACAGCATCTATTCGTTTGCCCAGTCAACCGCATCCACCAACCTACCACAGAATGGACATTAAATATCCATAGGTTATAATCTGTCCAAGTGTGATTTAACACTAATAGGTTCGCATCTTTTAATTTTTTTTATAAAGGATTCTATAATTTTATTATCGCTGGAAAAAGAACGAGTTATTGCTTTATATTAAAAACAAGAGAGACGTTCAAAATTCAACACGTAAAACAAAAGAATATTATTATGAATTCTTGTACTAATAATCTAACCGCACAATTATGGGCGGAATAAATTTACACCCCAATATTTCTGCAGGCCACATTCTCTTGTACAATGTTTCGAATAAATTAAACATATATTTATAACTTAATATACGTTGCTACGTTCTTTCATACTTTTTTTATAAACATTCAGATATACAGAAAAAGTAGGTGGATCTAACCTTTATTCAATTGATAATAAGCTAAAATAGACACTTGCATCGTTATAACTTTGTTTTTTTTTTAATTATTATAATTTGAAAGGTCATCCGCATATTTTTAAATACATTCCGTTGAAACATTGATGTAAGGTTCAACGCCACATTTTAAAGTTGTTAATTATTTTAATACTTCTTGTACGATTAATTTTTTCGACACCTCAAGAAAATGAAATGTAATAAATATAATACGTTACGAGTTGTTTTGCGATTATTTAAAATTTGTTTTCAAGTATAGAATATATAACATTTATTATTTAATATATAATAATATTTTATAAAAAAAGATGTTTTAAGTAATTTATTAGTTTATCAAAAAAATTTGTTATTCAAAAAAATAACATATATTTAATAATGTATATTTAGATTTATAACAAATCGACTACTAGTTTAATATATTATCTATTTATAAAAATTAGCATTTTGAATTTATTTTTTCAATAATATTGAAATGTAAATTTCAGAATATTAAAAACAGAATCCAAATTTTTCAATAGCATACTAAAATTGTACTTAATATAAATATTAAACAATCAATATACGTTCATTACCTTTTAAATTTCGTTTTTAAAATCTACTATTCATCATAATATTTTTTTGTAAAACCAAAGCCTAACATACATTAACACATAAAAACCGAGAACTGGTCATTTTATCACATAAAGCTTACTGCAAGAAATTTGCACGGTTCAAATTCCATTTTATTTATATCGTTACAACAGAAAATATGGATAAAAAATCATTAGCATTGTTTTGATTTCGACAAAAACATTCTCCGACAACGTGCTAAGCGACGTTGACAAGAACTGACCATTAACATTACGTCCATGTAAACAATGGTTGACACTATTTGGCGAACGATTTGTGAACATAAAACTGGTTTAATTACATCCTAAGTCAATTGTACGCTTCGGAATTCAGCAAATAAATTTTCAGGCAGTCGATTTTAATGCCTGATACTTTTTCAACCACTCTTCTTAGAATATAGAAATAAAATTATTTTAATAATAGTATTTTTATGTTAAGGGCTTCAAAAAAATCATACAATAGTTTCAGTAAAATTTATATATATATATATATATATATATATATATATATATATATATATATATATGTCATTTGAAACTTATTACACAAAAATTATTTTTAACTGCAAGTAAAGATAAATCACTACAATTTTTTTATTCTATTCATTAATAACGATTTTACTGGAAATGTTTCATTTGGAGACTCAAATAAAGGTGATTTTTTTGTAATAATTTTCATTGAAAAATAAATTCTATTAATTATTACGAAGTTCCTAAGATACATATATTATAAATAAATGTATATATATATATATATATATATATATATATATATATATATATATATATATATTTTAATATATATATATATATATATACATATTTGTAAATTTGTATTTATAGTAAATACTGTATATAATACAATATACTTGATATTTTATGTTCATACAGTAATAAATAAAAAAAGAAAGTACTATCAATTAACTAATTCGTACCAATTATATAAAGAATGCAATATTGCTAGTATAAAATATTAATTTCTTCGATGGTTGTACTTAAAGTGGGCAGTTTCATTGACGGCCCAAGGCAATCATTACAAAAATAAAGGTCGTATTTTCACGCCTTCGAAAACCAGAATTGGAACACCAACGTCGATAATTGCACGGTCCCATGATAGCGTCACGAACACAGAAGATGAACTTGATTTTTTTAGCCATTTTCATCATGTCTGTTTGTGACACGGAATACATACCTCAATGCAATTTCCTTATTGTAACACGTTAGTGTTTTATATACTTATTTTTGTACACATTTCTAATTCCTTTCGAGAAAATGATTCATTGCAATTCTGATAAAAGAACTAAATGCGATTAAAAATAGATTATGAAAAAGTCTATTAAAAAATAACATTTTCCTTAAGTTGAGGAAAAATAATTATATTTGATTTTTTAAAAAAGTGTATACATATTAAGGCGTTTTTTAGGTTAGATAGAACTTTCGATAGGGATTCAATTTATATCACTCTTAAAAAAAATGTATATATGTGTATGATATCATAATTCTGCGTACAATATTATATTTTTCATATTAAAATGAATATAATTAAAATTTTGAAAAATCTCTAAATGTATAATAAAAAATTGTAATTATTTTTTTTAATGTTTTTGAGACATTTTATATTTTATTATATTCTTATTATTGACAAAAATTATATGTATTAATAGTAAACAAATATCGTTCAAATAACAGTACATGTAAATGTTTGATTTAAAGATATAATAAATTAATCTTCTCTTTCATATCATTACATATTGTGAACCAAAAATAATTTATTCGAATCGGATAAAATTTCAGAAATCATTTAGTATGAAAGTATGCATTTTATATATAGTCGTGGTTTTAAATAGAATGCATAGCAATAAATAAAAGTTTTATGTATTACGTTTATACATATTGCAGATGTTGAAAAGCCTTTGAAAAAGTCTCACTATAATATACATACGTGCATATATGAGGACGAATCAGATATACATCTAATTTAATAAAAATTTAACATGGAATTCCGATGTTGACAATCCATTCAGGCATGTCTGTCCGTGTGTTCATGACAATCAAAATCATATTGGTTGTAAATGGCATGTAGGATCCATTAAAAAGTGTAAAATCATGCTTTGTAATATAGACCCACGTCAACTCGCCATTGTATTATTGACTGTCTGACAATAGGTCGGTATGATAACTTAACATCATACGTAAATGTAATACAACATACATACCTTTACTATGCGTGATTACTTTACTGAATTTATCGCCTATTAGGGATCATCAATTGATGTATATCGTCTGCGAAACATTTAGTCTTACTTCGTCTGATGTATCCTTCATAAATAATTTTTTATTGCATACTTGCACAACATAATACATTTGAATAAATGCTATTCATAGTTGAACATGTCCAATAACATATATTACATAGTAAATCCTTCTATTGAACTTTTTTGTATTTCATGTTTCGCTTACAGTTTTTTAATCTGCCTTTTTTCATTTCAATGATCTGCTAATTTTATGCTAGATTAGTACATTTTAATTTTATGAACAAAATATTTATATAGAAACGTTATAAAAATATATGTTTTATTAATTTTTAAATATATATGTATATATTTATTCAGCCCACTGTTAAACGAAAGCTTCAATAAATATTACCATTCATTAGCATTTGGTCATATTACGCTGACCGGATAGATTAGAGACTCACGTTTAATCCTTTAGGCAGGTTGCCATCATTAAAGCTAAAAAGCTTGGCCTGTTTTATATCTTCGATCCAGGAATCGAACGCAGTTCTCCACATAACAGGTGGTGACGCATATATATATATATATATATATATATATATATATATATATATATATATATAATGAAATAATTGTTATATTCAATTAAAAATTTAGTGTTTTGCTAACATTCAATAAAACTCATTAATTTTTATCAAGTATTTAAATATAAATATATGTAAAATAAAAATTATTTTTTTCCATAAAAGATATCATTAAAATAAAATATAAATTTCTTCTGTAAAACAATTTTATAGAATAATTTTTCTATTCTTGAAAACTATAAAAATTTTAATAATCTTTATTTTATAACTAATGAACCTTAATTTTATTTGAATTATTAATTCTAATATTTTCGATTAGTTTGAATGATTACTATATTTTTTTAATATCAAGAAATATTAATTATTATCAAATATATTGAAATATAATTTTCATTTTTATGCTTTTTATTTTCAATTAAAATTCAATTCATTTCAACGTTGTATTAAATTGAAAAATAATATCACTGTATTTATCAAACTTTCTGTTTCAATATTATTAGAAATTTTAATTGGATAATTTTTACTAAAATTATCAATAAATGAATATAGATAATAAAATTAATTATATACTAATTTGAGATATTTTTCCAAATAATACAATTTCTAGTATGCATTTATTCTACATTTACATATTTTTTAAAAAAATAGTATTAATTTGTACTTCATAAATTTTTCAATTTTATAAATATTTTTGTTCCAGTAAAATAATAATAAAAAGAATACTCTTTTCTACAGAATAATATATTTCGATGACAATCTCAGATTCTTTAATTAGTTTCGTAATAATTATATATTTTGTTGCAGAAAAAAATGCTTCAATTATTGAAACATTGGAGTTTTTAGCGAAATCTTCAATGAATAAAGTAAGTACAATCATTTTTTTAACTATTTTTTTTTATTATTTACTATATTGTTCTTGATTTATAAAATTTAATATTATCATGCAACAGATTGACCAATATTGATTCTTTAGCGATTAATTTTTAATGCACACTTTATATTTATCAACAAAAATTATTTTGTTGATTTCATCCAATCATATAAAAATAATGGTGATATTATCACACCGATGTTTAAACTTTTTTGAATTCAATCGTTATTTCAAAATAGATTATGAATCTCAATCATTGTAAAAATAATTTTCAATGAACTTAAAAACCTTCAACACCAGATAATGAATTTACAATATCTAAAAACATTTATAATTTATTTCTAATCATCAGTGATGAACAGACTTCCAAATATAAATATTTCTAATGAACTTTAAATTTTTAATTTGTTTACCTTTCCTATTGTAACAAAATATTTAGAAGCATTTATGATAGGAACTTTGAATCTATTATAAATACACAATTTTTTTTTGTGGGTTAACTTTTATTATAACATTATTTTTAATAGGTTATTTATTTATTTTTAAAAGATTTTTACTTTTAGTAGTTTTCAACCTTGCTTTAAGAATTCATTTGAAATTTTAGAAAAGTTAACTTAAGTAAAATTTCCCAAAACGTCATCAAAAATTTATCAACTAGCAGTTCTTATCACAAATAATAAATCATTATTTCTAATCTTTCATGAAATAAATTAGTTTTTTTTTTGCTTTTATCATTTAAATGTTAATATAATTGTATATTCATTAATAATATAATTGCAGATTTGAATTCTATAAATAATTCATAAAATTAGTTTATTTCACAGTTTTTCTAAAAACACATTTTTATACATTTGCTTAATGTATTTTATATATTCAAATGTATAAAAAGAAAATGTATATATCTTTTAAAACTCGTCTTTATAATGATTTTTTTATACTCATTAATAAAGAGTACTTTTATATATTTTTACATAGAACAAACTTTAATTTTAACTCTTTCAATGAAGGCATTTAGATAAATAATATATTTCTTGTCACAACCGGTTTTATCTCGTATAATTTTTAGAATTTTTCATTATAAATACAAAATAAATTTTAAACTTCATGTTTATAATTTTTTTCTTGTATAATAGAATTTATTTTTATACTACTTTCTCCACAGTTACCAAATATTAGTAATAACATATAAAATCTGTTTCTTGTTCATAATACATAATATATGAAGAGTTTTAAAATTAACAATAAATCTTTTTTTATACAGTTGATTATATATATATATATATATATATATATATATATATATATATAAAACGATTTGATTTAGATTTTAAATTCTCACATCTAAATCTTACAGAATATATGTGTCATAATTATAGTAACTTAAAGGTTATTAAACTTGACCGTGCATTTATTCATATTCTAACAAAAGTGCGTCATTGAAATAAGCATAGATTGCACACATATAAATATGTACATAGAATGGCTGATGCATGATATGATATAGAGTAGACCGTTAATTAGTAACAAGATAGCCAATCATCTTGAGTACTCTATTAAAATGACTCGTAGATACTAATAAACCATGATGATGTACATACTCGTTCGCATCGAGATAGCACGGGTGGTCGGCGAACGGACGATTTCTCGTGCTGACCGGTGGAACCCGCGGGGTATTCTGCCCCGTCATTATCCCATATAGAAGGTGCCATAATACTCTCTCACGTTGAATATCTTCATATTCCCCCACCAATGTTTTCACACTTCCATGACTTAAACGTTCTTATTTTCGTATACATACTTACCTATGTTTTTTTTTAATGACCCAGTCTTACTGTTTTACATTATGTAAATTTCATATCACCTAAACAATCCGTTGATTACGAGGTAAACAAGTATAAATTTGTTCCAATATTATTCAAATTATATCATTCACTTTAAACAGATGTAATTGTAATGGATGTTAATTGAATAGGGATTAAAATAAATATATAAAAGCAATAAATATGCATCTTACAAGCATGAATGCATACATGAATATATATTAAAGTGATCTTAGTCGGGTGACTAACATAATAAATTACTAGCTAATATCTGATTCTGATCATCCTACAGCATTGACATTGAACTTAATTCTATATGTTACTGTTGATTCACAAAATATTTTTTTTGTATGAAAATTATAAATTGAAAAATTAAACTTTAAAAAAAACATTAATATAATTTATAATTATACATCAATCAATTAAAAAAATTACCAAATATAATAAAAATAAATAATATTTAAAAATATTTTTATATAAAATGAATTAATAAATATAGAAGTAAATTTGAGTATAAAAGCGATTTATTTTCTATTAAGCGATTTATTATTTACTACATACAGAGAGGGTAAGGGGGAAGAAAGGATAAAACATAAAAAATAAACAAATTATGCCACAAGACAAAAATAATAAAAATATAGTTCTTCTAAAAAAGGAATAAAACAATCTCACGTCAAATTTTTAATAGCCTTTTACTATAAAAATAATAAAAAATCAAATATTCCTAAAACAAATTAAACTTTTTTTGGGAGTAAAAAGATTAATTAATGAATAATTTCTAAATATTGAAAAATAAAATATCTTCAAAAATATTCAGATTGACTTCATATATTTGATAATAATAATAAAAAATTGAAATTTTTAGTATATTTAATTTCTTCACTTAGATCTCAATTTAAACAATTGTGTTCATATATACTTAAGAAAATAAAATTAGAAAGAATTAGAAAAATGAAACAATTTTAAAAATTATATAATAATAACATATGAAGAAAAAGAAACTTTTCTCAAAGTATAAAAAATATTTCGTTAATAAATTTAATTAATTTTTTTAACATTATCATGTGAATACTTGATTAATATTTTAAGTAATAATTCTTTTTAAACTTAATGTGATTATCATTTGCAACAAATAGTTTTATTTTAAATACAAGTATTATCATAAATAAATTCCAATTTGATATTTGATATATAATACCATATTAAATAGCCCGATTTATCGAAAACTAAAAAAAATAATAGTAAAAAATACAAGGCATTTGATTCGATACTGCGACTAATTCAATTTTACACATATTAATCACTTCCAACACCACAAAAGTTTTCTTTAATTGAACTTTATTTATAATTGTGCAGAACAATTTTAATCAAAAATACTTAATGACACAAAAAATGTAATTTTTTAACGACATTTTTTTAAATGTATTTAAATAAAACAGCTATCAATATTCGCATAAGTTAAAAATTAAAAATATTTTAAGTAGTTCCTCTTCTATAAAATCCAAAATCTATTTAAAATGTCAAGTAGTTAGATTTTAATTTGATTATGTTCTTATTCAGATTAAAACATACATATGAAAGTCTCGATAAGTACATTAAATAAATCACTGACTCAAATTTTCGTTTAGAAGCACTGTTGAAGCACGACAATCGATTTATTTAAATGTCAGTATTAATGTATATAGTTTTTCAAGAAATATACATTTAGTATTACAAATTATCCCAATTAAATTTACTTTTTGACATAATGAATTTATAAAAAAAATCTATTTTCATTAGTCGTTTACCCTCATTATAAATCCACATAAATTTAATTTGCGGTTACAGACGAATATTTATTTAACTTATAGTTTTCTATGTATATAAAACGTGTATTCTTTTATATAGCATATTAAATATTTCTTGAACAAATATAGAAAACAAAAATACAAATCTCAGTTATTTGTACAACTGTTTTAATTAATTTATTACACCCAGGTGTTCACATAGTTTAAAACTAACAGTCCAAATGCGGGAATTGATTGTTGTGAATACATTTTTCGAGAAAATTAATGTTTACGATTTTATACACTTAAATACTTGCTCTCTCTTACACGTACACTCACCCATATATATATATATATATATATATATATATATATATATATATATATATATATATATATATGTAAATTAAAAAATAACATAAATAATTATATTAAATTTGTATACTTTTTTAAATACTATTCCACTCCTTCATATTTTTACTGAAAATATATTTATCATATTATATTCAATTTTAATAATTATGATTAAATTTTAATTATGTTTAAATACAAATCCGATATATATATATATATATATATATATATATATATATAAATATGATTTTATGATTCTAGGAAATTTAAATTAATTGTCTAAAATTAAAACATTTCACAAGAAAAATGAATGTATAAAAATACATTATTAAAATATTATATGAAAATGATACAAAACTGGATACTATTGAATTAAAAACTGTCATCTGAAAGCGACTATTTCTGAGATATTAATATTCAATAACTTCAAAGATGATTAATTAGATATTTATTCTGAGAATAAGATATAAAAAGTCTTTTAAATTCATTGATAAATCATGAATGGCAAGTCTAGAATTTAAAACTTTGAATTCATTGAAAATTTCCAATTAGAAATTTATAAGACCTTACTTAGTTCATCGATTCTCAGAACTATACATTTTATTAAAATTATGTTTGAAGGACTTATTACATTAAGTAAATTCTTACGAAATCAATATGTCAGGTGTTTTTAATAATCATTTTATTAATTAATAATTATTTAATTGCTATAAATATAATAATTATGATAATGTATAAAATAATAATTACAAATTAATTTCAAGAAACGCATATATAAATATATATATATATATATATATGTGTGTGTGTGTGTTTCTCGAAATTAAATTGTAATTATTATTTTATATATATATATATATATATATATATAATACTACCTACATATAACCTACTCAGGTAATTTATTTATTTTTTTCTGACAATTTCAATTCGTTGCGCATTATCGTTCAAAAAAATGCCATTCATGTTGTAATTCAAACAATAAATATTTCGGATTAAATTTCATATCATCATAATTGATATATTTTTTAATATTACAATCAATTACAAAAAAAGTTGCACTTTATCTAAATATAAATTAAATTACTGAATTTTATTATATCTAAAATGTTATTACTATATATATATATATATATATATATATATATATATATATATATATATATATATGTATATATATAGTCATCCAATGTGACGCCTATATTTGTGTTTTATTAAAAAGAAACAAAATAAACTATACACATGTTTTTCTATTCGCTACCCTATACACATGTTAATTTTTAATAAAACAAAAATCTAGGCGTCACATTTGTATGACCCCATAAATACTCATATATCATTAGACAGAGTAGTATTTTCTTTTAATAATATAATATACTCAATTCAATACATTATATTAATTCATTTAGTCTATAAAAAAAATACATCCAATATAGTAATAAAAAAATAAACTCAAATATAATATAATTTGAATTCTTTCCTAAATAAAATATGAAAACTTAAATAAAAACTTAAATAAGAAATGCATGAATCGAATTAAAATACAAACCAATACACTTCCTATTAATTTTAATTTAAAAATAATATTTATTATTAACATTCACTTTAATATTTAAAATCAAACCGTTGATTGAGAAAGTTAAGTAAATCTTCTCTGTGTATTACATAGAGTTGAGTATTAAATATAATTCTTAAAACTCATATGCCACCATTATTAAAAAGTTATCTATCTCAGAAAAATTGAATTTAAATATTAAGAAAAAACTTTTTACATTTACATCACATAAATATGTTTAAATTGTTAATATGAATGAAATATCATAGAACAAAGTTGGTTTTAATTGCATGTAGATTTCGTAAACAAAATTTATGATTATATTTATTTCTCCTCGCATTGAAAACAATTTAAATAATATTTAATATGTAATAATATGTGGTATGTGTTATTTAATAAATCATTCTGAAATAGAATTAAAATATTTTTGCTTGTTTAAATATCATTTACCAATATTTTTAAAATTAATCTGTTTTTGTACTATATATTGGATAATTTCTAAAATATTATATATATATATATATATATATATATATATATATATATATATATATATATATATATATATAATTTCTCGTGTTGTGAAAGATATTTGAATTCTGTTAAAAAGAATTAATTCCAATTTTTAAAAAAAAATAATGACAGTATATATTTCAACGCTTTATAGGAGAACATAACTTCAAAAACTTATTTTTATATAATCTGTATAACTTTTAGTTTATCATATTAAATGCTTCGATTATAAAGAAAATAAAAAAAAATAAATAAAAATAATTTTAGTGATATAAAAATATACTCAAAACTATATTAAAAAATCTCATCATATTCACTCTTATCCTCTCCCTCTCTCTCTCTCTCTCTCTCTCTCTATATATATATATATATATATATATATATATATATATATATATATATGTATATATATATATATATGTATGTGTGTATTTAAATTATGTTTTATAATAGTACAAAATTCAAAGTGAAATATTTTTCAATTTCATTAATTTACTTAAACCAATTTAATAATAATTAACTAAGAAATATATATACTAATTTGTGGAACTTTTATTATATACCCTCTTTCTATAACATTAAAATTATATACATATTTTAACATCTTTTAATATAAATAATATTTTTTAATAATATTATACACTCTATGCATAAAAATGTTTAAATTAAATTCTATGCATATAAAAATTAAACTATTAAAAATTAACTGTGGCTTCTAATAACTTTATTAAATGTAACCTTCAATATATCAGTAATATAATTTAGTAATTACTTTTTAAAAATATAATTAAAAACTTTTAAAATTCATGTATTTATTATTTTTATCATTATTTATTAAAATACACGAATTATATTGAAAAAAATGATTTGAAATACAATATTTATGTATGTGTATGTATATATATTATATCCGTATATTAAAGCACTTATAATTTAACGTTTTTATAAATAAAACTCTACAACAAAAACACATTATATTAGATTATCGTCATGTATGAAGTCAAATTTTATGTTTATTTTCATGAAATTTCGTTACCTGAAATTTAATTATATATTCAGAAAAGGTGTGATACGATTTGGAGATATGGTACATAAAACCGGATTATTCATTGTATTATTTCTAATTCATAACAGTTGTTATTTCTGTTACACACGTGAAATATTTTATCGTACAAGATGTCTCAGTTATATTTATTTAATGCGAGATGTGTGGGAGTGTTTTTTGTATGTTAACAACGAAGATGCAGTTTTGAAACCATCTATATTGGCCGTATCTCGCGATTTATGAGCAGATAATGTATAATGTAGTGTCAACATTCATGTTCTTGCTTTATGTGGGACAAAAAATGGTCTACTGTTGTTTTTATGGCCTTTTTTATTGTGTCATTTTTGTAAATTTTGTTTGTGCCGAGTAATTGAGTGTAAAGTCTAAATTTGACATTTCTTATTTTAAATCGTGTATGAAATTTTGTTGCAGACATTTTCTGGTCATTCGATTTAATAAAAAAAGGAATATATATGTAAAACATTTTATGTATGTGTATATATAGTGTTATCCAAATGTGACGCCTAGATTTGTGTTTTATTAAAAAGAAACTATACACGTTTCCTTATACACTACCCCCCCCCCACCGATACACACATGTTTCTTTTTAATAAAACACAAATCTAGGCATCCCACATGGATGACCTTATATATATATATATATATATATATATATATATATATATATATATATATATATATATATATATATATAAACCATAATTTTTAAAAAAATCATTTCCTTGATATAGGCATATATGTATATATAACCAAAGAATAAAAAACTTTTTAAAATATCATTTCCAAATAATAAGCTCAATATCTGGAGTACAAACTTCATATGATAGCCTAATAAAGAGCAATTTGGCGAATGAAATAATGTAAAACGAAAAATACAATGCACTGAGAAGAGCAAGTAGGAAATCTCGATTAGAAAGAATAAGAAACACCGAAATAAAAGAACAAATGGGGATCCAAAAAACCGTACTCGAAGATATTGAGGAACACCAATTGAGATGGTACGGACATATCCAGAGAATGAACGAAGGAAGACTGCCAAAAAGAGTGATAAAGTGGAAGCCACAGGGAAATAAAAAAATTAATAACTTCAATGAGCACCAGGGATTTGAATGAAGGAGATTGGAGTAATAGAAGCAGGTGGCAGTTAGGCATCGGACAACGTCGCAGGACGTTATGAACCCGAAATTATATATATAAAATACAAATAATAAAAATTAAATCCTAATTTCTTTAATCGTCACCTTTTAGAATTGTAATTTTGTATTATTTTAATACACTATTATTTCCATTCGTCATAACTTCCATTTTCAACTGATAGCACATTACGATTTTCTTAACGAAATATGTATATATATATATATATATATATAACTATTCTAATTTAAGTTAATGTTAAATTCATATTTAATTGAATAATATTCTGTTATTCCCTGACAAACAAATTATTCCCTGATAGTAATTTATGTACTATATAAACTAGATGCTCATTAGGTAAACAAATTTGATTTTCAGCTAGAAATAAACAAATTCTGGTCCATGAACATTACTTAGAAAATATTTTATTCGTAGAACGAATGTTATTTTTATTAGTACATTTCAATTATATAATCGAGAATTTTACAATAGATCTAGGTATAAAAAAATAAAAAGAATTTTTTTTCGCAATATAAGTTGACAAATTTTATTGCGAAATTCTATCATTTAATAAAAATGCAAATGAACAAATGTTAAAATTGAAAAATAAATTAAAAATTATTTTTGTTCTACTATCGTACATCCATATTCATTTTTTTAAAAAAAGAACAGCACGTTGGTAAACAAATTTGTTAGAATTGTAATCTCTAATCTGTTAAATTCGTTACTTAACAATTTAATTTTTACATAATATACCTGTACTCTAAGACAATAGATTCAACTAGGATTTATAAGACAAAATATATGTAACCAAATGAAAAATTATCCATTGTTAATTATTTTATATTTAAATAAATATGCACATACTTGAAGTTTAAAATTTTTTGTATTTAAAATATTTTGTATTTGAGATTTATTTAATATATTTTTTTTAATATTTTATAAAAATAGGCTATAGGAATATATAAAATCCACGTTTTATTATTAAAATACAAAATATAAATTGAATTTTTTTCTTGTATGACCTATTTTTTAATAATTTCATTTAAAATTAATTAAAATTATAAATACAATTGTTTTAGAAATATCTTTTCCAAATTATCAAATTCATATAACTATTATATAAATCAGCAGCAACAATAATCTCTATCTACTGTCAAATGAAAGCCTTTTTCAAAAAAAATCTTCATCCAAATTACATATCTTCAATTCCACATCGACTAATTTTCTTATGTCTCTATCGCATCTATTCTTGTTTTTTTTTTATTGGGACTTATTATATATCTGAATTTCGAATCAGGAATTTCTATTATCTGTCGGTGACATATTATTGCTATATAATCGACCTATTTTCATTTTAAACCTTTCACTATTGTTAATTATCTGATTTTTTTTATCACATCCACTCGTTTCTTTTCTTTTATCTACGTATTATTCCTAGCTGGCATTTTCCATACTTCTCTATGTTGTCTAGAATCATTGAATTATTTCACTGCTTAAATGAGAACAGATAGGATCATTGATCAAAAAGTTTCTTCTTCTATAAAGAAAATACATGATTTCATAAAATAAAAATTTCTTCTAAATTGTCATTCCACTTTTATTCTCCTATTTACTTTATGTATAAATATTTGATTTGTGTTAATTACTTGTTCTAAGTACATATTTTTTTTAACTTCTACTATATCTAATCTCTTTGATTCAATTCTCCCCTAATCTACTAATTCATTGTACATTTCTTTTGTCCTAATATGAACGAGTAATATATATATGTATATATATATATATATATATATATATATATATATATATATATATATATATATATATATGGAAATAGTTTGTATATACATTTTAATAAATTACCCAAATTATAATTATATCGTTCATCAAATGTTTCGTTAAAATATAAAAATAATTCCATAATAAAATTGATCAATAAACCCGAAATATAAATTGATAGTAATAATAACTTTAATTTATATTGTATGTATACCAAATTAGTCTAAATGCCAAAAGGCAATAAACTAATTATGTTTTTGTGGTCTTCATAAATCTAGCCGACAAAAATTACACAATAACCGTAAACAAATGAGATTATCTACATATTTATCTTGAATTAATGTTCTTTTTTTGAACAATTATTTTTTCATCATTCATTTCGTTACGAAAATATTTTTTTGAACATTAATTTAAATTTTATACTCAGGTATAATTTATATTACCTACTACGTTTTTCATATTTTAATTTATTATACTTTAATTTAAAACTATCAGCCTATGGTTAAAAATGATATTAAATTAAATTAAAATTAAACGTGAATAATTTTCAAGTTAACATTTTTATTTTCAACTAATAGTTATATTTAAATGGACATGGTCGAATTAAAACTCTATCAAATATTTAGCAAACTCGAATTAGAAGCAATAATATCCAGATATTCATGATATTAGAGAAACCAATTAGCAGAGAATACAACATTCGATAATTCAAAGACCAATATACATACACACACATACATACATATATATATATTAACAATTTGTTGCAATATTTTCAATACTTTATAATTGTATTTTTATAGAAAATATGAATGTATAATTTTTTGTGAAAATCTAATTAAAAATTCTACTTAAAGTTCATTATTGAAGTTATTATTACTAATCGTTTATATAAAATATTATTAAATAAACTAATCTAATAGTATCACAACTTATAAATTTTAACAAGCATTTTAAATACAAATATAATGATGTTTTAAAATGTAGTAATGTTCTGTTAATAAGAACTCAAATATTTCAACCTATTCAATGTCAACACGAATGAATCGTTATAATTTTTGTAAATTACTAATTCATCGTGCTAGTTGCCACATTATAGGCACTTCTAAAACCTTTTAGAGTCATGAAAATAATTACTTATTATAAATGAGCATTTTTGGATGACGTAAGTTTAAATTAATGATCATTGCAAGTTTAAACTTGTGTAGTTTATTAATATAATCAAGATGAAAAAAATTTAAAAACCATTAATGTGAGTTAAACGGATTTTTACATTCTTGTTTATATATATATATATATATATATATATATATATATATATATATATAAAATTATTAAAATCTGCTTATTCATTGAATACCCAAAATAATCTTAATGGTTATCATATCAAAGTGACTTAACTTGAAAATAAAATTAATTTCATTTACATTATACCTACTCATTTGAAGAAGCAGCGAAAATCAACACATAGAAGCAGACCACACAGTGGCTCATCATCATCGATGAACTTGATTGATGCATTCATGAATATATGTGGATGATGAGTTAATTATTTTCAGCCGGCAACCAAACATTGAATTTGACGTGCGGGGAACAAGAGGTGTTAAAACCAGTGCCTTCATTTATAGACTTACATATGAACAAATATGTGAGTGTTTGTGTGTGTGTGTTTATATATATATATATATATATATATATATATATATATATATATATATACGTGCATATACGATTTCGATTTCATTTAAATATCATATTTAATATAAGAAAAATTCGTTGTTACTGTTTTGACAAATAATAAAATATTTCAAATACAACTTACTAATTAATTAAAATTATTAACAATATTAAAAATAAATATCTTGTTAAAATATATAATTATTTCTATCTTTGAAGAGAAGATTAAATAATTTTGTATAACTATAAAAAAGTAGAAATAAAGAAAAAAGTTATTATAGTGAACAAAATATTCTTCAAATAATGCTATTAATATTCTTTATGAAAATACAGCTCTATATCAATAGATGTAATAACGTACATAAAATATTTTAATTTTAATGAATCCTTAAATCATGAATTAAAGATAATTATGTATAATTCTTTTTAGTAATAAGAATATAAAGATTTCTGCATTTATATTTGCAACTATTTAACTTAATATTTGCACAAATATTAACACAATATGATTATGTGCAAACTAAAAAATGCTATTTATATTTTTCAATATTTTAAAATAACAGTTCATGTCACTTTTATATATAATATAGACTTTTTGGAATAATAAATGCTTTTAAAATATTCTGTACTTCTCAACAAAAAAATTTTGTTTTAAAACTATTATTTAAATCTAATTTTTATATAACCATTTTTGAACTATTAATTACTTAATTTAACTATTAATTTAAAAAATTTCATTCAATATTCACTAAATCGAATCTTATTTAATATATATATATATATATATATATATATATTTATATATATATGTGTGTGTGTGTGTGTGTGTGTGTACATATATGTATGTATAATTGCCAAATCTATAACGTAAATTGCATGAAAAGTGACGACTACTAAAAGTAAGGTAGCTACATGAATTTCTCACATATCTTAGAAGAGGGAAATATCCAAAGTCCGTAACCGCGATTATACTAAATCACCTTTCATGGTGGCCCCTATCACACTTTAGTAAAATTAGTCAGCCCTTTTTACGGCCTAGTGCATTCACTTTAAATTAGTTTTTTAATACCTCTACCAAAGAAGACTGCTGATTTCAATTAATTTATTTCATATATGACATACGTATAATAGATAATCATTCATATTTATACAATTTCAAATAATTCGTCAAAATTTAATACTAACATATAATTTATCAAATATTCAAATTCTTTTCAAGTAAATTTTCAATTTATAATAAAGGAAAATGTATCAATACAATATTTTATTCATTAAATATTGATTTAACCTTATATTAATAATTCTTATTATTACAAAATAATATTTTATTTTTACTCAAAAACATATTTTTTATAAATCAGTATATATATATATATATGTGTGTGTGTGTGTGTGTGTGTGTGTGTGTGTGTAAAAAAATAAAAATATATGATTTTAATAAAAACCAATTTAAAGTACATGTTAACAAAAAAATTAATTATTTTTATAAAAATAAAATGATTAAAATATATTACCACTGTCTAAACCATAATTTAAATAATTAAATCTCAATAGTCTATAATATTAAATTTATTATAGTTTTTCAAGCAAAATATTTCATTAAAATACCACCTTAAAAAATTGAAATAATTTAGAAGAACTGCATTTAATATCCGCTTATAAAGTTTGGGTTTTCCATACAATTTAATCATACACACAAATACTTAATTTTGTATCTGTATATCTATATAAATAATATTTTACTCTTAATAGATTGTCGAATACAAATATTTTACGTAAATTATTTAAATATTAAAAATAAATAAAAAGCATTTAAATTGTTTTTTACATAAATGTAATATATCTTGCATTTAATTTACGATGTCCTAGAACAATGTATCATTTGCAGAATAATATACTCATAATACAAATTTTTATAACCAATTCTTACATTATACATTTTTAAACCTTTATTTTATTTTCAGTATGTAAATGTATGATTAATAATGAAATATATAATTCATTCAGTCAACAAGCATTAAACATTTATCGATAATCCAGAAATGTAATAAATATTCTTTGAACTAAAATAAACTTTACAATTGAAACGATATTATAGTAGCTGTTTTATTGTTGTGCCTTATAAATTTAAGTACTGTTACATAAATATTAATTCAACAAAAAGCAATACAGTATTCTGAAGCAGGTTGTCAACCATAAAATTCCAACATTGCACGTCAAATGGCGCGCCAGGAGGTGTACATTATCTCTATATAGAGTAGTTGTCAATCAAATTCAAGTGGAACAACATATTAAATCACAGTTGTCCATAAATAAACAGGCACAAGCTGTGGTGAGACCAGTGACATGGTCAATTTTTTCGGAAAAAAAAACTCTATTTAGGTAGAACTCACGATGTGTATTAATGTGGCTACCTACTCAAGACTCAACTTGTATGAATAATGAAAAAGACTGAATTCGTACAAGTGAAGAATTTTAAATTTATTTGTGATAAATATGTTGTACACGAGACGTAAAACCAATAAAAAAATGTACATTCCGTACAACAAAACCAAATTGTTCACATCTCATAACACATTATTACAAATCGATTCACTAAATTAACACGTTTTATATTATTTCCATATTATGCTATATTATATAAATCTAGAAAGTAAAAGTACAATTATAATGCAAGTCACTCTTATTTAGAATATAAAATAAACTACAAAATGTGTTTAAAAACGTAACTATATCCAGTTTGATTACATCTGATAGATCTTTACTATATTTGTCAAGAGTTTCTTTATTATTGTACTTATTGAATTTCTTTAAATTCACATTTCAATTATAACCTCATGTAAATCTTTTTTTTTCATGGTAATTAAAATAATATATAAATAATGTGAATAAATCTAACCAATTTCATTAATTATATATACCAAATTCATAAAAAATATATCTATAATTTTTATTGACCTTAAAGTTAATTATAAATGAAAAATATAAATATAAATTAATATCGTAATTAAACTATATCAATAGTAAAGTAATAAAATAAACAAATTCATAATTTTGTATTTAAGTTTTTTTACCCATCTATTTAATAATTTTATAAACTTATATTTGAAGTTTCAATCTGGTAGACCATATTTATTATAAAAAAAAAAAACATTAATATTGTTAAACTACAAACAACAAGTCTATTATTTCTTAATGTTTATCTATTTTTTTCAATATAATATTAAAAATCATTTTCTACTCCTCTCTCTCTCCCTCTCTCTCTCTCTCTCCCTATATATATATATATATATATATATATATATATATATATATATATACATGTAAATAATACGAAAAAGAAGAATCGGTATGAAAACAAGATTTTATAAGTATTCAATTATTATATTTTCTCCACTTTTTCACCAAAGTATATTTGTATGTCTATACCATCATCTTCAATCGTTATTATATATTAAAAGATTATATAATACCGTATTCTGAAAAAGATGGAATGATTATTAGAAAATGTATTAACAAAAAGTGAACATTAATAATTATTGAACTTTTTTAAAAAGAATATTTTGATATTAGAAAACGAGTTCTTTATAATAAAATTACATGTTTACATTCTATATATTGATATTAAATTTTATTGTATACTTAATTTTCTTAATTTTTTTACTTTTTTAAACCTATTTAAATATTCATGATATTTACAAACTTCACATAGCATAACAATATAAAATAAATTTAATTTTTATATAAGTTTAATTTTTATTAATAATTTGATAGTTAGTAATGGACTTTTCAAACGTAAAACTCCTTAAAAAATTACAATTAATATTTTCTTCAAAAACTATATCTGTGTATATAATATAAAGTTATTTCATCTTTATTTTTATTTTTTTCTGCTTAATCACTAAAATAATATTTTATTCATATTATTTTAATACACTTATTTTAGTTTTTTTTTACTTGATTTTTTCTAAAAGTACAATACAAATATTTGAGTTATAATTTAACTTCCAACACCACTAAATATTAAAATCTTCAATAATTAATTATTATTCAGTTTATTTGTTTATAACAACAATAAGCTACGATGCACATTCCAGCGACGATACCATTATTGTCAGAGTAATGCGATACATTACATTTTATAACACAACGCTCTAAAGATGATGAATCTCCATCGAAATGTACATTAGGTTATTGTTGTTACAAACAAACAAAATAAACAATAGTAATTATTAAACATTTTCTAATATCTTGTAATGTTGAAGATAATAATTTATTTGTGTGAAAATAAATTTGTCACAATTTCAAAACAAATAATAATTATATTTTTAATTAATAATGATTAAAAATAGATTGCTCTTTTAATAATTAATACTATATATTGTTATTTTTTAAAAAATTAGTAAAAAATATTTTTAATAATTATCAATGCTTTGAAAAATTGTTTAGTGATTTATATACATTTGCATATTCAATTATTGTATATATATATATATATATATATATATATATATATATATATATATATATATATATATATATATAATAAATTAAATTTATAAATGAAATGATTTTTTAAAAAAAATAACTTTAATTTCTATTTTGCTCTGATACGATCAGTTTTTTTAAATATTTAAATAAAATTGTAGATTATTTTACCTGTTACCAAAAAAAGAAACATGATGATCATATAATCAATAAACGAGAGAACATGATAGAAACTAATCGAACGACATCCTGTTGATTAACATTCGCTATTTAAATCATTCGTCGAGCTTAGTAAGATCAGAAATATTCACTTCGTAAAAAACCTAATTACAGGTATGAATCAAATAAAGCTATCTATATTTTTATATGCATCATCGCCAACCGTGCACCACATTATGAATTCGTAATATGAAAAGAATTCGACATGCTGAACAATCACCTGACTTTAAATATAAAACATAGAAAAAGAAATCTGGGCCCATATGTAACATTGATTGCACGGCAACGAACCACTGCTATATGCCGCGAGCATCCATCTTCAGCCGCCAGACGGAGCGTGGGAACATCAAATATTGTCACAAATATTCTCCCTACAAGATGCGCGATGAACACTTTGATTTCTCTTGTTTATGTAATTCTTTCCTAACAAATACTTATCGACCATGATACTGGTCAGATTCCGATATAGGAATTCGTTTAAGTTGATATCAATGTTTGTTTCACGAATTGTATGGGTTTTTTCTGGAAGACTCAGAGCCGGTTTTAATCATTGACGAAGAATTTATGAAGTAACGCTATTTACAATGTATCTCACAATCTTCTTACACATATGTAATGCACGTGTATATATATATATATATATATATATATATATATATATATATATATATATATGTAAAAACATTCAAAAAAGAAGTAATATATTTAAAATTAATTAAATTCAAAAAAAAAATATCTAGATTTCTACACATATATCTTACTCAGTGTACAAAAATTTCTCTAAGAAAGTATAAATCAGATTAAAAAATACTTTTATTAAATTTATTATAAAGTTTCAGTGCTCTGAAAAACCTTTACATTCGAAGTTAATATTAACATGCACAAATAAATTCTTATCATACCATTGCATTCTTTTCAAAATTTATTCAATAGCTGCTTTTGAAAGAATTCAAACATCAGAATATATTAAATTCTCTAGACAGTTGTCAATCAAAATATGCAGTTTTACGTATGCTGTACCTCCAGTTATTTGCAGAATGCTTTGTTACTGTAGTCGTACTTGAAAATTCCACTCATTTTATCTGCCTTCGCTGACAAATTCATGCATTTCCTTTGATATAAATTTTGTCGTACGTTTAACGGTTATATTCAAGTTATAAAATTCACTTACATATATATATATATATATATATATATAAAATAATTTGTAAAAATACTATGTGACAAGTATTTAATTATTAGATAAATTTAAGATAAAGCTTTATATTTCAATGACTGCAAAAACTTCAGCGCATAATTAACACCCTTTTTTAAAAAAACTATTTTTAACGCAACATTTTTACTGACACAAATTTATTTTTCAAAACTAACAAATAATTAAAGGTTTAAATATAAAATATTACAAAGAACAAATTCTTCCTTAACTTAACGCTGTTCAAATATACTTCTGTATGTACTTATAAATTAATTATTTAAAAGTAAATTTTTAATTAATTTATGAAATTAATAATTTTATAAACATATTACTTTATATATATAAAATACAGAATATATCATAAAATAATTTAAATTTAAACGAATTAATCATTTACTCAGATAATTTCAATTGAGCGGTTATAAGTTTTTTCATTGAAATATTTTATTTTTTAATTTCTTTTTTTTATTACTCACTGATAGCATTGTATAGGGCCATCCAAATGTAATGCCTAGATTTATATTTTATTAAAAATAAACAAAAAAAAGCTATATACATGTTTCTCTACACACCACCCTAAACATATGTTTCTTTTTATAAAACAAATCTAGGTGTACATTTGGATGACCTTCTATATCTACAATATCTGAGTAATATATAAAATATGTATAAATTCAAAACATCATAAAGCACAGGTATATATATATATATATATATATATATATATATATACTAGTATATAAATTAACAAGCAGATATTATTTTTATTGAAAATTATTTTTATAGAAAAATTTGTTTTAAAAATACTTACAAATTAAAGTCATACATTATTTAAAACACTCGAAAATACGAACAGAAATTACATACACACACACACACACACATATATATATATATATATATATATATACATTGATTTTTAGAAATTATATGTCTGGAATTCAAATCTTCAATTTCAGATATTGTATATAATTTTTTACTTGCTATAATCATTAAATCAATAGAGTATTGATATAATATACAAAATTGGGAAATATCCTAAACTATAAAGGTTTCAATACAAAAATGGTAACGATTATTTTTAATCTATGTAAATATTTTGAATATATTTTTTCATTTCTGAATAAAAAGTTATTTTATAAAAATAAAGTTCAATAAAGACTTGTTTATAATATAAATTTCATAACTAAAAAAAAATGTTAAACATAAAGTGTTTAAGTAATAAAATAACAACAAATATAAATATTCATTATTTGGACTTCTTTTAGAGTAACATTTTTGTGGAAAATGAAAGGCACACTAAATATTCCATGCTATTTTTTTACAATTTCAATCTAATTTTTGGGTAACTCAAAAAATAATATTAATATTTTTTTAATTTTTAAATTTTATTACAAATATTTAACGGTAAACAGTGTTAAAAAATGTTCAATTAGGCCAATGACTAATGTTCAGAACAACCATTTAAAATAACATAAAGAACTACTCAACCAAAACTGGAAAATAATATATTAATGAAATGAGTCAATATTGCAAATGAGTGTACCAGGTGTGCATTAAATTTGACATTAAATTATACAGTTTATCAAATTGTCTCAAGTCAAGAGAAATTCAATAAACGCACCGAATAAATTAATCGTTACAGATGACGAAATAACTTTATTATTATTTTGATTCATAGAACATGAATTTATAAAAAAAATACAATTTCAACAATAGCAGAACCATTTTCAACTCTTAAATAAAAAATAGTTTTAGAAATTGAATAAATAATTTAAATAACAGTATTAAAACTTCTTTTTTATTCCTTTCATATTTTTTGCAATAATATAACCTCTTGCAGAAATATTAATTGAAATCTATTCATCTTATTTAACTGAGAAAAAATAATTAGTTTACATTCTTATCTTCGTTTTATGTGGAACTGTTGAATTTTTATACACTTGATAAAAAAATTAATATGCAGTATATTAAATCATTACTTTTACTTCTCTTTATGTTTTAATTGTCTTTTGTGGCCATTAAATAAATCAAATTTATAAAGTAACTTTTCAAAAAAACAAAACAATTTAAAAATTATTAAATTGAATAAAATAGAAAAAAATATGTTCACGTTTGAAAAACACCTACAAGTATCATAAAAATATTAAAAAATAATTAAAATCTTAAAGTTCTTTAATTTTTTTTATTCTTAACTCTGTATACAAATATCAATAAAATAAATAAATGGCTGTAAATTTTTAATTTTGTGTTAATTTTTACATAGTATTATTTAGAAATAATTACGCGATTAAAAAGAAACTTAAAAATAATAGTTTATAAAGAGGTATGTATACAAAACTTATCCGTCAGTTAATTCCTTTCAGTTCTTTCTCACACTATATTGACGGAAATAATAACTCTCGCGCGATTTGCTTTAATCCATTACCTTTATTGTATTTTTTCTACCCTGAAAATAATTACGTTAATACGAAACGAATGGAAGCATCTAAAAGCATGTTAGACAAGTCTATTAACACTGTCTAGGAATGTGAATTTTATTCGACTTCACGTGGTGTTTTATAACTGTATTGTTTTCTATTATCACACAGGAGCGTATATTTAAAATACATTATTTATATATAACAATATTAATTTATATGAATATAATTTTGATATCATTTTTAACATAAATTAATTTAACTGTTCAATTTCATAAACTCCAATCAAAAGATATCGATAGAATATATATATATATATATATATATATATATATATATATATATATATATATATATATATATATATATATATACATGTTTCAGCAAAAAAATGTTTTTAATTAAATAAATTTTATTTTTATTAAAATCTAAAATTCTATAAACATTAACTAAAACTTGTATCATGAAAATGATTTTTTTTATTTGTCCTATTGTACTATAAAATTATCTACGAAAATTATTAAAATATAAACTTATCAGAAAAAAGTAAAAATAATTTATTATTTTTTAAAAAATATTTTTGCAATTTTGATACTCTTTTAATAAATTTGGTTTCATATTTGTTTTTGTACTATTAATGTTACAAACAATTTCAATCTTTTTTTTTAAAAAAAAGCAAACAGCTGAATTATTATTTATTATAAGTAATATAAAATTTAATTATAATAGTAAATTCACGTAAACATACGAATAAAAAATATTACATTTCACTGAAAGTACAAAATATATTCACAAAAACTTTAGACTTCTATTGAAAAAAACAAAACCTAAGATGTAACGTCGGCAGGCTAGGAAGTAACGTCGGTAGGCTAGGATGTAATGCCGGTAGACTGGGAAGTAATATTTACATAGAAAACATAAATCATACAAATCTTTTAAAAAAATACAAATAAAATAATAAAAATATGTTACTAAAGTTATAAATCTTCAATTCTTCGACTTTATAACCATTATTAAGTATCGATTTGTTTTCCGTTTGCCGTTCTCATGATTTACGATATTTCATTTCGTGTTACTACGCCTCTGTTGGCAACCCTTTCGAACAAGTCACATAAGCATCACATAATTCCATGTGGCAGCATAATGCGGTTTTATTATATTTTAGTCATTTTTTATGATGCCCACCTTTAGTCACTCGTCCATACAAATGAATTAACACTACATTAATTTTACAACTCCGCGTTTCCTGTCCCTAATTGCTTGTGTGTAGTTTGTTTTATTATTTTATTAATATGTTGATGGTAAAACGTTCATTAATTAGTTGTCTCCATTGAATTGACTCGTGGGTGTAAAAGTAATACTTAATTCGTCGAAAATGCAATTAAAATTGTTCATAAAATCAAAATAAATCAGAATCAATCATATGAAAATTGAATACATCAATTGAAATTGAAATAAATTTATTATATATATATATATAAACTAATTATTTCAAATGTCCTAAGATAATACACATAAGACTAATTTCAACGATAAGATATACTCGTGCCTTTTAGTACATATTATTCTGTTTAATTTTATTCATATAAATTCTAGCTAATAAATTCAAACTTAATAGTAATAGATATCATAAAATAAAGTGCAAAAAACATTTATTACATTTAGTAGGATCTTTCAAAACAAATATTTAGATACGAGGAAACTGTTGACAATATATATAGAAAGAGAAAGAGAGAGAAATATTCAATAATTTTGCTATAAAATAAATATTTATCAAAAAAACAAACTTCGTTGAATAATATTATAATAGAACGTATTTAAATTTGATTTTTTAATAAAATAGTAACTGTTGATATCACCAATTTTTTTAAAAATTCAGAAACAAATTATTGTTCACCATATCATTAATTTCAGAAAATTTAATTTTATGGTATCATGCCATTAATATGATATCCTTAACAAAATACACAATAAAATAAAAAATTAATAATAAGAAATTATTAAATAAACTCATTTATAAAATTGTTGACGTGAAAATGCTCATTTTGTAAAAAAAATGATTTACTATAATTCAAAACCAATTGCGAGATTTAAATTCATTTCTACATTAATATTTTTACATTATAACTTTTATATATATATATATATATATATATAATTAACTTACATATTTATAAAAAGAACAAATAATTATTTTTAAATCGCATCAAAAACTTTTACGATAATAAATTCCTATGTACGAGATGTAATTGTACTAGAAAATATTCCAAGAACTATTTAAATAAGCGCTAACTATAATGTGAAGCATTTTATTTTAATAGTTTTATCCTGAACACAAAAAATCAAACTCATTTTTCATAGAAATTTCAAATAAAAACTGTGAATAATAGTGTCACAAATGTGAAATTATACGGCATTTTGAACTATCACTTCTATACCTATTGATCGAGATACATTTTTTTTATATTGATCCATAAAAAAGAATCAATCCATTTCTCTGAATTGTACAAATATATGTATACAGCAAACAGAAACAAATTCTATTATTTTTTTCTTTATTGTATAAATGAAAATCATTTCGAAACATTATAGTATGGTTTAATTCATGTTTTTCTTATTTTTATTTATGTTAGTTTGAAAAGATGAATCTTTAATTGGTGGTTGGATTCTGAATTTTTTTATTGTTCACTTTTAAAATTGCTATATATATATATATACATATATATATATATATATATATATATATATATATAAATATATATTTTCAATTATTTAATGAACAAAATATATTTTTCAATTATTTACAATATTATTAAAATTTAATATATATAACTATATATATATATATATATATATATATATATATATATAGCAACACTAAAAATTTCTAACAATAAAATTTATAAAATAAATTAGTTAATTAACTCATTAATTAACTAAAATTTAACAATCAATTATTATACATGAATATCCGTTATTGAAAATTATGACATTTAATGAAATACATATATTTATCACAGATTAACTATATTTTTTAATTTTTATTTTTTTCATTTTTGAATCAAAATATGTATTTAAATTTGAATTCATGTATTATAAATATTTGATAATAAAAAAGCAAATTCTAAAAAAAATTACTTACAAAATTTTTGTTCAATATAAAATATAGACAATTGATATATTTGTTCAATCATATTCACTAAATTTACTTTCTACTAAATTTAATTCTTTTAAATAATCTACAATTCATAAATGATAACCTTTATAACAACGCTGTGTCATAAATAAAAATACTGTACCTACAAATTGATAAAAATGTAGCATTATATTAAAAAAAACAAAATAATAACAAGCTAATATGATAGAGTAGTTCGAAACCTTCAAAAATTTAAAAATACAGATGAAATTTTTCTTAACATTTCTATTTCTCAATAATTTTAATATCTTTTCCTGAACGTCTGAATACCCATTTATATATAATAAAAAAATAACAATCAATACAAGTATTTTTTATTCATAAATTCTATTAAAAATGACAATAACTTTTTACTAACTATTCATATATAACTGGAAAAATATATAAACTTGTTAGATATAATATAAAATTCTGTAATCCATTGATTACAGATTTTTTTTAAAAAAATATTACAATTAGTATTATTTAATATTAAATAATTTCATAAAATAAACCACTATCTCTTCAGTTCCGATAGTAATTTAAGAAATAATAGTTTAGACAATAAAAATTAACCTGAATTAAAAATAAATATAAATATATATATATATAAAATAATGAGACATAATTAAATTATTAGTTATACTTAATACTAATTTCTTAAAAAAATATTAGTATTTGATAATATATTGATTTTATTAATGAATTTTCCATATAACTGAATAAAAAGGTTATTATTTCTTTAAAAAAATACTTTTTTATTTAAAAAAATGTACGAGAGAATTCTCTATTCTTTATATATATTATTCGCATCAATATGTATGTTATTCATGTTCAAATCATCAATTATTCATATTTTAATACTTAAACTCTCGAAAAGTTGTTTTCATTTTTATAAATTGATCTAACTTTCTATTTTTAAACATTATACAATAAACTGATGTAGCAATGTTATATTACCAAAATAAATAAGTAAATAAACGAAGTACAGCAATAGTCCGAGCTCGGTTGCATTTTTTTTATTTGCTCTATTCAATAATAGACATTAATACAATATCGTGACTACACATAGAGACCATCAAGCGTGCCTTGCACGTGACTTGACCTTAAGATGTTTCCGGCTCGGTGGCATCACAGAACGTTGCTCAAGTCACAGTGAAGACAACACACATCCGATCTAATAGCGTAATTATAATCATCTCACTGTTGCACAAACACCCATCTCGGCAAATGATATCTTGAAAGGTAGGGATGAATGAGGAATGCACGGCGTCATGCCTAGTGGTGGGAATGAAATAAGAACTCGCCGGCAGCGATAGACAGGCCCCCGGAACAAAAATAATCTCATAATAGAAACCACCCATCTAGGTTTTGTATCTCACACGGCAAATTCCAACCGCAGCACTTTGATCGGCTTAACTGAAAATGATAGCAGTAATAGACAGGAGTGTAATCGGTTTAGTACGTACAGTAAGCGAACCCCGTAAATCGAATTAAAAATCGAAAAACTCTCGTTTCAGTCACATTGTTCTTTTGAAGAAAAACACGATAATACATCTAATATATTCATGCAAATAAAAATTCTCGTCTTGTTTCATTTAATAATATTATTATTCATAATTTCAAACGTGAAATGAATCTTTACACTTTTTGATCAGTTTTTTATTAAACTACTACAAAATTAATCATTTTTATTCCTAAAAAATATTGGGAAAGAATTTTTCTATAATATTTTTTCCATACAATCTGGAAATATTTAGATTTTATTGAAATTGTATAATATTATATTATTATAACATTACATCTAATCTATTTGCTTATTCTAATTTCATAACTTCTATAAGTTTGCATAAAGAATAGAAAAATGTTTACAAAATAATCAACTTTAATAAAATTGACTTTAACGACATTATTATGTTTTTTAAAAAATGTATATTTTTCTATCTTTTGATAAACATTTCATTATAATCCATCTTTTTATGATTAATATAAAAATTATTTTTCAAATAATAAAATCTTACTTAAAAACAAGATGGACTGTAGAATTAATAAGTACTACTATTATAATAATAAGGGCCATCTAAATGTGATGCCTAGATTTGTGTTTTATTAAAAAAAACATATGTATAGGGTCGTGTATATGGAAACATGTGTATAGTTTCTTTTTAATAATGCAATAATCTAGACGTCGCATTGGGATGACCGTATATTTTATTAATACAGTCAATTAAACATTCACTTAATGTACGTTTACTAACAATTTCGAAAAACAAATAATTGTGTATTCAGGTTATCTTGAAATTTAAAGTAAACAGTTTTTTATTGTATATTATTCGAAATGCATTTCATATGCAATCACACCATATATGCTTACTTAAATTCATTAGCATTATTGAAAATCGATTGCAGATTCTTAAATACAATATAACCAATGAATATTTGTTCATGAGTATCCATAATGTATTTATTTCAACAAAAAACGAGTCTTTCATTAAAATTACAGTTTATATATATATATATATATATATATATATATATATATATATATATATATATATATATCAAGATAACAAACCAAACAAATAAGAAAATAATAAAGAGCTATAATTTTTTTATTATTTGGTATCAAAAACTTGAGAAAAGCAATAACTTTGTGAGTCTAGTTATAATAAAAATAATCAGATCTCTTACTCTTACAATAATACTGCGAGAGAACTATTCAGATCTTTATTGTTAACGTTTCAAATTTAAACTGCAGTAAATTGTCATAAATAATTATTCAATACAGACAATTTTATAGCATATTATATATATATATATATATATATATATATATATATGTATATACATCAAAAAAAATCATTACTCCAACTTTTTTTTAAAAAAAACATAATTCTTATATTCTAATAATGATTAATAATTTATTTACGCATTCAAATAAAGAAATATTCGTTGAGCACGGTGACAGGGTAAGATTTTTCATTGTAGCTCTGTTAGTTTCTCAGATTAGAATATAGCATGCAACCTAATATTATTATGGAAGAAAATGACTACTTAATTTTTTTCGTAAAATGTGTTTTTGAATCTATGTTCTATTATTTATCCAATTGCCTCAACTGTTAACTATAGCAGTCTAAAATGACTGTCTGACCAGATTGCAAACATACTCATAAAAAATAACTATTAGATCGTGTAATGTAAAAAAGTCGGATTTTTATTTTATTTCCGATGTAATAATCCGATATTTCATGTTACACGACCTAATACTTATTTATATATTTGACCAGATAAACAAGAATATTTACATTAATTAATATTTCATTCTGGTATTTAAATAGAATCTTATTGTAATTAGGACTTATTCATAACTTTTGATTTTAGGATATTCAAAGAATATATATATATATATATATATATATATATATATATATATATATATATATATATATATATATATATATATATATATATATATATATATATATATATATATATATATATATATATATATATATATATATATATATATATATATATATATACATTATTCTTAGTACTTTCTAACAATTTATATGGAACCTATTTTCTATCTTTTTTAGTTTTCCGCATTTTTGCAATTCTATACAGTATATTATATTTAATTTTTTTGTAACACTATTTCAAATTCTTCTCCTGTAGTCACAGGAAGTCACTAATTTTAAACTTTCAAAACGAATCATAACACGCAATTTCGACAAATAAACTGACGTCTGCAATAATTTTATGTTGGTTAAATAAAAATAACATACAATAACGAATACAAAACACAACTAAGTACATGTAATTAAAATCTGAATTTCTTGCTGCAATGTCAAATGAATTTTACATGAATATGTGTCATGAGATATAAAATTCGAAATCAAAATTATTTTTCACTTAAAAATATTCAAAAGGTTATTAACGATTATATAAGATTTACTATCTTCATTCTGAAATATTGAAAACACTTTTTAAGAAGAAATTACTCCACCGTGTCACAACATTTCATAGCAACATTCAATATTCACTTATAGTTCATATTTTCATATACCCATTACGATCACCATGTTGTTATCTCAGAATTTAGTATATAAAATATTATCGAAAATGTAAACATACAAATTTGGTGATATGAAAGAATGATTTTTATATTTAAAAATGAATTGCTACTGAATATAATTGATTTGTACTAAAATGATTGATTGTTAAGAATTTAATTTCAATGCAATTTATATGAAAAAATATTTTTTTTAATAAAATATTTACAATTCATGTTTTCTATATTCAAAAAAGTTTATGTATAACAAATCGTCTTATTACTAAACTAAGAATTCAATTCTTTGTATACTTTTTACAATATTTATAAAGCAAACAAATCTATTAACATAAATGTAGACATTTATGTTAGAACATATTCGTTTTGAATTAAATTTAGTCATACTCTTACTTTCACTATACCTTTCTATCATCTATTTATGCATATATATATATATATATATATATATATATATATATGTGTGTGTGTGTGTGTGTATGTGTGTGTACATTTAATCTTAAATATATTTATGTAAATATTTGTTCTCAGTACGTACCTGCACGACATAAAAGTGTCTGTTGGTGCTGTAGGCTAATAACGCGGCTCGATTTAAACAGAATCTCATTTTCCACCCGCGCGGCGTGACTAACCACCGTTCTTTGTTCTGATGCGCAGCCCTAACCACCGTACACGTCCGCCCCAAATATCTTCATTACAATATATATTCGACACTTTAGTTCACTGCCATCGCTAATTCATTTCACGAAATGTAAATTGCTGAAATATTTGACTATTATATACAAAACCAAATCCGATAAATAATATATTTAATAAATATCCAAACTCAGAACTTAATTTTAATAAATTACAACATAAAATGATACAGGCGGTGCATAATAAGAGAGTAATTTCTGAATTAAATAATAGTTTACTAAAAATAATTGTGATAGGTCTTTTAATACGTATATTTATTTCAACTAATAGAAACATGTGAATAGTTTCTTTTGCTTCTTTTTAATAAAACACAAATCTAGGCGTTGCATTTGGATAACTCTCTTTCTCTCTCTCTCTCTCTCTCTCTCTTCTTAAATAATTTCCCAAAATTCTTCCATTATTTCCTGTCCGTGATTCATCTAACTCTCAGCTTCACTATACTTTATAATTTCATTCCTTCATCTTTAATAAAGTCTCTTTCTAGGTCTCTTTTTCATCTCTTGATTATCACACCATAATGATTTTTAACCTTCTATTGTCTTCTATTCTTGCTAATATCCTGCCCTTGCCCATTTCATCGATCTTATTTGTTCTATCAATTATCCTCGTCTGTTCTCGTATTTGTTAACAGATTTTCCAATCGCGTTTAGAAATTCCTAATATTATCCTTTCCATATTTCGCTTGGTTATTAAAAAAATTGCTTCATTTTTTCATCCAAAATCCAAGCTTTTGATCCATAAGTACAAACAGATAATACACATTGGTTATATTGTATTGGTTTTCTATTTATTCTCAATGATACTTTAATCTTTGTTATACTATTTATTCTTCCAAATGCTGTCCATATTGTCATAATTCTCGCTCAAATCTCTGATCATAGATCATCGTCATATCTTGATTTTTCCAGGTATTTTATTTCATCCACTTGTCCCAATCATTGACTCTTTGTTTAATTTCTTTCTCAACAAATCTATTAAACATGAATTTTTCCATATTTGTTTTTAAGCCAACTCTCCTACTTTTTTCTGAAAACATTTCAAATAATGTTTTTAACTCTTCTGGATTTTTTCTTATAAGTAGTAAATCATCAGTAAATCATAATTATAACAAATATTTTCCATTTATTTTAATAACTTCATTTTTGAAATTTGCCTCTCTTTACTTGATATAGGATTACATTAAATAATTTTGGCGACAAACTGTCTCCTTATCTGACCCCTTTCTCTAATATGATTTTCCCTAAGAAATCTTCCACTCTGATTTGGAGTGTTGTATTTTTATACAGCTCTTGTAATAATTCCAGATATTTTTTATTTATTCCTCACTCGTTCAGAAAGGAAAACAATGATGCAATGTATACTGAATCAAATGTATATAATTATATATTCTAAACACTTCGCATTTTTTCTGTAATCATAACTTTCGACTTTCTTCCTCATTGCTGTACATACATTGAATTTTCTTTTCTTTATTAATATGTCGAGAGGTTTTCCCGCTGTCTTTCTGCTAATCTCTTTTCCAGAAAATTTTAATCCATGACATTTATTGAAAAGTATCTTATTTCAACGAATACACAATTATTTTACAATTTTTTGGTGTCAACTAAAATTTTCTTTTTCGACATTTTATTCAAAACGATTTGAACAGCATATTTATGTAGCTGATTTTTATTTCATTTACTTTTATATTGTTTTTAATTGTTTTCTATCTTACTTTGTCACATTTGATACCCCACTTCCATATTACAGAATCTTTCATATAAACGTATTGTCAAAATTCTTTCTATTGTTCATGTCTACGTACCTACTAGCTGTGAGCTGTCCTCTGATAGCGAAAACTTGCTTGGACAAAGAAATATATACTTTGATGTATTAGTTTTATATCTATAGATAGTAGTGAAAACATTAAAGCTTCAATAAAAACAAAACATTCAAAATTTTATTGTTACTTTCTTTTTAAAATATTTCAAATAAAAAAAATAATTTTATTATGAATAAATAAAAATAAATAATTGAAGAAAATATCATTGTCTTCAAATAATTAGTAGTTTTTTAAACCTGTGAATTAAGTTAGAAAAAATGTTTTAGGAAATTTTAAAGGAAAATATAAATATTATCAGTGTTATATTGAAATTTTAAATTTATTTATAAAAAACTATAATAAAATTTACAAGTACGTCTAAATAAGTTAATAATTAAGTTATAGATTATAAAAATAATAGCGATTTTTTTTAATTTTATTGCAAAAGTTCTAATTTAGGACACATTTTTCATTGTTTATATATATTTATATATAAATACAATATTTAGTATATTTACAAGTATTGATAATTTACAAATAACATACATCAAGTATAAATAAATTAATGTTTTAAAATAATTCGTGTATAATGCAATATTTTTAATTAATATCTACTGATTATAAATTAGAAATATACTCGTAAATAATATATTTAAATATTTTCTCATTATGTTCAATTATATACAAGTTGTTTAGGTGACTAGCTATAACTAAAATTTTTTATACCTATTTTTTTAAAAAAATACATTCATTTTCAGCCCTAATTATTTTTGTCACCTTTTTTGTATATTTAAATATACTTAAACTGATTTCAGTCTTTAATTTACACACTCACATACTTAAATTTTCAACTTAAGATTAGTATAATACTGACAAATAGATCTCATATTCTGTTTACCAAATGAGAAAATTGACACATGACTGTGTATCAACGCAAAATTAAGTTATTGCTTACATAAAGCTGAACGTAATATTAAATGTGGCACTTTTGAAATTCATTAAAACCAATTTAAATACATACAAATATGTAAAAACTGAATTAACACATTTGTCATCAAAAATAAATAATTAAAAAAAAATTATAACATTATATATATATATATATATATATATATATATATATATATATATAAAACAAATTTCAATTTTAAAAAATATATGGACATAATCATGCATCTTGTATTAATAAAAATATAAATATTAAAATACAAAAATTATTTTACATGTATATATTTATCATTAGTATTCAATTTAGTGTTATTACAGTTATTATTTAACTCAAACACAACATAAATTAACATTTTCTTTCTTTATGTAATTATAAATTTGATACATTTTTTCAATACTGTTAATTTCAGAAAAGAGAATAAAAATATTGTAATTCTTATTTTAGTAATCACATCTTATTAAAAGTCAACTTAAAGATTAAATTGTTAATTTATGGTTTTTGTTATTTAGTAAAATATATAATACTTATAACTGTTTTTTGAGTTTGACACTTTTGTGAATCGGAAATATTAATAGAAAATCGTATATTATTTTATTAAAACGTCTTAGTATAACGATAAATACTGGCGACTTAAATCTTGTATAAAAATGAAAAATAGATAATAATATAACAAAAATAAAAACCTATTCTGTTAAACTTTTAAACTATTTTAATGAAATTGTAAAATAAATCACTGAAGTCTGAGAAATGTATAAAAATGGATCAATTAATTTTTCCAGATCACTGCTGTTTTTTTATTAGAGTAATGTTTTATAATTAAATACACTGTTATTGTCAACATATCACTGTCATATATTTCTATCTAGACGTATTAATCGTTCCGATGAAGTTTATCTATATATAATATGTATAAAAAAATCATACGAATTTTTAAACGGATAAATTATTGTCTTTACTTTTTACAAGTTAAGCTTTATAAGCAGGTGTGAATAACTTTTTTTATCCTGCAGAGTTTACATTTTACCTCACAACACCAATGAAATATACACTGACATCGTTCAACAACAGTCACTTCTTCAGTATGATACCCTCGACCACAGCACATTAAATCACAACCGTCAACGCCGATTGACGATTCATTGCACTGTCTTCCGTGCGTACCTAAAATGCCTAGCCGAGGATTTTTTTCACAGAATTGCGGCGACGGTTCTAAATAAACCAAATCTTTTCTTCCTGGCGGTTTATGATCAGGATTAAATGGTTTCAATTGGAAATTATATCTGTTTCGCTTATTTCCACCACTTTTTCCATGAGTACTACGATGATGAATTCGGTTGCTGTTGATACTATTAGAACTAACACTGTTAGAACTAGCACTGTTCGAACTAGGACCACGAAGACTACCGTCGTTACTAACCATCACACGCGATGCACCGTCGAAACGATCCTTTAACTGATCGCCAATAACTCGAAAACTCGGTAATCGCATCCAACACGTTCTTATCGTACATGAACCAGACATCCCGTGACATTTACACTCCTTTCTTAAACTTGCAGCAACATGCTGAAACAAAAATTATTAATAATTTCATATTGTCATGTATATATATTAGATATATTCATTCTTCATAAACTCGCTTGGTCTGTGTAAAAAGTACGACCAAGTACTAGTGAATGAAAATATTCAATGACATTTTCACCCAGCACTGTTTTAATATAAATCAATATGATTTTGCTAATGATTATATATATATATATATATATATATATATATATATATATATATACTCATGCATACATATATACATGAAAAAGCCAAGTTCATATCAACTTATCCCATACTAAATAAAAATTTCATTGAATATCATCATTTACTGATACTTGATTGTTTTCACCACGTTCACCGGAACGTTGACGAAGATATTTTATTTAAAGTTTATTCTCTTAGCAAAGTACAGAATCAGAATCAAAAAAAAATTATTTTGTCTAATAATTACATGAAGTTTACATGATATTTTCGGGGTTAGGCTGTCTATCTTATGATAATGTGCCTATGGTTGAGTATTATTTTCGATATGTGTTAGTGAGATTTTGTAACAATACAGGAAAAATTTCAAAAAACCTGTTTTAATTTGAATTTTTTAACTTTAATGTGAATTTTTTAACTGGCTTAGGAAAGTTACCTTCATTTTGGTTAAAAAGCGCAACCTACCCTATATCTATACTATACACACACACACACAGCCACACACACACACACACACACACACACATATATATATATATATATATGGGGAGGGGGTGTTTATGTTTGTACATGTATATGTGTGCATATTTAAGTATTATATTATGCTTTTCAATTTATTTATTTGTTTTCACATATTATTTGTAAATATTTTTATTGTTTTTAAACAGATTTTTATATCTAACAAAATATATATTTCTGTCAGAACTTTAATTCTAATGAATATATAAGGAGATTATCATATATTGTTTTTGTTGATGTGATTTAAAATGGCAAAATATAATAACAATAAATCTATTTCTTTAATAATATACAGTACATCCTTTTTTGTACGAACTTAAATAATTTCAAAAAAAAAATTAATCAGATTATGTTTAAGCATGAGTTAAAAGTTCTTTGTATCGTTAGTACTTTAAGTTGTAAAAAAAATCACTTCTGTTCGTTTAATTGCGACACATGCAGTCATAATATTTGTCATTCATTTGTTGAGATGTTCAAATAGCTGATTTCTGTTGCCCATTTAGAACAATACACTTCATTTTTCAATGAATTTCGATAACCATATCATCATCAAGCCATCATTTTCTAAAATAAAGATGATCAACAACGATATAAATATAAATGATAGGGAATATAACGCATTTATAAAATTTTGTAAGGTTAAAAATAATTCATTTATAAAAAATGAATCGACTCAGTTTTAAACCATTTTTAACAAGATAGATCTATTGTTTTAAACGAATGCATAATGTATCAAATATAAAAAGATAAATGTTTTTAAAAAAACGATACAGCGAAGATCGTATTTTTGGATTATTTATATGTATTTTGAAATTTTCTTAGTCTAATATAAAAAGAATGTGTTGAATTACTGACATGAAGTAAATAATGTAATAATATAAATAAACATTTTTGAATACTGATTAAGATCATTAAAATTAAATAGAAATATGAAGTATTATTTCTTTCAGAATTTATATATATATATATATAGTGCACATGTAACTTCCATCGGTATTTATTATTCTCAAAGCGACAAGAAATTTAAATTACATTGAAAAATGTACATTTGAAAAGTGTCCGGTATTTAATAAAAATATCGTCGAGGAAAACAGTCGCATAAATATACACACTTGTAAAAAAAATGTTCTTTTCTTAGGCGTGTATAACAAAATAAAATATGTAAAATCGTTAACACCGAAACTACAGATTTTTACACCGGTAATTATGTGTGTAATAAACATTCCGATATTGCCACAAAATCACGGCAACGTCAACCGGCCATCGTAGCACAGATAAGAAGCTCGTCGACTCAATTACTTAATACTTTAGTTTATTCACGTCGCTAATGACTTAATAACTTATGAATACCGATGACAAAGTTAATTAATTATACATGTACCTTAAGAAGAACAAGTTATAGGTACACAAATAACATTATATTCAAAAACAACTTTCTAGGCATCAGGCATGGCCGCCTGTATCTCCGTGTACGACGGTATCTTAAGTAGCCACCTAGTAGCGCATCTGTGGAACTAATGACAAGTCAACTGTCACTGAATCATAAATGACAACTCAATTCATCCAAGCGAAGCCCGGCCCGCTGAGATCTAACCCGCTCAAGTGGGTATTAATATCTCATCCCGTATACGGATGAACGGACTGTCTGTACACACGCCGCAACAGATTAGTTGCCGCGATGTTAAATAATGTCAGGTTTAATATTGCGCGCGTGATATGCTGTCAGTCCGGTTCTGTGCTGGACACGGATACAAGATTTTTGAAGCGTGGAAGGTTGGCATTAAAATCGGAGATACCGATCGCACATTGTTCATTATTCGGATGTGTTTTTTTCACGTATAAAATTATATCTAAAAATTCTCTGATGACTGAAACTAATGAATTAAAACAGGTGTCCGAATGTTTTCCTCGTATTCGAGTACATTTGATACTGTGATTAATAATCATAGAAGAAAAACAAAGATTGTGAATTATATAAATATGTTTATTTAAAGCGATTACTACTTACAAAATATTCAAAAAGAAATGAACCTGTTTGAAAATTGAAAATAATTTAAACATACATACATACATACATTCATACATACATACATACATATATATATATATATATATATATATATATATATATATGTGCGTGTGTGTGTGTTTTTAATGGTATTTATAATAATTTAATTCTTGTTTATTGATTATTAAATAAGAATTAAATTACTTATTACATACCGATATTAGGTGATTAATCAATTAAAACAAAATACAACTTGAACACAACAATATCTTGTTATAAATTATTTAAAAATCAATTACTGATTTAATGAATAAAATTCCAAAATATCTTCTATAAATCCATAAAAATTAAATACATTTTTTATAGAAAAAAACGATAATTAAAATACATATTTTGTAATAAATTACTATATATACTCGTATATATATAATAAGATGTTTTTTCAGCATGATAGAACTTTAAATTGAATCCCTATCAAAAGTTCTATCTTACCTAAAAAAACATTCTTTACATATACAAGTGTGTATTTCTATGTATTGTATATACGAGGTCAGACAATTAAGTAATGCAACCGATTTTTTTTCTCGGCCTGTGGTAACACTGCGAACCTGTAACTCCGCCACCGTAATAGCAGATCCCTACTCTCTCGATTGAGACCTTGATCACCCTCGTACGATCATTTCTTCGCCAGCTGTTTAGTGTTTTGTAACAACGCTCGAGTAGTGCATGTCACGAAAATGGAACAGAGAAATTTATTACTGGTTATTACTGGTGATGAAAGTTATTACTAAAAAAAAAAAAAAAGTTATTACTGGTGATGAAAGTTGGTTTTTTCAATATGACCCCGAAACTAAACGACAAAGCCAACAGTGACTGTCCCCTGGAGCACCAAGGCCAAAGAAGGCGAGAATGAGCAAGTCCAAAGTGAAAACCATGTTGATTTGCTTCTTCGACAGCAAAGGGGTGGTTCACAAAGAGTTCGTACCACCTGGACAAACCGTAAATCAAGTATTCTACCGCAATGTGCTCGAAAAATTACGAAAAAGGGTGCTCAGAGTGCGTCCAGAGATCGCGAAGACTTGGGTTCTGCATCACGACAATGCTCCCTGTCACAGTGCGTTCAGTGTCTCTCAGTTTTTGGCGTCTAAAGGCATCGCAACGTTATCACAACCGCCCTATTCACCGGACATGTCACCCTGCGACTTTTTCCTATTCCCCCATATGAAAAAATTCGTCAAAGGTCGACATTTTGACTCCGTTGAAGATATCCAAGAATCTGTGACGAGGGTACTCGGAGAGGTCCCACAAGAAGTGTTCCAGAATTGTTACGAAAACTGGAAAACTCGCTGGAATAAGTGTATAGATGCGGGAGGGGACTACTTTGAAGGGGATCGCAGCGATGTACCTTAATTTTTAAATATTCTCGATTTTTGAATTTTGTCACATTACTTAATTGTCTGACCTCGTATAAAGGTATGATAAAAGTATTTTTTTTTAGTTTAGATAGAACGTTCGAAAGGGATTCAATTTAAAATTATATCACGTTTAAAAAAAACATTCTAAATAAATATATATATATATATATATATATATATATATATATATATATATTTATTTACTTAAATCAATACATTTTAAAAAACATACACGTAATTATCTATAAATATTATTAATTTCTAGTACAATAATTTAAATTGCACAATATACGACACTGTACCCATTTCAATAATAATTGTAGAAAATTTTACATAAATAATAACCAAGCGATAATTATATTCCAATAAAAAAATCCATATTCTAACTATTTTCTGACAAAATACGTTTATCATAAATAAAAAGTAATTTTGTTTTTATTAAAAAATCAATTATATTTTTGATTACTAATAATCTTTAAAAAATATGCAACAGACTTTTAAAATAAATATTATATATATATATATATATATATATATATATATATATATATATATATATATATATATGCTGATGGAAATTAAAATATATCAAAGAGAAATTTTTCAATATCAATTAAATAATGACTTTTATGTTGCATTGTCAACAATTTATTTCTTATAATTTATTTGTAATTTTAAATTAACATAATTGAAACTACTTATAAATGAGTAATAATTTTATTTGTATGTCTTTTACATATAATTTATATGACTTGAATTTCAATTGCTTCGATTTTAAATCTAATGAATATTTAAGCAAACAAAATACATTATCGATCAATATATCTTTAAAGAGTAATCATTAACATTTCAAAAATGTTCTCGCAATCTATTTACATAATGCAATGGCAATCTGTTTTAAAACATTTCCATATTTGGTACAATTGCAGTTTTTAACGATCCAACACCATTCTCTGAAATCATTTTGCCAATATCATGTACACTGATAGCGTAGTCAGTCCGAACTGGCATTTAGCAAAAGATATCCGTCCGACGCGCTTCAGTTACAAGTTAATATACATTTTAATATGACTTGATCAACCGACTCGTGTAGTCGTTTAGACCACCCATGAGTGAGTAAATCATGCATACACACACACACATATATACAAATACATATACGCACGAAAACAAATTCGTTGTTAATATACAAATCATTTACATTATACTAGAAAATTTATTTCGTTTTCCTAATTCATTATTTTATATTAGAACTCGAAATATTATCGTAATACTTAACAATAAAAAATACTTTTTAAGTGAAATATCCACAGTGTAACAAACAACATTTGAATAATAATGTGACTTCAGATCAAAAATATGTAATCATTTTTTTATATGTTTAAAAGAGCAGGTTAAATATTCCGGATTTTTAAATGTTGTAATCTAAGATATTTCTCTCTCACTCACTTTTACAAACACACACATACATATTTATATATATATATATATATATATATATATATATATATATATAATTACATACATTGTTAGATTTATCTTATATAAAATATCTTATTGTATTTTTCAAAATAATAAAATAATTATTTGTAAATATACAAATACTAAAAATAGTTTCAAACAATAATAATACATCTTATAAAACAACAAATCCATTAGCAAGGAGTATTAAAGAAAAATATTTAGTTTTTATCAAACTAATGATGATTAATATATTATCTTTTATGGGAACCCATCTTTGTTTATACTTTTTTCGCCAAGTTTTTTTATTAATTCACTGAGAATATTTAATCTAAATTATCTATATAATATGAAACGACTAAGTTTTCTTTACACTCTTTGTATATTTAGTAATTTCATAACCAAATATATCTTGCCAAATACAAGAAACCTTTTCCACTAACAAGATTTTAATTATTTTCATCACAAAGTTAATATTGTTATGATTTTTTTTTATAATATTATAAATATGATTTTTCCATGATTAAAATAATTGTAACATTCTTTAAGTTATAATTATTATTTTTTATACTGCCCTATTAACTAAATAAAATGCACAAATTTTATGAATAAATCTTACACATTTACTTTTCAAAGGATTGAATTCCATATTATTGTCTTTTGTCCTACTAAAATTTATAAATAAAATAAAAAAACATTTATCTTTATATCAATTTATCTTTGGTTTTTATATATTATAAATTTTTGTTCAATAAATATATACAAAATTTTTCCTACAAAATTTGACACGCAAACACCCACACACACACACACACACACACACACATATATATATATACACACACAATGGTATTTTAGCATTAATATTTGAAAAAAATGAAAAATTAATAGCAAATATTATTTTTTTTGTGTAATATAATAAATTTTGTTGAAGAAATATTTATACTTTATTATCATTATATACTTTTTTCAAAAACTGCATTAATTACATTTCATTTCTAATAGTTTAAAAAAAGAAAATTAACATATATCATGTTTATTTTGTAAATTATTTTTTTTAATTATATTATTACATTACATCTCTCTACTTATATACATACAATTTTACTGTGTATAGCAGATTTGTATATAAAAATAATAGCAGCAAAATTTTTAAAATACTTTTAATGTTTATTTTAAATAAATATATATTAACTAAGACTATAATTATTAAAACGAATAAGAAAAAAATGTCAATCAAATCAAACATTTCTTTATTTAATGTTCAGCATTAAAACTTCTGTTTTAAAAAGGTAATATTTTTTAATGAAATTTTCAAAATGATTGCATAGTCAACAAAATTCACATTAATAAAAAAATAAACGATAATGATTATTAATATCTTACCTATAGTTATTACATAGAATACAATATAAAAAACTGATAATTTTATTGAAAAAATTTAAATCAAAGTTCTATGCTCGTATATGTTGCATATTTTATTGATTAAAATTAAGAAAATCTTAAAAATTATATAATAACTTTAGTAATTCCTTCATTGTGTTCAAATAAACAGTAAATTGAATTATTATACATTTAGATTCTTTTTGCGGTTACTTAGAATTTTGATTATAAATAAACATGAGTTTTTAATACTTCCCTTTTTGAATAAAAACATCGACTATTACAATTCGAGCTTAAAATTATAACTTATTGGAAAATATAAAATTAACAACAAAATATAACTACCAAGTCATCACATATTATAAAAACATAAATATTTTTTCTCGCTGATATTTTTTTAATTCAGTTATGAATCAGTGACAGGTCTCCTGCTATGTAACATCGAAAATAAGATGTATTACTAGACAAAAAAAACTACCTGAATATTTGGTCAATGGAATTTTGATGTGTATATGTGTATGTACATGTATACATTTGTATATATATATATATATATATATATATATATATATATATATATATATATTAGGAGAATAATTAATTGTAGTCATTATTACAATTTTTAGTAAAAAATTAATTAAATACGTACCGCTCGTCCTGCTTCATTATTATGTAAATTCATTTTTTCTCTAAGATTTCTTCCCCGTTCGCCAACATCAACGAATTCGCGTGAAAACATGATTCCATAATCAATATTATCCGAACATCCACCCCATTCCCAGTTACGACTATTTTTTCCAGTCGGACTATTTTCAGTGTTTCTAACTGTACTTCTACGTGTCAATGACGATGACATTTTCGGTGCTCGTCCTTGATGACTATAATCGCATGTACAAGATTCAATACTCCCTTCACTGCAACCACGTGCTACAGCATGTGCAACGGCCGCACTCATAATAGCATAGACGAATGCAGTCTCTCGACTACCTGTAAAATGAAGAAAATATATTTAAATAATAAAATTTTAATCTATTTTTAATTAATATAAAAATTATATTACAAAGATACAAACGATTTTTTTTATTGGATATTTCATCTATATTTATACAAAAATACTTTGTGTTTATTTTAAACGATGATAAAAATGGAATTCTATTACATTAAATATATTTAGATATCTAAAAAAGGTTGTTTCTTAATAAATAAGTGAAATGTATACAATCAAATTCAATGAACGCATTAAATTTTAGAACAAACGAGTTCAAAAATGATTTAAACTTGTATAATGTATATAAACTTTTTTACATTTATTACTAAATTTCATTATATTAATTTATATTTATTATAAAAATATAGATTTAAACTATAAATATAATTTTAAAAAATACAAAACTTGAAACTGAAATTTATATCTTTTTATGTTCACAGATGCTATCAAGAAACAACTTATATACATACTGTAGAATATATATATAATGACTTAGATTTGTGTTTTATTAAAAAGAAACATGTGTATAGTCTTTTTAATAAAACGCAGATCTAGGCGTCACATTTGGATGAAAATTGTTTTTATATATATTTTTTTTGAGAAAAATAAATCAGAATAAACTTTTAATGTTTTTTTTAAAAAACAAAATGAGAATAACTAATAACAACTGATAATTTAAAAATATCGTTTACTTTGACAACGTGATTATTATGAATTATGATTTTATCAAATGCAGAAACACTTCGTGTAGTACTCCATCATCAAAAATTCCATCAGATTGTTTTTAATTGTTAAAACAACAAAACGCGATATCCAATTAGACGCGACTAAATATTAATGTGTCCAACGTAGAATATTTGATGATATCAGTAATGAAGAGCTTATAATAATATTCACGGCTTCATTGTCTCTAGAGAGTCGCATGCCAGAGCTACACACAGAATTGAAGTACAAGATCGCTTATCTACGAGATTGACTTGTAAAATGTTTTTATTAAAGCATCACGTGTAGTATGACGATACAGCACGATAAATTAAGTATGTCTGCGTGCGTCTGTTGAAATAAAAATATCTACGAGAATCACTCGAGACCAGATATATTGTACATAAATGACCACAAAATCTCCTCTTTAACCCGATCTCTTACACATGAAATGTGTGGCCCGTGGAGTTATACTATATGTTCTCGAGTCACACAACAATATGAGTTATTGTTATTTTGTTAATATGGCTGCCCCCCGCTGTTCGGTCGGGTAATTACGTCATCACCGATGCCCCCCTGGGCCTTCGCCCACATGATGAAGAGCTCTACTCGTCTCAGCGAGGCTGAACGTACACCACGATCGTAATACAATCGCGATAGCTGCACCGCAAGACTATTCAGTGGATATCGTACTGTTTCATTCGCACAACGACGACTCACAACGCAACAATAACGTGCACTTGGTGTTCAAACACAACCGGTTCTACCCGGAGTGCATTTTTCCAGCGGGATGCCCACGGAGATGGTGACCACCGTGATAGCACACGCGACGACACGAAGCTTGGGAAAAAGAACTCGATTCAACTGAACTGAATGTAACAACTTTTCATCGCTGGCCGTACACGTTTTGTGTTAAACGACGTATTTATTATGATTTAGACGATCGTGTTTCACTATAAATTATGCTTCCATGTATGTTTTAATAACGCGGCGATACAAATCAGACGTTGGCGTTATTCAATAGCCTCGCTTTAAGATCACTTTAGTATATCGTTCTTGTTGGTATCTTTATGATATAGCATTTCATCGGATCAACATTTTATGACCAGCTTCAATTTATGTTTACATATATATATATATATATATATATATATATATATATATATATATATATATATATATATATATATATAACATGCTTATGCATCTCTATAAAAAAGTGTATTACTTTTTTGTAGCTGCTCTAATAAACAACAACTGTTGTTTAATATTTCTTTTTGTTTTAATGCATAATCTTAACATTTTTCCTCAGTAGCTACGCTCTCAAATATCATCATATTCCAAATATGACTTTGTTTCGATCGAATTTTTTATTTATATTTTAAACGCTTTTATAAACTATTAAACAGGTTTAAACATATCTATTTACAGAATGTTTTTTAACGTGACTTCTAAAATATCAAATTTTATACATAAAATATGTCAATTATATTATATTGATGTATATATTTAGTGTTAGATTTGAAAATAATTGCAGGTATAAAAATAGATAATTTAAATAATTAATTTAAAATCATTAAATGTTGCGTTATTTAAATATATGTTAGTTATTATTGTACGATTTTTATATTATTAGAAGTAAATAAAATTTTGAAACATTGCACATGACAGAAAAAAATATTTACAAATAACCTTTAAATAATCAATTATTAATTAGACAGATATTTACATACTAAATAAATATTTTTTTTTGTAAACAATCAATCATAAATGATTGACAATCATTACACGCATTTATTTATTTTCTCATCATACATAAAATTAATTATTTTATTTTTATATTAATTTTATTTCTTATAATAAAGATTCTATAAATAAATGAAAATCCATTAGAGTAATAAAAAATAAATAAATGCACACAAAATTCAATGAAGAGCAATTGGTTGTAGTAACCAAACCCGATTCTTTTTAAATCGTAAAGGAGGCTGAACTTGAAAACTTGTATGAAAAAGTTCTTATAAATATCTAAAGGGTATCATTGTCGAATTTCTATTCATGTTGTTTTTCTATCAGAGGAAACACAATCATCAAACCGGAAACAGTATGATGGTATTTATTTATAAGCACTAATTTTAAAGCATGAGATAAATTTGAAAGTAGTAATTTTTACTGCGGGATAGCATCAACATAATAACATCATGTATTTAAAAAACATAAATCCAATCTATTATATATATATATATAGTTATTTCAATTTTTTCATCTAACCACTGAGTTATACTTTGTTACCTAATTTGTTCCTTTATAATTTTAATATACATATAATTGTTAAAAAACTCAATACAATATACCAAATCTTATTTCTTTTAAAATATCTAATATAATAAAAAAGTATATTGCTATTTATTTAATTATTTTTATTATATTTTTTAATGATATTTATATAAAATTTAAAGTATAAATTTGATCACTGTCTTCAAACGAGGACACTAATTCCTAATATGATGACATTTAAATATTACTTTAACTAGCCTTACTAATAAATATAAAACAATTTAAAAGAATCAGTCCATATCCTTTTTAATCAATTATTTCATTAATGACAAAGTTAAATAAAATATTTTGATAAAATTGATATAATTGCCGACCGGTGATTGCGTTTGATTCTCGATTAGAGAATCTTCCAAGTTGGAAATTGGGCATAGGGCTGACAACATCTCGTAAAAAACATAACAATTATAGAACTTTGACAAAAAAAACTTTACTGAGTTAGCATTGTTAGAAAGATTTAAGACTTATAAAGTTAAGAGTGATAATAAATTAATATAATTACATTTTTTAAATTCTTAGATAAAATATAAAACATGCAATTATTAGAAATTAAATAAAAATATTTTTGTTTAAAAATTTTACTTTTAAACAAACGCATGTACGTAAAACTAATAAAAAATCTCTTCCAAAATTCAATTATTTAAAAAAAAAAACTTGTAGTATTTCATTTCCATGCTTTTTCCGTTTATTCCAATGTCACAAAAACAATTATCTTAAATAAATCTCATCTAATAAAAGGAAAAATATTTTTATTGCAATGCATTCTTTCTAACAAGACTTATTTACATTAATATCCATCTTTAAAAATTTTCAAATAGATTCGATTTCTTTTATATGAACATCATATACAAATTTCATATATTTCTATAAAATGAATTGAACATTAAATGGAAATTATGGAACATATATATAATGTTGTTCACTAACGTATTTTCACACATTTAAAAATATTAATTTACAATATTTTAATTATAAAGTTCTAAAATATATCAAATCTTGAATATTTAATTAAATCATAAAACTAAACTAAAAAGTTGAAATTTAAACATTTTCATATTTTTAACATCTTATGATAATTTATAACAAAAATATTAACAATACTTGAAATCTATTTTGTAGGTATTTAATGGAAAATTATTATGAATTTGTTATTTATATCCTATATATATATACATATATGATAAATGTAAAATAATCTTCTATGATATAAACAGATAAAAAGACCCTCATACTGATTATAAACTCTTCATTTTTAGCTTTTAAACCATAACGAGCACCCCTGAGTATTCGTACTCGTAATTGAAACGCAAATGCTGCTTTGTGTCACCAAAACCCTATTCAAAAGCCATTTCAATATCCGTATTTGTCAGGCGAACATTATGTTCAAGAGGCAATGTAAATCCATTCATTTGAATTGACTAGACCTTTTCGTCTGTTTGATGTCCACTGCTCCATGTTTAAGCATGTAATTAGGTATTGATATCAGTTTTATTCAAACAGCATTACGTTCACTAATATTCAGCTATAATATTCAATAATTAATTCAATAGTTAAAAAACTTTTTAATAGAGTATTTTAATTATATATTTATACACTTACACAATAAATTCTACAATACAAATATATCATTATCAACATCTTTCTACCCATTGAAGGCCTCTTCAAAAACTTTCCACTTCGAGCAATTATATATATATATATATATATATATATATATATATATATATATATATAATTTACTTATATAAAAGATAATTAGAAGTGTTTTATTGGAATTTAACTTTCAGTAATTACTAATTAAATTGTAGTATAAAATACTCTTATATAAATATATATATTTTGTCTCTTCCATTAGACCTTTTATATGATTTATGATTTTAATATTATATATCTTTTCAATCTTATGATTATATTAAAAAAAATATTTCCTAAGTTCGTAAATATTCAATATTAAATAGAATATCTCTTTTTATTAAATAGTCTTACTGACCTTTCAATCAAAATCCACATATTAGCTGTTTTATAAGAAATATTGAAAAAAAATGTTCGAATGTCTTCTCGAAAAATATTTTTTACTGCAGAAACAACATTTAAATTATATAAAATCATAGTTGACAAAAAACTAACAAATAAAAATCCTAAGGAATTTTTTAACCAATTTATTCGATCAGAACTCGTCTCCTCACAATCCATAGTTTTTTTCAAAACTATTCATCTAGGATTTGAACATATTAAAGTCACAAAATAACATTTTATATATATATATATATATATATATATATATATATATATATATATATATATTTGTATGTATGTATGTATGTATATGCTTGTGGGTGTTCAAAAATTGATTAGTTATACTGCTTGGTAATCGTTATTTATTGAATATGCATTTTAATAAATCATATATCATGTAAAATATGCAACATCTTATTATTGTGTCAAATGTCAAGAAAATATATGTCCAGTTTGGATGCACAATAGAACCACAACTACTGCATATCTCATCCAAAGACTCAGCATGTTGCTTTTTGTACAAAGAAGTCATAAAACTATAAAAGATATTATTATTTTACACCATGTACAGAAGTCCTTTAGAATTTTTATCATTTTGTCACTTGTCACTTTCGTTTACTAATTTATATTCAGTGACAAATAAAAATGTGTTTTATGCTCCATTTTTAAATATTATATATATATATATATATATATATATATATATATATATATATATATGTTCGACAATATATTTAATATTTAATATATTTATATTCCTATTATATTATAAAAAAATGTTCTTTTAGGAATGTTCTATAAGTAAAAAGTTAAATATTACTGTAGAAAACAATTTCATTTTATTATAAAATAAAATTTTATATTCACTTCACCAATTAAAAATTAAAAAAATATCAATATAAATTTGTAAAGAATATTTGAAAAAAATAATGTAGCTTACTCTTTATTTTTTATTTAAATAAAAAAAATAATATATTACTCTCAACTTCGAATATGAATAAAATATTATATAAATTATCTCATTCAGAAGTATGTTTTTATTATTATTTTATAAGAAACATAATATTGTTTTTCATATTTTCTTGTTTCTTATATTTTCTATTGAATGAAATATCAAATCACTTCGAAATAATATATATATATATATATATATATATATATATATATATATATATGAGTGTGTGTGTGTGTGTGTATATATATATATATATATATATATATATATATATATATATATATATATATATATTCTCTTGATTTTATTTTGATAGAAAAATAAGATATCAGTTGTTATTTTACAAAGAAGACTACAATAAATTAAAACAAAAGGAAAAAAACAATATAAAAAGTTAAATACAATCTTGATAAATATAAGATAGTAAAAAGATCGTCAAAATTGATCTGTTCCACAAGTAACATTGCACGTGACTAGAAATTCTTCAGGTTTCATTTTTCTACCTGCAACGAAACCTCACATGTCAGCTCGTGTTATTTGTTATTTCCATAGATAAAACATCTTAAATGCTCAACTGAAAGGTCCTATTAGTATCAATTGATCGGTAATTTAAGATCACCAATCGCCTATAGATCAATATACTCTATTCGCTCTTTAATTATTTAATTGATTGGAATTCGTCGAGAAATAAAGTTTTTTTTCTATACCTTTAAAATGACTCCGTTATAAATTAGTATTAGTATATAACTGCAAATTGTTTTATTATCAATTATATTTGAAAGAACAGATTTTTTTGGTTAATTAGTAGCTTTAAATGTAAATATATTTATCCGATTAGTAAATATTTTTTTTAATATTTACATCGATAATTTTAAAAAATAAATATTTGTGAGAAGTAATTGTTTCAAAAATAATTATTTAAACTTTTTTAGAAAATTAATTTACACTCACACACACACACACACACACACACACATATATATATATATATATATATATATATTTATATATATATATGGTATTATAAAATAAATTTTTATTAATAAAAAAAATTAAACCAAACATTTACTTAGATATTTAAAATAAAAATAAATTTTGAATATTATTGTCAAAGAATATCCAATAATTAAAAACTAGAATTGATTTTTCTAACATAAGATCAAATATATATAAAATTATTTATTACAAAATGTTTAAAACGTCATATATATATATATATATATATATATATATATATATATATATATATAAGATAAAAGCTTTTCCAAATTTTTTTTATTTCCAGCGATCCAATATTTTTCTTCTCCATTCCACATTAACAACTTTTCTCAAATATTTATCCCATCTATCCATATTTCTCTTCTTCCGTTTTTTATATTTCTCGATTTCTAGTCAATAAATTTAAATTTATCATTATTATTATAAAATTATTAAGTTTAATTTTTTTTCAAATCTATACATTTCTTTTCTTACTTCTACACTTTATTTATAACATGCATAGGAGTATTTTCATGCTTATATATATATATATATATATATATATATATATATATATATATATATAATCTAGAACCATTGAATAATTCTAACATTTAAAACACATGCATTTAAGACACATGTTTCATTACCATAAATATGTATAATTAAATGTTAAAAGTTTTGATTAATTCATTGATTAAAACTTTTTTTAAATATTAGATTAGATTACATGATAAAACATTTCTCTGTATATATACATTTATATATATATATATATATATATATATATATATATCCATATATAAAGGAATTATTATTCTCAAATAATTTTATTATATAAAATATATAAATTAGTCGCCATGACCTTTACAAAAATACTCTACTTTTAAATATAAGTGTATTTCCAATATGAAAACTTAGTTATATTACATTTTTGAACTACTTTAAAAACTTTTTTGTTCGCTTTACTTTCTTTTCTTTGTGATAATCTTAAAATTCCAATGAATATATAAAAATCACACGATATTAAATAAAAAGAACCCGGTATGTTTTTAAATGTAATTAATTATTCATAAATTGTATGACCAAATACAAACTGTGAAATCCAGTCTCAACTCTATCATTTTTTTCTTCGATTTATCACTCAGTTTTTCTCATTTAAAAAAATTCATTCACTCTACATTTTTATTCTGTGTTGAATCATTAAAATAACTTTGACATACAATAATTTATGCTTCTTGTTAGAATTAAAAAAAAATCAATAAAAAATATTTCAGTTTTACTAAAAATTTAATACGAATTCTTTAGTTTATTTAACATCCAACTTTCTTCCGTGACACTAGAAATTAATCTCTAATTTTTACTTGTACGTTTCGCATGTAAATCAATTAAATAGTTTACCCATTCTTGATTTCTCATATTAAATTATAAATAGCTTATACAAAGTTTTGCTGTATGAATATTAACTGAAAAATTCTATCCTATTACTTTATAGCTACACCCGGTATATACTTATATTTGCAAGTATGTGTGTGTGTGTATATATACAACAAAATTCTCAAATATAACATCACGTGTTATTCTATGAACAATATAAGTTGTATAGATCGAGATGTACCAGTTATGAATCGTTAGAAACAAGTATTAAAAAAAGATTAAAAATAGAAGTGTAAATTATTAGAAACCTAATAAGACAAGTATCCGAAACATTATTTCAATGTTGAAAATGAAATTAATATAAAAGTAAATTAAACATAATGATAACGTTCACTTCATTCATTTAATAAATATTCGAAATAACATTCTTTTCATTATATTAAACAGATTAAGAAATATAATTATTAGTGCAAAGGCTAAATTATTAACTGTTTATCAAATTTACTATAAATCATATTTCATACTTCTATAATTATAACAATCTGAAATAATGATATTCTAAATTCATAAAATCAATTTATATCCATATATAATTAAATTGAATGCATATTTACAATACAAATAAAATGATTTCCATAAATACAATCCTTAATTAGTTTCTTAATTATATTAAGAATATATTTCTACAAACTATTTATTTGTAATTGTATTGTTGATAAATATCTACATAGACATTATTTTGGAAAATTTTATAACTAAATAAACTTATTAATATATATAAATATATATATATATAAATATATATATATATATATATATATATATATAATACAATTGATTTTTGAATTACGACTATTTTGTCAATAATAAGAATTTTAGATCAATTTTTCACCTTTTAACCTTATTTACAAAAAAGCAATTAAAAATATTAACAAATAATCCAAAATTCATCTATTTACTATTATATTTAATCGTTTTTAATATTAAATATAATTACATCTTACCCATTTACTATTTATCAACACAAAACACTTCATCACTATAATCGTAACTACAAAGTTTCATTTTTTATCTTCTCATCATTTCTTTAAATCCCAAAAGTCCATTTTTTTGTTCCCTTTATACATATTTTTATTTTTAAAGTATTTTAGTAAATAATTTATATTATTTATAAAAAAATATACTCGGTTTACTATATGTTTAAATCTTTTAAAAAATAATTTCAACATCCAAAAATAGATTAATGATACATATCATTTTCCAAGATAGTTTAAGGGGTTAAATAAAAATACTATCATATTTTACAATCTGTCCAGCAATTAGTGATAGTTTAATAAATAATTTAACACATTTTTTTATTAAAAGTGTTAAAACTTTACTAAAACAAAAAAATATATTAAAAACCGGAAAATTGATATCTTATTCTTGTAATCTCAGTCTAACAAAAATCTTACAAAAACTTTTTTCTGTACAAATAATTATTAAGTGTATTTTAATTTATATTAAACAGAATAAAAACTGTCAATATGTTTATATATATATATATATATATATATATATATATATATATATATATATATATATATATAATATGTTTATCATATTAATATATGAATAATCATGGTTATTTTAAACAAAATTCTAAAAGAAATGAATTATCACGTTGTAGTTGGACGTATTGCCACAACACGTTACGACACTAGGCAGGTAGCCAGGCGGGCACTTTGATCGGTCCAAAGAGCCCGTGGACCGCCGATTAAAGGGCACACCGCTCAACAACTGGTCATTAGTGGCACCTCGTAGCCTGTATTCATAACACAAAACGCCGTATATATTAACCTAGTAGTGTATATACACAAAGTTCAACTTGCGGTTGGTTTCGTCTCAATTTGTTTTTTCTCTTGTAATATGTACCTTAATTGTTTGTTCAAATCTTTTAATGACGATAATTGTAACTAAATGCATAATATAATTTATTATGTTTACTTTTGATTTTTATGCACAACAAAATTATTGTTGTTTAATGTTTCTTACATCGAAATAAGTTATTAAGTGTACGTGTGTGTGCGTGAATATATATATATATATATATATATATATATATATATATATATATATATATATGTATATGTAAATAAAAGATATAGAAGCATTAGCCAAAGCAATTCAGAAATTAGTGTTAAAATGGCAGATAGAAAGATAAAAATAATGTATTGCAAATCAGTGAAAAATTAAATTGAAGGAATAGAAATAAAAGTTAAAAACTGTATATATTTAATTCAACCCATTTGTAGCTAAAATAAACAGAAGAATAAAAATGAGGCGGTGTCAAATTGAAATAAATCGTGTATTATAAAGTCAAATATATTCCTTTTTGTATGAAAAAAACTATTCTTGATTAATGCATTTATGGTAGTAAGAAATATGTCTCAAAATTCCAGAATAATCATAACGACTCTAAACAACAACAAAAAAATGAAAAGAAATATGTTAGTAAATATATAAAAAGAAAAATGAATTAATTTGAAAGATAATCAAAATTTCGGACGTTGTAAAAAATTTAAAATGAAAATGGTTTGATAATACAACAAGAAAATAAGACTACCGGTGGATAAAATAAATTATTCATCGGTAGCCCAGGAATATATAAAAAAGCTTCTATAGATAGATGGGTTAGAGACATAAAGAATTTCGGCAGTATGAGCGGAAGAAAAAAAGCATTAGATTATTGGAAACGAAAAGTTTTAGGAGAAGTGTTCATCCAACAGTAGACAAAAAGACTGATGATAATGTGTGTATATATATATATATATATATATATATATATATATATATATATATATATATAATATATAAATATTTTATTTAATTATAAATATTATAATTTGTTAAAATAATGTTCAGATATATTTATCAATAATACAATAATATTTATTAACACAATTGAGAAACTAATTTACAATTGTATTTATTTATATAATTTAAATTGCATTGTAAATATGCATTAAAAATCATTATATATGGACAAATAAATTATTTCTATTACTAGAAAATATCATTTTAATACTTTTATAATTTATAGAAATATGAAATAAAATTATTAGCAAATTTGATACACAGTAATTTATATAGTTTTGTAATATTATAATTCTACTTTTTAATTGTTTAATATAATAAAAAGAAAATTATGTAGATGATTAAATAAAAGGTAGGTCTCAAAATCTCCAATTTAAAACCTTACATCGTATATCAACTTATTTCTAAACTCCTAGTCTTTCTTTAAATCTAAGATTTGAATTTTAAATTCCTGAGCACAGTTTCCAATAAACATTACATACTAGCTGTTATTACAAAATCAGCACATTCAGCTAATCCAACATACCTTTTTATAGTCAAATATATTCTGACATATTATTAATATATTTTTATTTAATATTATCTTTATATACATATGTTGAAAATGAATAAGCAAAATTCAAAGTTGATATTTTTAAACATTTATACTCATGATTTATTAATAGAGTGATATTTATATTGTAAGAAAATATAAATATTAAATTATTTTTAACAAACAAAGTAAATTAAATTTAACAATAAATAGTTAAAAGTAATTTGTATTATTAAAAATAAAATCCATACTTCATATTCAACTCGTTACTATTATAAAACATTACGATTTAGTGTGATTCTTTGAATAATTCATTTTTCAGAAAAAAATCATTTTCCCAATAATACAATATTTATTGCATTAGTATTAGCTTAATGCCTTCTTTTGAAAACAGTCACTTAAGAATATTGCTTCAAAAAATTACATTATAATTTCATTTAAACGAAATAATTATAATCATAAAATTGTGGAAATTACTAAAATATTATTAGTTTAAAAAATAATTGTTTCTAATCTTATCCACTTTTTTCTATAATCGCTACATTTTTTTATTTAAAAATCGAATATTAAATATATTTCTTCGATATACATATATGCACGTAAATATTTCTAAATTTCTAATCATTTCTTATATTTAATAATATTTTGTCTATAAAGAAATAAATAAATCAAAAATTAAATATAATATATACAATTCTGTAGTTTACTTTTTAATTAACTTGACTATCCATGTTTTTATTTAATTTTTGCAATATAAATATCTTGTTATGATTTATATAAAACAATAAAATTTAGACTAAAATAAGTAATACTGAACAATATTTATTTTGTGGAAATTAATTACATCAAATATAAATTTATTTCTTATTTATTCTTTAAAATTAAAACTACTCGAGTTTTATGAAACTTAAAAAAATCATAATTCTATTTTTTTTAATCTTTGTTCATGTTATTATTTCGTAATGACAAATATATAAGTTTATTACTTTTCCATATATATATATATATATATATATATATATATATATATATATATATATATATGTATATATATATATATTGCGAAATTAATCATTAAATAATAATTACGTCAATTCCAACTTGTATCCATAACTACAAATTAAACGTCTATATTAAATCGAATATCCAACTGACTCACAACAAAATAAAAATTATTAATATCCAGCATGAAAACTTGTTGCCAGTGATCTCTGAGTGCATGTCTGGCCTCGCCGTGTAATAAAGTCCCCACTTTTTGGTGTTGTAAATGTATGTAATTACTTTTATCAACATATGTGGTTAAGTTCGACCTACGACCTCTAGCAATTTAGCTGTAATCTTGTGTAATAAAAGTACCTAACATATATCATATGACACAGAAATAGAATAATGTTTAATTTTAGTTTTCAATATCTTAATGTAGTTATTTTTAATATATTGAATAATTTGATCGTTTATTTTTCTATCGCTTATAAATTTGTACGAACAAGTTTTATGCAACATTTAAAATACGCGTTTTGAAAATGTGAATATTTGTTTGTAATATTATTGTTTATAGAAAATATTACTAAATAAACAAATTATTAACTCGTAGTTTTAATTACTGGAATTCAATTCGAAATTAAATTACATGTACTGAAATAAAATAATAACCACGGAGTACAAAGATCAGAGTAAATTAAAAATAATCTAATCGTATATCATTTCTATATGAGTATTAAGAACAATACACAAAACCAGTTTTTCAAAATGTTACATGATTTCACAAAACAAACAGTCCTAAATTAACTAATTATAAAATATAAAAAAAATCCTAAAAGCCAAAATCTCTGTGTTGTCTTGTCATTTTGGAATTTATACTGTATTGTTTTTGTCTTAATGTACGTAATTATTACTTAGATAAAAAATATAAAGATATTATTGTAGAAGAACATTTCATTACAAATGAATTAAATGGAATGAAAGTACGAAATAATCCATGTCTTATATAATTTAAGTGAGTAATAATATATTTCTCATTGCATTATTTGACAATTTTGAATTAATCAACAACCATTTATTTGAAATGCATTTTTTAACAAAATAAACTAGTTTATATTTTCGTAAATGGTCGGTGAATAACATTAAAAGGTACACATTACGCAACCAGTTCTCAGAACATATCAATTGAAATAAATACACAAGATTTAAAAGATAAATCTACGTATACAAAGATTTCATTACAGATGCAGCTGTAATGATATGGGCGTACATACAGACTACTGAAAATGTCACACAATCCTTTCACAATACATCCCATAGTGTACACGACTAAACAGCAGTGATTATATTTGCATAATAATATTGTCAGACAAAAGGACGACAACTGTCGTACATCGATTCGAACAAAAGTAGGATTAAGAGTTCCATTGACTACATAACTTAATTGGAATAATACATATATATATATATATATATATATATATATATATATTTATATTTATATTTATATTTAATTTTCTCATTCTCGTTTTTCTCTAGTAATGAATATTAATATTTTTGAAGAAATGTTAAAGAAAACCAAATCTGATACATACATATATTATTGTACATTCAATAGTAAATTAGACGTTACATTAAAAACATACATTATATTTACATTTTTTAACAATATTATTAATTTTTTTTCAAAATTATATTAAGTTTTTGACCTGTTTGTTGGATGAATAAGCGAAAATCATGGAGAAACCAAAATGCAAAATATAATTATTTACATCACAAAAAATTCACTACATTTAAGTAGATATCCATATAAGTACTTATTGTTCGTAGAAAAAATCTGTCATTCTATTTTATTTCTAAGAATGCCTTATTATTCATGTATTGTAATTCTTAATGTCACTTTGGATTTTCCTAACTGTTATTACCTCATTGTATTCAGTGCCTCATTGACTCATACACACTAACAGTGACGGTAAAATCTATTGCTCTTCTATGACCAACAAAAAACAAAGAAATTGTTTATAGTTTCTTTTTTATATTCATATTTCAGAAATAAAAAATTCGATACACTAATCATCTAAAAGTACTCTGTATTTAAATTGTTTTAACATCAATAACTAAATTCTCTTCTTACAAAATAACATAAATTATAAATCTAATTTCTTAAATTATTTACCATCAAATCTAAAAAAAATGTACAAAAAATAATGAATACAAATAATGATATATTAATAAAATTTAAAAAACATTATTTATCTACTGTTCAACTTCTTAGCTCTTCCCTTACCAGGTTTATTACTTACATAATCAAATTGTTAAGTTTATTTATTATAATATAGTATTTTCATTTAACTATTTTTGCTATTTCATCCAATACAATAAATTATAATAATTTTTCAAATTTAAAAAGGGACTACTTTTTTTTCGGTCACTTCATTCGTTTGATCAACAAATTCAAAATAATTTAAAAAACCTTATAAAAAATTAAAAAATGTTATAAATATACACAAATATTATAACGTGAAAGAGAATTTTAATTTTAAATACTTAGTTTTAAATAATTTCAAGCAAATGTATAAACCAAAAATACAATAAATTAATAATTTCATAATTATTATATTGATCTATTTTTATTTGAAAATAAAATATTTTTAAATAATAACTGTTATAAACTATCATAAGTGAAAATTTAATTATTCTAAGAATACATAATAAAATATACACTAAATAAACTGATTTTAACATGAATCACTTTTATAAAATTTCCTTACCTCTATCAACAATCTTCCCAAACAAATTTTTGCCCCGTACATAATTTTTCGTGGAACAATTCCATCTTCTATTTCGAAATTGGTGCTGACATTCATGTATAGCCATATTTGCACCTTTAGCTACCGCGACTAAAGCTCCGGGATTTTCCCGTGCCAAACGACGTTGTTTTCTTCTTAACGTTGCATGTACAGACGGCTCCATATATAAACGTGACCCAGGTGATATCGGTGATAAATTATTCGGTTCGCCCACTTTAGCAATACCCCTGAAACAAAGTTTAAATAATACTTTAGTACAGATTAAAGAATATCATATAAAAAAAATATATTTTTACTTTATACGCTTTAAAAATTTTATTTTATTATATATTTGATCAAAACATAAATCCTGTAGAGAATTATAAAACTAAATAATCATTGTAAAATATAATTATTAGATATACGTTATAAAAAAGATATAGATAATAATAATTTATCATAAAATTTTACTTTAGTATTAAAAAAATATTTTCTCTGCAAGAAAATTAAGAGTTAATATAAACAAGAGCATCGAAATCATTTTTGATTCTTAACACTTTCACAGACGTGAATGCTGTAACATTCATTTTCATTGTGATGCAGAATATCATGAATGCTATAGCATTCAAATTTTAAAACCAATTATTATTTATTTAATTTTATATAACCTTAATTTTTTAATTAATTGTATATAACTATTAAAATGTAATATTTTAACTACTCTTACAAAATGTGTCTAATCGAATTTCGGATATCGCAATTAATTTAAAAAAAAATCGCCTGTCTATTTTTGCAACTCACTGCATTTTTTACTGTCCGCGAACGTGTTAAACGATATTAGCTATTTGAATAAAACAAAGTAAACAAGACAATAATCAGCAAGAGTAAGTTGTTTCGAAGTACATCAATTAGATAATTCATGTTGAACATATATGTATATATATATATACGTGATAATGTTTGCAATATTATCGCAAGCATGTAAATGTAAACAACACCCCTGTTCATTGATAACGAAAACAATGTTATAATAAAAATGACACACTTATTGGCAGGACAAATACCAAACCAAAATACACACGCTGTTGGTATTTTCGAAACGTGTCAGGTGGCTTTATGTTCTGTTCGCATTTAGTGTCAGAGTTTGTTTTTATTTCAAATCTGGGCAAACACTTTAAAACAAGACAAAGTAGTTGAGTACACGCATGTCATGAAAGAACGAAAGGATCTGTATTGTTGTCCTAGAGCTTAGGAACTAGAGGTGTGTTGACTGACGCTGATGTAAATATCGTGTCGTACGTTCTCTGATGTCAGCGAAGTATTTAAAATCAATTCGCACCACTAAACTGTTGCGTTTGAATGCGACGGCTCGGCCGACCTGTCCGCTCTTCATCGGTCCGTATCTTGTAAGTCTAAATGTCAATATTTACTATAGGTACGTCGCTGTTATTGCGTTCGTGTATGTGTCTATCTGTATTAATATATTATATATATATTTGTGTACGTTACGAACATGTATGTGTAGACAGACCTAAAGTTTGGCTGAAGCCCAAGGCAAAGATATTCTTCTGTGTACACTTGAAACGACAGTGCACGTACTCATCGATGACAATATTTACCGCATACGTTTCCTTCAAGACGAAAATAAGATCTAATAACATCATCCTATTTGCTTCTTATTCATTTCTTGTTTACTTAAATCTATTCAACGTTAGAATTAAGTTCTTCATTGCAATTGCGCAATTATTCTCTTCTCTTTTCATTAAAAATTCGATTATACAAGAACAACATGGAACGTAATCTAATTTATTTAATTCTTCTTATAATAACAATAGTATTAGTAGTTAATTCGAACATAAAAATTAAATTATAAAATTACTAGTTAAATTATATTTGTTCGTGGATGATGAAAGTATTTTTTTTGTTAATAGCAATTAAATAAATTAATGTTAAATTACATTTTTTTCCAATAAAAATTATATATATACTCGTATATATACTTGAAACTGGATTGTAATCTTAGCTACACAAATCGTTTGAAAATTGCTACAAAATGTTATTAAGCTTGTGTTTTTTTTTCATTTTTATTAATTATCTTTCATTTATTAAATGTTTAATATCGGAAATATTATTATACTGTATATTTATTGTTTTAATCTAATAGAATAGACTGAATAATATTAAAAACTCCAATTAATATTTTATAAACAATATAAATCATTAAATACTCTACAATGAATATTTGTACTTTATAAATTTGCATATAAAAAATTCTAAATAAATTATTCTATTTGTTCATATTTTCTATGAAATGTCTTTAAACTTTATTCTACAAAACAAATAATTTTATTTAATAAACACTGCTAAAACTCAACCCAATGACAATTTATCAGTGGCACTTTATTACAAACCCTTGTATCTATTAAGGGCAGATATCGTTATGGTTTTAACCCTATCACGTACTGTCTATCACCAAACACGCGGCGTTTCATCTGTTCAGTGAACAGAGAGTGAAGACAAAAAATCTCGGTAACAAAGTTGACAAACGATGAAGAGAAACAAGCCGCATAGTTTTAGTTCAAAAAATTCTTCGGTGAGGGGATTCTTGATGCGAACGACAAAGATGTAGCGAAAAAATCTATGTTTGAAACATAAAAGGAAAAATGTAGTTTTTTACATTTTTATTATGTTTTTTTTTTTAATTCTCTCTATCCAGATTATCAGAAATATTTTTCTATTGTATTAGAAATTATTTTAATAATAATATATATATATATATATATATATATACAATTTAAAATAAATTTATTTCTAAGTTCATTCAGAAAATGTGTTTTATTCATTAAATAATTATTAATATACAAAATAATAACAGTTAACTGACTGATAATATATTATAATAATAAAGTTTTGTTTTGAAACTGATTGTACAATTCTATATTCTTTTCTTTAATAAAAAACATGTTTTTTAAAAAAAATTTTGATGGGTCATTTCTTAATTTCTCATCTATATATTGTCAACAAATTTACTGCTTCGAAACATTATTTATTATTTCTATAAAATAGAAAAAATATTATTTAATAAATTATTGTAATTAAAAGGTTGATTAAACTTTTACTTTCACATTTCTTCAATAAATATTCTTAGTAATTACATTTTCATATTAACAAAATAACATTTTAAGTTAAGCCTATCAATAAGAGCTTAAATTAACAATGAACCATTCATTATATAATTAGTGAACAGAGGAGCGTCATATCTTCTAATACTTATCTGAAAATCTTTTGGAAAACCCAGTCCACAATTTAAAAATCACTGTCTATAAATAAACATCGAAAAATAACTCGCTTTACTTTCTTTAACAATAGATCAATTTTTGCATATTTTATAGAAAAAAAAATATTAAGAAATGTTTTTTTTAGAATAACATACGTCTGTTATTTTAAATATCGCTATTTATTAATTTTTCTAATATATACTTTTATTGTTTATCAAAAATAATATTACAATCCTGATCTTTCAAATAGATTTCTAATACTAATATCAAATAAAAAAAAACAACTCAGATAATTTTTCTAAATTATAATTTTTGAAAAAGGAATAATACATTTTTGTGTGTTAAAAATTAATAATATCATTTGAAAAAGTAGTGCAAATAATAAATTTATTAAAAAATTAACTTTTAATGATGCTGTGCAGATCCTGTGTATGGATTTTTCGATTATTTTGATGAAGTATATCAGTAAAGTTCACTCGTACACGAACTGTTAGGGAATCCAAGCCCACAATATCTGTTTTAAATAGATAAGGGACCTTATAACATATAGTTCGGTCTGAGCCAGACGACAAAACTTGCCTCACATCAGGCCCGAATGAAATGGACAGATAACTCAGGTGACTGAGGCACGCACATATTCTCGCGTCAGCATCCAGAGGAGCCATCGGACAGGCCATCAACGCCGCAGCAGCCGCCGTCTTGATCTTTCTCACGGTAGCGCTCGACGGTCGCGGGCGGAGCTGTTGTTCCGCGGCAGGTTTTCATTATATCGCGCCAGCCGATCTTTTTACGCACTGTGTATTATTGTTATGATACGTCAAGTCACTGTTTTTACATTAAATACGCGACCCGAAAACACCGTTAGAGAATATTGCCAAATTCTAATCAAATATTTAGAGATAGCAATCTCATCGAATTGAAATGATAATTAATTTTCTCTAATCAAACGATTATATTCTTTCTCGATCAATCAATGTAGCGGAAATAAATTTCAACATTAACACAAAACTTTTGTAGTTACTATGTACATATATACATACACACACACATATGTATTACATATATATATTTATATATACAAAGCCAAATTTGAAACAGTAAATTAATTGTTAATTCACATTTTGGAATAGTTTATTATTTTAAATATAAATATATTCTTCTCTATTATTAATTATCTTCATTAATTTAAAACAAAAATCATATTTTCAGTTGTACTTTAGTAAGGTAATTAAAAGTGACATTTTTTCTCAATTATTTGAATATATCAGTATCACTTAAATTGTAATTATTCTTTTGAATCCAAACTAAAGCCATATTAAATAATTCAATTACTTGTATATTGACAATCATTTAATTTTGCACTCTCACAAATTTGTATTTATTTCTATTTAAAAGAATGAATTATTGAAAATTATTTTTTAAAATTAAATTAAAAATATTATTCCTTAGAATAGTAACTATATATATATATATATATATATATATATATATATATATATATATATATATATATATATATATCTCACTTAATAAGGCTTGAAATTTCATATTAGAATCAAAATTGAAACACATAAACAAAATATTGAATTATTTTCTACTTTTATTTTTTCCCTATTTAAAAAAAAAACAAACTTTTAATTATAATGCACAATAAATAATAAATTATACATATATATATATATATATGTGTGTGTGTGTGTGTGTGTGTGTGTGTTTGTGTGTATGTATACATTCCTATATATATATATAGGATCATCCAAATGTGACGCCTAGATTTGTGTTTTATTAAAAAGAAACAAAAAAATTATACACATGTTTCCTTATACACCACCCTATACACAAATTTCTTTTTTATAAAACACATAATCTAGGTGTCACATTTGGCTGACCTATATATACTACATTCATATCCAACAAATATTAATTTAGATATTCGTAAATAACAAAATGTTAATGGAATATTCATAACTCAGTTATTAATTACATTTCTTATTAATAATATTTTATTACTATGTTCTTATTTTTAATTATCTAAAGAATAATTATACAAAAATTCTAGTCTGTATAAATAATTCAATATTCTATGTCAAATCCAAATAACTTGTTTTCTATTACATTGATAAAAAAGTATTAAATTGTTAATTGTTTGATAAAAATCTTCTATTATTATACTGAATTTTTCGCATATATTAATATTCATATATATGAAAAAAGTAAACGAAACATTAAGGAAATATTTTTATACCAAATTTATAAACGTTTATAAAAATGTAAAATTCATAATTATTCATTTAGAATTTATAAATTATTAGTTAACATTTCAAACACATAGTACTAAACAAATAAAGAAAATCTATTTATTTCAATATCTATTTTTAGAATTTTGTGTTAAGCGAACAATTAATTTTTTAAATTATATATAAAAAACTGCAAAAGTATATACTATTCTTCAATCAACATGATAATAAAAAAACTTTTGGATAAAAACAACAATGTACTATACATCTATCAAGTCTGTAATGCGAGGATTAATGATACTTTATTGTAAATGAAACAGATTTATGACAACAAGAAGCTATGACCGCATAAAACTACTAGAAGAAATATCAGAATTGTAGTACCGATACGACAAAGATTAAATGAATATAGAAAGACAGCATGAAAAATGTACCTGTGTATGAAACAAATTGTAGTTTAAAATGTAATAAAACTTTTTTTAAAGAAATTTCAATCTTATAAAAGAATAAAAGAACTGTATGTCTGTATTTGTATATATATATATATATATATATATATATATATATATATATTTATATATATATATATATATATAATCACTAAAACGCTTCATTAAGCAACAAATAATTCAGATACGGATAATATCGATCACCATGAATGATCATTTTTATCTAAAAACAAAACATTAATTAATTTTCAATTAGTTTGAATTAATTAAATTGAGGTCTAAATTAATACCAACAAGTTAACTTTAAATCATTTTGACATTTAACATGCACCTTTAATTTTGCGACATATTAAAAGAAACAAATTGATTAAATATATATGTGTGTGTGTGTGTATTATTTTAAAAAATAATTATCATAATTGCTTAATTTTAAAAAACTTTGAATAAAATTATAAATTTAAAAATGAATTAAAATATAATATCAAATTGCTAATTAATTTAATGAATTTTTAAAAAATATATTTCTATAGAAAGCAAAAACATATAAATAAATGTGTTATTTGTTTTAAAATAAATATATTTGCAGGTATATTAAACTGAGTCAATAATATATACTAGCAATAATTATAAATCGAATAATTATAAATATTTCTTATATCTTCAATATTATTTTTGTAATTATTTAAGACCTTGATCAAGATAACATTTAATTAATCGTTCAAAAATTGTATTCCTAATGCTCAATAACCTACTACACAATTTTTTTTGATCCCAAAATATTATTAGAATATTCATAACATACTAACTTCAAGCACAAGTACTTTATAATTAACCACAAATACACACTTTTTTATTTAGATGTTTTTATTTTGTGTAAAAAAAATACAGTATTATATTTTGTTTCATAAAATATTCTTTATTATTATTATTCTTCAACAATTCATTAATTTCGATTTTAAACTGTTATTTATTCACTTGAAGTATTTAAGAATATTTAAAATGTTCTAACTTTAACTAAAAAATGAAAAATGTAACATACCAGTATTGAATAATATTAAATGACGAATAAATTAATTTTTTATTAAAAAAAATAATATAGAATTATAAAAACATTATAGAATTATAAAAATAATTATTTGTAATAAATGTATATATATATATAGGGTTTTCCAATAAGAATATCAGAACTTTGACAGCTGGTGGAAACCATGTTTAATATTTTTCAATCTCATTTTAACATTTCAATTCAGTATACATTGACAAATTATCGTAAAACGTTTAACACTTCAACAATGCTTAGAAATTGTAAAACTTCAATAGACTTATTGAAACTAGAGTTTAATGAATCCATTATTTCACAAAATGGGCCCATCAATTGGCAACCAAGATCATGTGTTCTAACTTCATTGGATTATTTTCTGTGGGGATATGTTAAATCATTGGTTTATTCTGATAAACCACAACTAATAGAATCATTAAAAATAAGCATTGAACGTGTAATTCATGAAATTGAACCAAAATTATGTAAAAAAGTGACTAAAAAAAGAATTAAACGAATGCACTATGTCGAACGAAGTCGTGGTGATCATATAAGTGAAATTGAGTTCCATCATCAACGCCATAGAATATACTTAAAATTAGAAAAATAATAATAATTAAATACTTTTTATTTTATTTCCATTTAAACTTCTGAAGCGTTTATTGGATAATTGATGCTTAAATGTCATGTACACATATAGTGCAATTGTTATAGATTTGGTCTCCGGTATTCCACATGGGGTATCTATTTATTATTTTAATTGTTTTTTTGTCCAGATATTACTTATCAGTAAAATTGTTAGATTCTACTATATGAAGCACTACCCATGCATCTTGGAGAAAATTTGCGAAAAATCTATTAAATATAAAATAAGTTAATTAATGACCTTTTGAATTATTTATAACTTTATAGAATCATTTAATGTAATAATTAAGCAAAAATCATAAAATTTAATTATGAATAAAGTTATGATATAATATGAAAATATTAAAATCGTTATTTCGTTCGTAATTTTAATCATGTTTAAAAATAAAAATGAAAATATATTTTCCAATCAATTGAATGAAAATGAGTGAAACAAAAATAGATATAATGCCAGTAAGTGTTAAACGTATTACGATATATTTTGTGGTATGCTACTTAATGAATTTATTTATATTATTGATCAAACAAGAAAAAAATCAATAATTTTAAAACATTCTCGAACATGTCGAAAACAATTTTTTTCTCGATTCCTTCACCGTAAAATAGAATCCAACTAATGTGTTTATCGTAAGATATCGGTCAGCATGTTTGATGGACGATCATTAATGCCCCACGATTGCCTGGGAACCGCCAAGCTCTGTTAACAAGTATAGAAACAAGGAACGGGTCTTAGTGCACCGTGTCGGGACAAATTGATTACACCGGCAGTTGTCAGATGTCAGCGCTGCTCTATACATCACTGACATATTGTCGAACCGCTATATCGTTCTTATATATATATATATATATATATATATATATATATATATATATATATAAAGTGTGTGCGTGTATATGAGAGTTCAACTTGACATATTTCTTACCTTGCATAAATAAATCAGATTGTATATGGACCGGTATTAATGTTTGACCTTTCGTTAAGAACAAGACTGATTGAAAACATTTGTTTGATTCGTCGTATAGAAGACTTTAATGGTCAAAGTCGGTATGTCGATATATTTTTTTAAGTGATTATATTAAAAAACTGATTCTAAAATATGTTATCATTTGAAATATATACGTACAGTGTTATCGCAACGTAAATATATCAACGCGATAATATTTCTACGAGTAATTTCAATTCTCGATCAAGCATATAGCATATTCTATACGACTGTAATTTTCATTGAGGCAGTATTCATAATATTTATAAGAACTGTGTTATACATACATGTAAAAGTACATATATATATATATATATATATATATATATATATATATATATATATATATTATATAATATGAAGTTGCTATCCAGAATTTTGCTTAATATTATGAAAATAATATTATTATTAATTGTACTTTAACAGATATGTACTTTAATTTAAAAACCAAAAATGTTATTAATTATTATCATTATCTTTTTCTTTAAATGAAAATAAAGACTATTGTTTTGATATTATTGTTTATTTTATTTTAATGATGTCATCTATAATTATTGTAATTTTTAAAATATTATTTATTATTTTTACAAATAAATTTATTCAACTTTTAGACTGATATTTAAAAAAAAATTAATTTGAAATCCATCTCATAAATATTTATCGAATCTCAAAATATAATTTTGATGAAAAAGAGGGGCAGATGATATTAAGAAAAAAACTTGAAGTATTCATCATAAATTAATTTATACGTAAATAATGGTTAATAATTTGAACAATAATAAATTTAATGTATCTACATAGTACATCTTTTCTCTTACTTATACACACACACACATATATGTATATATATATATATATATATATGTCTATTTTTTTAAAAAAAATAGAAATATAAAAAAATAGATATATAATATAATATAATATATTTTTTTTATCAACTATATCATAAAAATTAAATGTTACAAAACCAAAATTTATTATATTATATATATATATATATATATATATATAGAGAGAGAGAGAGAGAGAGAGAGAGAGAGAGTCATCCAATCCATGTGACGCCTAAATTTGTTTTTTATTAAAAAGAAGCATGTGAATAGGGAAACATGTGTATAATTTATTTTGTTTCTTTTTAATAAAACATAAATCTAGGCGCCACATTTGGATGATCCTATATAATGAAAACCATTACTTTGAAATAATATATTCATTAACAAAGTTCCTTAAATAAACTGAAACATTTCATTTAAATGCTGATTTTTTTTAAAAAAATGAAAATATATCAAATAAAAAATACAAAATACAAAAAAATCTACACACACTAAATACAATATTAAATTAATTAACGAATATCATTAGTTCAACCACAAAAATCATCAACATTCAAAACATTATTGATCTTTAACTTTTAATCAGCTTTTATAATAAATAACTTAAAAACTGTATCATAATTTTTTCTTCATATCTTAAAACAACCGATAAATTTATTCACTTTCTTTATTAGATCAATACTCTATTCAAATTAGTCTATCTACTGATACCTGAACAGAAAATACATTAGAATTTACACTGATTGTTACCAATGACCTTTTCCAAACAAAAGAATCAATCATTTGTGATCAGAGAAGATAATTTCGAAAACAGGAATTATATATTATCAAGATATCTATCTGTCATATATGTATAAACATTAACTTAAATCGTCCCTTAGTATTCAATATGCATTGATATATAATTTATATTCGTTTTACGAAAAGTTATACGCCAGACGAATTTCATATAATGTGATCAGTAGTGGAGGTAATTTATTTTTTAAAAAATAATTTAATAATTTTAATTTTCTTAATATTTAAATATTTCACATGAATATCTACCGATCACTGAGATTCATAATAATGTTTACATAATAATGTTTAAAAACAATTTTATTAATTATTAAATTAAATATATAAATTATTTTGTTTATAACAACACTAATTAAAAAAATCACATGATAAATAAAATCATTATAACTTAAAATTGAAACTCCTCATATATAATAAAATTTGTCTTTCTGATTTTCTATAATTTTTTTTATTATATATATATATATATAATTTTTTATGAATCAGAATACATGATTTTCTCTTATTATCATTTAATATAAGCTTACACTTCCTATTATTTTCATTTTGTCAATATTCTAATTATATCAGTTTATATATGAATTAAAATTAATATAAATACATATATTAATAGAGATTGTCAACATTTTTACATAAATTTGTTCACGATATTTTCTTAAATAGCAGATTATGTTTAACAAATTTCATAATTTACACGAATATAAAAATTTTATTAAAATTAACATATATTTGTATATAAAAATATTTTTATTTTTTAGCAATAACTGATTTTACTTATTTTTGTGATAAATTGTAAAAAAAAGTTATTCAAATTCAGCTTACTTAATTACTTGAAAATGGCTTCACACATATTTTGTACCAAAATTTTATCGCCACAACATTATTCACAAACTATACTACAATTCGACAAGAAATATTTTAATCAAATACATTTTTCATATATTCAATTAAAATAAAAATTAATCACATTTTATAACAGAATTCGATATTATATACTAAATGTTTATATTTTACTCTGTTTAATATTGTATTCCTGATTTAATTCGATGAATTATTCTTATTAATTATTTTATTCGTATTTAATTTCATTTATAGTAAAAATATATTATAATAGACTTAATTAGATTCTAAAATTTAGAATACATTCAAATAATTTTAAATTAAACAAATAAATAATAATTCGAAGATATAATATAAATCATATGGAAAAACACTTCTAACCAAATGCAACAAACTTTACCATAAGATTAATAACACATATTCTATCTTGTAACTATAATAGAATGAAATATAACACTTTTACAGTTCACCAATTGAAATTATTTTTCGGTAATCAAGTAATCACTACCTTAAATCGATCAAATCATACAATATTTTTTCGCATTAATTATTTAATTGTTGAACAGAAATTTGTAATACACAATTATTTTCCAATCCTACTAACCACAAAAAAGAATCTCTGTTTACAAATTGGATTCAAATTACAACAATGTCTTCTCTCATTTGCTTTTCGACTTTATTATAATTGTTTTATTTTTCATTATCCATTATTAACGACTTAGAAAATAAATATTTCTCATTTTACAATTCTCTATTTGTATTTTTTTTACAAAATAAATTACAAATAAAGATCATGTTATTATTTTTTGGTAATTTAATTAATGTGGTACCCAATCATTTTGTTAAAATATGTAATTTATGTTCTCTAAATTTATTACTATTTTTATTTATGATATTTTTTATACTTAGGCATCATTCTTGTAATTGTTTGGAATAATATATTGAATCAATTGTTATCAACCTTAAAAAAGGCTTCTAAACAAAAAAATATACAAATTGTTTTCCATAAATCTCACAAATGTTTTGGATCAAAGAGTTTTAGTTACGTTTATACATTTTTGACATTTCTTGAAAAAATAAAACTTAATTATATTTCTAGAATGTTCAGTTTTCACACTTGAACTAAAAAACCCTATTTAACCAACTTGTATAAATTATTTAATCGCACTTGAAAGTACTTTATAAAATATTATTTTATATAATATATAAATAAGATAAATTATAATAGAAACAATTCTTACATCATAAAAAATATTCGTTTCCTCCATTAAATACCTTATTAAATTCTTTGAACTTACGTATATTTATAAATTTTAAAAAGTGTTCCACAATATAATTTGCAAATTTTTTTATTTTTATAATAATCGATATTTTTTATTGTTTTATGAGATAGCTATATTAAATTAAATTAAAATTAAAGTAAATATTATTTTTTTTAACAAATTTCATCCTATGAATGTATTGTACTATTTAAAAGCAATAAATATATAGAGCAATAAAGAAAACAATACAAACAGTCTTTAATCGCCACCACTGATATAACACCATGACCGGTCCAGCTCACGAACAAGTCAACGCGTTCTGAGCACATCGCAATCCACAACATTCACCACATACTGACATCGATAATGGATTACTACAGCGTCTGGTCAATTTTATTTATCATTGTAAATCAATCGAACATACGAAACTATAATCGTTGTTGATACGAACCGATTTCATGATTTTATTGCGTATAAACAATCACATAAATTCATATCTTGAACTTCATCATTTATTTCTTTAGATATATAATAAATTTATGAAAAACAACACGCTTTCAGTAAATTTTCAATTTATATAAATAATATAAAATTTATTTCAATTGTACAATCTTGAATCTGTCATTTATTTTTATTTTCTAAATTACAGTTTAATATTTCGAAATAAATTACACATTAAATATTATTTCTTGCTTTAACGACTTAATGAATTATATTATGATATATATATATATATATATATATATATATATATATATATATATATAGTAAATAATTTAATAAATAATAAATGAAATATATGCTTAAAACTATGATATATTTCAAACGTATAAACGTTAAACAAATACAAAAACAAAAATATATTCATTATTCAATAGAAATATATATATTTTCCAATATTTAATATTTTACAAGAATGTCATTTTCAAAATAAATTATATTGAAACAAAAAACAGTATAATTTTAAACATCTCTCATAAAATACCAATAAATAAATAATATATTATACTTATATATGAAACATTTATAGTTAGTATAATACTAATATTTATAAAAACAAAGATAATCAACAGTATATTTCAGACAACAATAAAAATAAATTTAATACTATATTTAGTTTTAAAAATAACATGATCACAGTATTTAAAACCAACATATATATACATATATATATATATATATATATATATATATATATATATATATATATATATATGTAAATTGTCAAGTATTTCACAATTAAAACTAGAGAATCCAATTAATAAAAATGACAAAATATATGTTTGTAATTAATTAATTTAATAAATATTATTAAATGTTTGAAAATATTCATTTTAATCAACTAGAATATTTTTAAATTGAGTTTTATGAAATTATAAAATATTTATTTTTTAACAAAATTAAAATTTAGTATATTAGCACAATGAATTTTTAAAATTTTTTAATAATTTTGATTCCAAATCATTTCGTAGACAATATCTTAAAAAACTACAATAAGAACTTTAACTTACCACTGATCCACTATATATTTTTATTTATTAATTTATTTTTGGAAGACTTGAATGAAACTCAATAATTTTCAAAATATAAATTACATATAATTACATACACACACAAATATATATATATATATATATATATATATATATATATATATATAATCATACATAAACAAGACATATAGAAAGAAGATAAGACAATAGATGGACAAAAATCATTATGAAGTAGCGACTAAATGACAAAAAGAGACTCAGATAGAAACCTTAACAAAAAAAAGAGGAATAATATTGTAAAATATTGTGAAGGTAAGAGATTAATAAGATTAACCACAGATATGAAACAATGGAAGAATCCTTAAAAAAACATTTAATAGGACGTAATGACATTCTATGAGGCTTTCGCTTAAGAGAAGGTTAATATATACTTTTATAATGATTTATATATATATATATATATATATATATATATATATATATATGTATGTATAAACTAAATAGAAATGCATATTGAAATAATGAAATAAAATAAATATTTGAATTACTCTAACCATTTTAATCTAATTTTATATTTTAACTATAATAAAAATTCTAAAATAGGAGAAATTGTTTTCTCGTCACCAAAAAAAAAAAAATAATTGAAGAAAATATTTTCTTCGATTATAATCAAAAATTTAACACTTATTATCAAAAAAATCTAAAAAACATGTAGAATTAGTTTATTCTTAAACTAATTTAATAGATATTTTTTTATATACATCTCAAAGAATAATACACACCTAAGAGTATAAAAATAAAAAGTAATGAATACTGACTATAGCAATGTAATTAAAAAATACAAATCACACACACACACACACACACACACACACACACACATATATATATATATATATAAACATGATTTTTCTATTTTACGAATTTTAAATACAGTTACATGCTCAGATTACGTTTCAAATATATTTTATTATTGTTATTATTTTATTTTAATAATAGGATGCTGCTGCAGCCATATTCTATTATTGTCATTGTCCTTTCCAAATATTTATATATATATATATATATATATATATATATATATATATATAAAAGAGAAGACATTTTGAAGTTCCCAAACTATTCAAATGTACCAAAAAAAAAATATATAAAACTAACTAAAAATGATTCCTAAAATATAAAAATGCAAAATTTTATTATGAACCTTAAATTTCATGTTTTATATTTACTTTATATATATATATATATATATATATATATATATATATATATATATATATGTATGTATATATATTTACACATACATAAACTAAAAAAAGTGTACAGAAGACACTACAAACTACCTATATAATCCAAGGTAGTTCAACAATTCAAAACACACACACACACACACACACATATATATATATATATATATATATATATATATATATATATATATATGTACACACATAAGTGTGTAGTGTGTGCGTATGTGTATATAAGAATTTCTAGCATTTATTTACAGAAAATCATAATGGCAAGTCTAGATGATGAAATCATGAGAAATCTGTAAAAAAAATCACATGTGACATAGCGATTTAAGTATTTTGTGCATGCTCGAATTTTAAAATAAATTCAGTCAAGTGTTGACATTCTTCACTTATCAGAAGTGGATCCGCCATAAGCACGATCACGAAAAGTTATATTAAAGCAGCATGAAGTGCTATCATCGCCGACTAGAAATATTATGTATATCGCATCACCTTACAGTCACAAGTGTCTAGGCGGTTACCTCTATGATGTGATACTCAACTCGCTCAAAGTCACCGTGCCGACGGACATTGTAGAAAGATTTACATTGGATTTACCGTTTAGGTATAAGTTATTTATATTAGCGCTACTGCAATGTATTCTCGAGTCGCACACTTCAAGTATCACTATTTGTTTCGAATAATTATGGAGAAAAATTGATTTTTTTCAATGTTCTGCCATATATAGTAATTTCTGAAAAGGAACACTTTTTAGTGATATTTATTGTTATTCTTTCAATTTAATATTAAATAACACTGCAAATAATAAAAGACAATTTATGGAAAAAGATATTAATTAAATAAAAAAGAAATATATTTTATAATCAATCGATATCAAAATAAAAATAATATCAATCTACATTTATTCGAAAATTACAAAACAATAAAATATTAACAAATCTAACCAGATATTATTTGAGTTTTAATAAATAAATATACATATAGTATAGAAATTTATTTAAAAATAACCACATTTTAGGGCTTAACTATGAACTCATTCATTTTATGTTTGAGCATAAATATTATCATTATCGAAATTAAAATAATAATAATAATAATAATAAAAACATAATTATAAATAAATTTACAAAACAGTCATATTTTTCAATTCCTCGCGTACAAAATATGTTTTATTTACTTTTTATATTAAAATATATTCTTTACTTACACATTGCATTCATTTAACTGCTCATTAATTATTAAATATCTAAAACATAATAAACTACAACATTTAGGTTAAAAATTTAAATTTTGTCTTGTGAATATTTTTTCCTAAAAAACATTTTTACATAATTATATATATATATATATATATATATATATATATGTGTGTGTGTGTGTGTGTGTGTATGTGTATGTATTGCATATTTTCCAAATTATAATCTGTTTTATAAAATAATTTATCTCATAAATTTCGAGTATAAATAAAATACTATATACTTCAATTATAAATAGGAATTGATTCCAACTAATATTTTAAAAACTATAATTTAAAATTTAGAATAAATTCTAAATACAAAATATTTAAGGTGTTATTTTTGTTGATCGTATGGTTTAATTGTGTTTTTTTAAATTGCATCATTTTAAATATATGTTTTACGAAAACCATTTCAATGTCAAATATAATTATTTTTTATAATTATAGCTCTAGACGATAATAAATCAATATAAATGTTTAACATTGAAATATTTTAAAAATAGTTACTTAAATATTTTAAAATTGTTGTCACAATTGAAAATTATAATTATATACATAAATGTTTATAAAATTCAATTACTATTATTGTTTTTCTTTCAGAAGTACATAATTTAATTCTTAAAAAACTTTTTTAAAAAATAAGTACAATAAAATAATGTGTATATACGTTATAACCTATTGAATTTAAAAAGTAATATCAAAACTTCTGAGTGAAATAAATTATTTTGTAATAAAAATTATTGAAATATTCCACAATTATTTAATATTAAAATGTTAAAATAATTATAAGAAATTACTTAAACTAATTCATTTAATACCTTCTATTACATATTAAAAACGATAACATTTTTAAGAAAATGAAATTGCATTATAATTTTTTTTAAATAAAATATACTAATAACATAAAAAAATGTTTTTTTACCGAATGTAATTTACCTTAATCGTTTTCAAAATGTAATTTCATGAAATTATATGTATTTTTTTAACTCTTCTACTTTTATGATAAACATAAAATATACAAGCCTAGATATTACAAATTATTTAAACATCTACATATAAAAATATTAATAACATTATATTAAAAATTTAATATATTTTCTAATATTAACAAAATTTAATGATAGGAAATGTAATGATTAAGAATTCAAGACTATATCATTTTATTTTTAAAACACAATATTTATTAGTATTAAAAATAGTTACATGGATGAAATAAATAATGTAATTAATTTTTAATATTCTAAAACATACATTTCAAAGATATATATATATATATATATATATATATATATATATATATAAATTAATTTAAATTAATTTATATGAATATTAAGATCAACTAACTTCTTACAAAATAAGTAATTGCTTTCATAAATCTTTGCAATGATGCTACATTAAAGAAATATTAAAAAATTAATAATTTTAATCATATTTTTATATTAAAAATAATATGAAACTAAATTTAAAATCTATTAAATTTTTTTTAGAACCTTAATAGTAAGTCAGTTAAATCGTACAAAAATCAAAATATATTTTTTAAATATATAATATTTATTTTACATATTAGATAAGTCGTTTCTTAATACACATTAATTTAAAGAAATGTAAAAAATAATCATTAACAACAATTTGTGTTAACTTATATAATTCATATATTTCATTAAAAATTATTTGAAAAATAAAAAAAGATATATTAAAAAATAATGGAAAAGAAATATAAAATATTACTAACGTTTCAGAATTTGAAAAACGTTTTTTATAAGAATAATTAAAAATGTATATTTTTTATATAAAAATGTAACATGATTTTTACTCAGTTTCAATTATATATGTATATATATATATATATATATATATATATATATTAATACATATACTAAATTATGTGTAAATATAAATGAAACTATTAAATTCGTGTAAAATAATCATTTATATCTTTTTTAACTAATATTTTAAAAACGAGTTATATGAAACCGAAACAAAATTTATGATATTTACTGAGTACACATTTCACGTAAAGTGACAAATGTTTATTTTAAAATTAGTTCATTGTGAAAAAATGTTTTTATGAGTTTTCTTTGAATAGCTATAAATTTGAAATATTTTTTTATTTAATGTAAAAATATCATTACTTATTGATAACATTTATATTAATATTTCTGTACTTGACTCAAAGCGTTTATTTTATCTAATCAAATAAACAAATAATATATTTTTGTTGAAATAGTTTTAGTAAGAGCTAAAGAACATTTTTAAAAAATTTCTCAAATGTATACATTCACTTATTTAACCTTCTTAAATAGCAAAACAACATTTTTGCATTCAAATTATTAATACAAATTATTTCTTTTTATATATGTAGAAAAATATATTAATAATTACTTCAATTTCCTGAACACTTTAATAAATTAACAAGGACACTATTTAGCATCAATCCAATTATGCAAATTAAAAAATCTTTCTAATTATTAGTTGCATACTTACCCAAAACGTAACTATATACATCAACATACATACACACACACACACACACATATATATATATATATGTATGTGTGTATGTATATATGTATGTATGTATTTAACTTTTATTTTATCACTCTGTTTTATTTTTATTCGTCCTTAAAATTGCATTAGCATATATTTTAAAAAAAATTATCAAGTTTATCATACTGATGACAAAATTTAATTTAAAATTTAAATACGCAATAACAGTAGTAATCAAAATATTAAGTTTATAATATTATATATACATATATATATATATATATATATATATATATATATATATATATATATATATATGCGTGTATCTATGTATGTATATTTATTCACACATGCTCATTTCAATTACTGAAAAATTTCAAATGCAAATGTAACTTTTTTAAAATATTATATATAAACTGAATAATTTAATCTATATAAAAAATTACAGATATACATATGTGTAGGTATGTAAAAATATATGTGTGTGCGTTTATTTGTGTGTGTGTGTAATTATCAAGATCTTGACTTTGTAATTTTCATTTCTCTGTATACTTTTCTGATTTATATTATAATCAACATCATAAAAATTTCATTATAATATGAAGTAAATATAAAGTGCAAGATTGACAACTTTTATTTTATTATGAATTTTTTTCATTTTTCTTCTCATTACTGTCTATTGATTTTTATATGTTTTTTTGTTTCAAATTTCCAGTACCGTTCTTATATATATATATATATATATATATATATATATATATATATATATATATATATATACGAGGGTCGTTTGATAAGTATGGTAAATTTATTTATTGTTTAATTTAATTAATTAATTAATTTAATTAAATTTTTCAATTTAGTTTTTCTTTTTTTTACCGTACTTACCAAACGATCCTCGTATATATATATGAAGACTAAATTAAATTTTATATTTATAATTTTATATAAAAAAATTATCTATATAAATTATAATTCTTATTAAAAATACACATTTTTTTAAAAAAAAACAAGCTAATAATTAAGTTCTATTGAAGAAAAAAAAACACTTTAATTTGAATTTTCGTGTATATATAAATTCATAGACTCGTATTTGATATGCGTAGAAAATTAATAAAATAAATTTAATTTTTACTATATCCATTAGCATAAAATATAAACTTAATAAAAAATAATTACACAAACAATCGCAAAATTAGCTATCTGTCAGTTTCTCGTATACTTTTTAATTATTTAATTATTGCATATTGTTATAAAAAGAATCACTTTCACATTTTTATAATAAGTATACTATAAAAGCTAAAAAGTTATGACATTAAAAATAGATAACTTTGTAAAAGTAATATATTATCCTACCAAATATTTAATGTCTGATTTTTTTAATTATAATTTTTATATTGGAGAAACGCGTTTGCATAAAATAGATATTTATTTAATTATAATGATCTTTCTAGACATAACTATCAAAACAAAGATTATAATCGTAGTGCTATTTTAAATATTCACTAGATTTTTTTATTCATTGCAAATAAAGTAAATAAATGTATCATCATTTATTTTTTTTATTTCAATCAATTGAAAAATGAATATTCTAGTGTCATTTACCAGTTCCATTCAAACATAAACTTCATTATGATAAAATAATGAAAATTTATATAAATAAATAATTCAATTAATTATTCTTGTATAAAATAAATATACACTTTAATAAAACAAATACTTAAAGTTATATCCGCTTAAAAAAAAAATCAATTAATCGTCTTCAATTTGATATTTGCACAGCATGATTGTGCAATAAGAGACTAATCAATGTGATTTCAATATGTCAAACGGATGGGAAACGAAAGCAACTACATTCCTCTAGGCAAATAACTCTCTCTTATTCCTAAGTAAGTAAGGTTGAATTCTAGTATCTAATCAAATGAAATGAGAATATTTTTCGTATTAACATTTTAATTAATTTTTTAAATTAATTACGAAAGGAACGAACGTTTTTAAATATCATTTCAATTTATTTTTTTCTAGAAATAATTTGATTTTTTAATTTTTATTCAAATGTTAATAGATTCAATTAAACATATATCGTTATTTTATGTATAATCAAAAATATGTAATTTTTAATATGTTTGATTAACCTTTTATCGCTTTAAATGTTCATTCTTAAAAGGAATATATTTTTAATAAAATTAAAAACATACTTTTCAAATAAAAAGAAATAATATAAGAAATAGTAAATATTTCGTATAAAATATCAATATATATTTAAGATTTATTCACTTAAGATATATGTACATATTTAAGTATGTATAATATTGACATTAAATCATTGTTTTCAAAACTTTTTCGACAATTTTATTGTAATAATTGTATTTAATATTTCTACCAACTTACTTACATAAACATATATACATGCATACATACATATATATATATATATATATATATATATATATATATATATATATATATATATCATTAATTACATTTTAAATATAACATTCATTATGTTTACATTACTTTGTAAATATTATCTTCAAGTATTATAAACTAATTAAAAAGTTAAATAATATTTAAAGTAATAAAAAATTGTTTATCAATATGGGAGTTTTATTAAAACGAAATTAATTCTTAATTTAATTAGATACACATACAAACATGTATATATATATATATATATATATATATATATGTGTGTGTGTGTGTGTGTTTATTTCTCATGATATGTTTAATTACAATATAAATTTTATCAACACCGAATTAATTATAGTATTTATATCGTTTTTTTCCGAAAATTACTAATATATTATTAGATATATACTATTTCTTATGGTAAGGTTTAATTTATTCTAAATTTCTTATTATGTTTAATTCAAACTCGAAAATCAACAAAAAAATTTACATAAAATTTATTTCTGCATAAATCCATATACCTTATATATAATGTCAGTAAATAATTTTCTTTGTATCACTTAAAAATATTATACAATTCAAAACAATATTTGCATCTGAGTGAAAATATATATTTACTTACCACCAAGTGCTGCCTTTTCCTTTTGTTTTATTTATTTTAATTACAGCAGTTTGTCCATTCTTACTCGTTTCCACTTCTGAAAGCGTAGTTAAGGACATATACAGAACAACAAATGTAATTGTCGCACTTGACCACTTCATTTTAATGTCGATTAACTTAAAATATAACACAGAAAAAAGTACACAATGTCATTAAGATGAGCCGACACACAAGCATCAATATCAACGTTAAATGTCAAATAAACGTAATTAAATTACAACACCTCATAGTTTCATATTAATGTCTGTCGAATAAAACAAATGTTATGTAAATATAAGAATATTGTTCGAAACACTCGCTGCTGATATTCTAAAGATCAATCGACGAAAATTTTCACGTCAGTTCAACTCTCGTTTAACATCACCTACACAGCTGCTCTCCTCCAGCATGTGGTTTATTTTGTAATGGTACAGACACTATGTACCGTTCTATCTTTTCTTTCTTGTATTCTTTAGTTATTTCTCCTGTTTCATTCAATGATATTTTACTACATTTTAAATGTGGGTAGGTTTTATGAGTTGGTAGGGGTGGTTTATTGACGGCTCCATACGATTTCGTCCGAGCAACCCCGAACACAACAAATCATTTCAATACATACCTTTTGAAAACTGTAGCAAAAGTTTTATGATCGACACAACACGTTTTTTTTTTAATTTTTTAAATTTCTTCCTTACACTTTATTCGAGGAACATTAAGTTAAACAACTCGTATTATTGTATTGTTTCTCGAAAATCACTTATGCTTTTTATCTTGTATCTTGAACTATTCACAAACTATTGATACTTTACATGTATATAATTCAGTTTCACTTTGTTTATTGTTGACACTTGATAAGCAATGCCAACCGTTGAAATAGAAACGTTGTGTAGTGTACTTTACCGGTCAGTATAAACCAATTCACCTACCTGGCCAGGTGACTTGGTTGGGCTGGACATCACAATTGAGCCTGTGTGTACCTGTATTATTGCGCGCGCACCGAACACGTGCTCTGTGTTACACGTGGAATGGTTTACATGGGAGGAGTCGAAATTGACCAATCACAAATAAACACCACCTCCTTTGCTTAAGACATCTCTTTATGTATCTCATTGCGTATTTGAGATGATCAAACCGATGACGGAGTTTATACCAAACAACAATTTTGGAAAGGAAATCTTACAAAACTACACAAATAAAATGCTTTATGCAAAATTTTTAATAACTGGTATTGAAATATTTTTAAACTTACATATTCGCTTCTAAAAAAGAGAGTGTATTTTCGATATTATTATTCTGTAACACGAACTTAAGCATCATATCAAGTTCCGAAATCAAATATTAATAATAGGTACCTTCGATACCATATAGACAATATTTCTTTCAGCTAAATTCCTAAACATGAGTGTAATTTGATTATAAATTAAATTTATATCAGTGTTTATCCTTGACAATGTTTTTAAAAAATAATAATTCTAACACAAATATTACTCAAACATAATTCTACAGATAGCAAGTTTAACTAAATTATCTAATATGATTACAAATATAGAGATTAAACTCTATGTTTTCTTAACTATTTATATACGCTATACACATACTATTTCATAAATTATATATATATATATATATATATATATATACATTGTTATAGCAAAAGTAAGAAGTTTAAAATAAAAATGAGCAAGTCATATAACGAAAAGGGATGACCACCGATGGACTGAAGAAATTATTGAATTGGAACATAGATATATTATATAAAAAGGCTTGACAAAAGACCAGCAGATAAAAAGGAACGAGGAATAAGAAAATTCGTCGAAATGGACTGGAAGAGAAAGGCATTGAATTAATCAAAAAAAAAAAATTTTGGTAGAAGTCTTCATCCAGCAGTAGTTAAAAAGTAGCTAATGATGAATACATATATATATATATTTATATATATAATCAAATTTTTAAATATTAAAGAGGATATATGGATCAGTAAACAATTATTCATCTAAATACATTATTACTATTAAAATAAAATTCTTAATATTTCAGTTCAATTGAAATATTGTAAAATTATGAACACTTTCAAAAATACTTGTTTTTATCATGACATTTAAATAACAATTATTAAAACACTTATAGCAATTATAAAACTCAGATACAATTTTATATCTTCATTGTTCATATTAAATTAAAGTACTTATGGCCAAACTGAGAACTGTTAATTCATAATAAAAATCCATACAATAAAATATCAATTAAATCAAAAACGATAATAAAATAATATTGCAAGATGTTTTAAAAACTTTTAATTATCACTTTTATTGACTTTTCATTCATGCACTTTTCTGTAGCCATACGATTAATCCTTTCCAATCGAGGGCTCCGGAACAGAGACATTTAAAATTTGTCTTCAAACTCGAGGGCTCCACTACGGACCCAATACAAATAATTTTCAATTCATAACATAAGGACAAAAACAAATCGTAACAACTTCGCTTATTCTTTTAGCGAAGTGTAAATTTAAGTTACTGCTTCGAGTTACTGAGAATATGAATGAAAAAAAGCTTCGAGTGCAAAGGGTTAATATTAAAGCATTATAAGCTTTTACGTGTTATAAATAATTTCATAGCCCCGTCTTTTGAAGATGGTAGTATGGACACGAATTACACGTTAGTAAAAAGCTAAATGATAAGCAATTATTAAGTAAATAACATTTTGTAAAAGGAAATTCCTTTTTTGAAAAAGATTATTGTATATATTTGAAATAGGGAATTGCTTGAAGATTTGAATTATGAAAATTAAATATATTCTTTTTGGAAAAATATAGACATAAGTAAAATATAATAGTTACAAATTAAATATATTCTATTCTTTTTACTCTGCATAAAGAATTTATAATATAACCATTTTTTGTATTTTTTTTCCATTTTATTGCTAAATATTATTTTTTTATTTAAAGTAACCGATAAGAAAAATATTTTTTGTTTATTTTACTTTGAAACTTGAACATCACCACTTTTTTGCGAATTTCAGTATCATTTAATACCTTTAAAAAAAAAATATTAATTGAATTTCAAAAAAAGAAATGAATCATCATACCTTTACATAAAAATATATGATCATTGTTGACAAAACTCATTTAACATTAAAATGTTTTCCATCTTTAAAATAATTCTGTGAGCACCTGTTAAATTGAAATTAGCCTCTTCAAAAACTATATATTTCCTAAATTCATATCACTTCAATTTCATTTATTTGAACAATTTTTACTTCTAACTTTTTATTATTATTCTTAAAACAGGTTTTAACTGATTATTGATATAAAAATATTAATCCAATTTTTAATGTGATCAAAAAACTAACTAACGTAATTTCTTTGAATTTTATTTTCAACTTTATTGACATATTACATTTCCCTAACGAGAAAAAATCGTATTTTTTTGTCTATAAATTTCAAAATAAACTAATAGATTCGATTAATAACAACTCTGCTGAACATTGCAAAAACAATGTTCTCTGTTTATCAGTTCCGCCACAATATTAGTTATATAGTTTGATTTTTAACTTAATTTTCAATCCTATTACCTTTGACTACATTTTTTCACTGTTAATTTTTATTTACTTTAATTTTTCACTACTGAAAATATTGAAAATCTAGTGAATTATATCATATATTACTGGAAAATTAAAATTAATCCCATTCATTTATCTATCGTTATATATTTCGAGTATTTGATGGTCATAACAGAAATGCAAATTTTAAAGAAAAAAGGAATTCTTTCCAATATTATATATATATATATGACAATAGCTTACATAGAACATCAGATCATAATTATATAGAACATAATATATATATATATATATATATATATATATATATATATATATATATATATATATATATATTTAGAACATCAAATTAAAAATAAAAAAAAAAAATACTGAAATATATGAAGTGAATTGAAAGGAAATTAATTTTAATGTCAACAAACTAAGCATAAAATAATAACTAAGAATAATATTGCGTTTTATTTTAGCACGCACAAGTGTGTATATTGGCAAACTAAAATTTAAGATAACAGTTTATAGTAACTTATGAATCTACAAATCAATTTTTCATTTGCACATATATATATATATATATATATATATATATATATTTGTGTGTATGTGTATATAAGTGAATATATCAAAATAGTTGTATAATACACTGATTGCCTATGTGAGACTAAAAATTATTCTGTTTTATGTTCTATGCTAATTACAACAAGTAATAAATATAAAGTGAAACATAAAAAACAAATCATATTTTTTACTTGTTTTTGATAATAACATATAACGACTATTTACTTTACACACACACATATGTATATATATATATATATATGTATGTGTGTGTGTATAATTTTGAGTACATTTGTATATTTTTATATCATAATTAAATCGATACTTTCAAAAACATTACACATAATTTACACACACATACACACACACACACACACACACATATATATATATATATATATATATATGTATATATATATATATATATATATATATATATATATATATATATATAAAATATTCTTTTTAAATTAAATATTATGAAACCTAAATCTCTTACTTACGCATAGAATAACTCATAATTGATAAATTGATTATATAAATATATGAAGAATAATAAGATCAATAGTTTTGAGTATCTTATTATTAGTGTAACTGATAGGAGAATTCTTTATATATGTATAACTATATCATTTTGGCAGAAAATATATTTAAAGTTGAAAATTTTAATCGATATTATAAGTCAACATTTAATAATACCCAAATCAATTTATCTGAAATTTATGAAGAATACCTATTTTTTAATTATATATGTAAACAAAATCTTTCACTTATATAGGATGGCCCAAATGAAATTTAAAGTTAAAAATAGTAAACAGTAGTAAGCAAGTAAGTGTATGTATAAACTCTTCAGTCTCATTTGAGCCACCCCATACAATAGACTTAATAAAAGTAATATATAATCTAGAAAGAAAAAGATAGCTAAAAAATTAAAAATTACTTTCTATAATATAAGTAAATAGTTCACAAAATTATTTTACAAATATATTTAAAAATTTTATTTTGTCCAATCAAAAAAAAAGCAAAAATTATTTTTATATAAAAATTATTGTCGAATAACATTAATAGACTAAATGTGGAATATAATGAGATAAATATGAACTGATTATTGTAAATTCAAAAATACTTTTATTACATATCAACACGATCAAAACACACATCAAAATCTCAGTACTATACAAATTTCTACTTAAAAATTCAAAATATCGCAAATTTACTTGAAATAATGATTATAATTCAATACTTTTTCTAAATTTTTCTAGAATATTTCATAAACTTTTAGTGTCGCATTTTAATTATAAAAAAATATTAAATCTATATTAATCATAAGATAATTTAATATGTTTAATCATACTTATCATTTAATTACACTCATTCAATTATAATTAAATCGTCAAAATACTGAATACTATATCAAATAAAATTTAAGTAATTTAACGATATCTGAATTTTGTATAAAATGTCTTCTCTTTTTCGTTCCATATATCAACAATTTTCGGACAAAAATTGATTAAAAGAATTATTTTTTATGACTACATTTTTTTCACTTTAGAGTGAAAGGAAATTAAACAATCGACACTTATAAAGAGAAATTATAAATATTTAAACGAAATACAATAATATTAAATTAAATCCTACGAAAATTTCTTATATATAGTGAACTAATAAACGAAATTTTACTTTTTCATTTTAGACAATAAATAAAATAAAACTGCTAATTTTTGTTAATAGAAGATTATTATATTACAGTTCATATCACAATAGAAAAATTATCAACATTTCAACCAAAGTTTATAAAGACAAATATTTCTGATAAAAATAATTCATCATTATAATTCTATAATAAAATAATAATCTAGCTTCACTTTTTTCAAACGATTAGTTTAATATAATGTGAGTGTATAAAATCCACATTGTATTATTAAAGCACGAAATAGTGAACGAATACAAAAATATGTTTAGTTCTGAATGAACACTTCAAATTGGATAATCTAATGCAAAAACAACTCGTTTATAAATTTATATTAAAAAAAAGATTCGTATGATTTTAGAAAAAATATTTATATTTTTTAGTCAAACAATTAATTTCTATCATATGTATATATCATGAAAAAAGAAAAAAATAGCTTCCTCTCCTTTTGAACGAAAATGATCTTATAGTAAAAATTAAATTAAAATACTGTAAAGAAACTAATCGATCTAGGTTCAATTTTTCGTTGAGACATCGATATCTAAAAAAAACTCTATTCTTACTTACAATTTCTTTCTTCTCCAATTAAACATTTCAAGAATATACTCATAAGCAGAATATATATATATATATATATATATATATATAATTCTAACAAGAAAATCCTTACAAATCTGGCATTGTAAAAAAGGCCAAAACCCTATATCAACTATAGAATCAAGTGAGTATTTCTTAATATGATTCAAAATTTATAGTCATCTTTGCATCATAAAAACAAGGAGAAAAATACGTTTATAATCCCAAAAACCGAGCTGACAGAGTTTACTTAGTGTTTTGGCTTTGGAGACTCAATATGCTGCTATTATAAGTATTATTACTTGGTTTCTGGTATGATATAGTCAATATATACTCCATCGTTAATCACAATGTGATTAAGAAACTGAGCTCCATCATTGTAATAACTCTCCAAGAACGTCATATCAGTGATCACCTTACATAGGTGGAAGGATTTTAAATATTTGCATTTATTTCAAACGAATACGGAAAACGGCTAAAAATATTTAGAAAAAACATAGATACATAAAAGACAACTGGCCTAAACAGAAAATTCCAATGTTATATGTATGTATGTGTGTTTATAAAAAAATATTTTTTCTTATATCCAATTTTGTTCTTTATAAAATAATATGTATTACATTATATAAATATGTAGGGTGGCTCAAATGAAACTATAGAGTTAAGTCATATATTTACTTCCTCACTATCATTTACTATTTTTTACTGTCCTTCAGTCTTAATTAGGCCATCATATATAGTATGTCTTTTTGCACATGATTTTTTAAATTGTTTTTTTGAAGTTCTATAATAATCAAACATAATTTTATTCACAGGATGATATTAAATTAATACATATGCGCACATATAAACAAATATATATATATATATATATATATATATATTTCGTACTTACTATTTACTTTAATAATGTTATATTTAGCTAAGTAAGTTCTGTTATGCCAATCATAGTCCTTGCTATGTTTATCAGATCTATAAAGTGCTTTCATCCTATATTAAAAATGCACTCAAACACTTAAAACCTAAAAAGTGTCAAAATGTTATGGATGAGTAGCAAATTACGTGTAAAGAAATTATCATCGTTGTTGAGTTTCCCACCAGAATAGTCACATTATATCTAATAAGATGTTAATTATGTACTTAAGAGAATTAAATAATATTTTTGAAAGTGATGTCTTCGTGTCAGTTTTAATTTAAAATTAATGTTATATCTCATGTTAAATAATAAATACTCGTTAGTAAAATAATATTAATTATTCTTAATATTAATCAAGAAATATAATATCAACTTATATTTAATGAAAAAATATTATTAAAACATCAAATGAATTACTCACTAACTATTTAATTTATTTCGATTAAAAATTTTTAAATATTTTGTAATTTCAAAATACAAAGAATTTAATTAACTAACTAAAATAAATTACTGGTCTCATTCTATAAATATTTATGAAACAATTTATACTTATTACTTCTTATATATCTACATTTTTAAATGTTTAATTTTAGACAATTACCTCAGCAAACATTTAAATACATTTTTAGAAATGAAATAATTTAAAATTAATATATCGCCAGAAGTTAACCACTTTCATCATTACTAAATTTTATATTTATGTATATGCTTGTAAGTAAATCGATCTTTTATGTTTTCTTATATATATATATATATATATATATATATATATATATATATATATATATATATATATACATGATATTACCATTTTAAAAATAATATATGGTCATCCAAATGTGACACCTAGATTTGTGTTTTATTAAAAAGAAACTATACACATGTTTCCCTATACACCATCCTATACACATGTTTCTTTTTAATAAAACACAAATCTAGACGTCACATTTGGCTGACCCTATATATTGATCAATCTATACACATTTAGATAAAATATTTCTATTTTTTATTTATATAGTTTTCTATGTATACTTAATTAAACATAATTACATCCTCCATTTATTGTTTTCTTTTTATTTATATACAGATTAACAACTATTTAATAAAACTTCTTATTAATGTGCAATAGTTTTTTCATCAAAAATGTATTCATTATTCAATTTTTCGTTCTTAATATATAACACTTCCATCTGAAATTAATATGTTATATTATTTATTCTGTACATTTTTAAAATGACTGTTGTTTTTTAAAATTTTAATTTTTTAATTTAAAATTGTCTTAATAAAATAAGAATAATAATTATATCCTTGAGAAAAAAAAAACACAAAAAAATATGTAATGTTATCACAATACAATGTTTTACTTAAAAAAATATTTATAATTCCAGAAATTCTTACTAAATATGTATAACTGTTGAATGACAATCGAAGTGTAAGGAATATTGCCTTATTCGTTAATGTCATCCAGATGTCTATAAATTGATCCGGAAATAATATAAAACTTAAAAATATATACACGCACAAAGATGAGAATCAAGCCAATCAAAAATAAAAATACCTCATTACTATCGATTCATTATATTAACCATCTTGAGAAATTATCATTTTATTGCTATTCACAGGAAACTCGCAAAAATAAATTTTCAAACTGTAAGATAAATCATTAAACTATTGATTTTTTCAGATATTAAAAAGTTCAAATACATAATATGCAGAAATCACACAGTTTATGAAATGATAAATCCCAATTCTATTCTTAGACGAATCAATATTCTTTCTTCTCTCTCTCTGTCTCTCTCGGTGAATGTAAAGAATCTAAAGAAGACTAAAAGTAAACTGAATATATAATTACGAAAATCGATTTTTTCCAGGATCTTGACGATGATAACGATTGGTATATTCTATGATATATGTATTCTTTAAAAACGAAACTTTATCGGCTCATCAGTGTATTTTAAAAAAATATTCTTAATTATATCAATCTTTACTCACCTTATAAATGGAACAATTTCAATTTAATATATGGCAGTGATTATCCAAATAATACAAACATCGATATAAACTTCTTACAATACATATATATATATATATATATATATATATATATATATATATATATATATATATATATATATATGAAATAAAAAAAGTCGAAAACTCAACTATTTTGTAAATAAACAGAATACTATGAGAAAATTTACAGAATAGATAATACTATCATTTTTTTTATACATATAAATCATATATCTTAGAAATTATTCTTATTTTAAAATCGTATTATCAATGAAAGTAAAAAAAATGGCTAAAAAACATACGCTCTATTAATAAAATAAGTTATTCTAATTATTCACATGAAACATAAATAAATATTTTACAAAACAACCAATTAATTTAATCTTACTCTAATCGATTGTACTCAAATTTTCTTTTATATATTTTCATAAATCTATATGTTTTGTTTTCTGTCGTACAAACATGATTTATAATCATGATTCCATTCAATAAAATGGATTCATCGGCTTTCAAACACATTAAAACAACAGGATATAAATTCTTATCTGAATCATTTCACTAATAGCAGTAGTAAATGTCAAAAATACATTTGTTGCATTTCCATAAATTATACAGTGAAATCTGCACCCCTGACCTATCCAGTCGCGCACGTGTTCTGTATATTAATGTACTCGACTGCACACACTAATCTCCAAGAGTTAATTTTAGAAATAATAAATTTCAAATAATATATATTCATAGTAAATATTCACACTGTTTATTTTGTGCATAGAGAAATTACAAAACGAGATTATCTTGATGAAAAGCAGACTTAAAAACAACAGTGAACTAATACATTTTTCAATATTAAAAACAAATTAATTAAACATTTTTTACATGAAATATGGTACAGCTAAACTATTCAAAATATTTTTATTCAGTAATTTATACATACTCACTCATGTATACATAAATACACACTCTGTATTTTATCTATGCATATATATATATATATATATATATATATATATATATATATATATATATATATATATTATAATTTTATATACCTGTCATTACTTATATCACTGCTATAACTCTCAACAATATCATATTCACAATTTGAAAATCCTATTTGACCTTTTTTCTATTTGGCAAAACAATTTCATTGTCCCTTCATCTATTTTTTTGTATTTCTAATATTCTTATGATTAATATCGCCATATGTTTTTAATATATATAATATTTTTTAACACACATTTACGTTAAATATGAATTATGTTCCTTTCTATATTTGTCGTATTTGTAATTTTACTATTATATATATATTGTATTTTAACTTCGTAATTTAAAAAATTATCAGAAACAATTGAGAATATTTTTTTAAAAAGATTTAACTTTAAAAATAGATAGTTCAAATTCATTTACATCAAACGGTTCTTTTTGAACAATCTAGAAAGAAATCTTTATTCATAAATTATTTATGTACAGTATTTACTTATTAACTATATTGTATTTTTGTACATTTTTATTTCTGTTAATAATTTAATGTTATAATATATTTTCAAAATGTACTTAGTATTTTGTTTTTGTTGCAAAATATTTCGGTCTTTTTAACTAATTGCATCTAAATTAAAGTACTTTTTGAAAACTATTTCTACAAATAAAAATATTACCTATATTTATAATTATAATAAGTACATCCTGTACAAATGTTTTTTTCTGTATCATCATTTAATATGCTTTTATAAAACAAATTGATGTAAACGGTCTGACAAAATAATACTTGTTCAAGTTAGACATAACTAGGCGAAATGAATAAGCTTACATGTCACAACATAATTTGAACACCGCAGACATCAACAATGGAAAACAAAACAGAAGTCAGCAGTCAAACAACCACACACCGACTGTGAACCAGTGTTATTTGAATGCATGACAAAATAACAGTTTTTCAACAAGTTAACACATTCGCTACATTTGTCATGACGAACACGACATTACTGTCTTAAATACACAGTCGGGCATCAAAATCATCGCCATATATGTCTGTTTACATGTGTCCACTCCACATATGGCCGCTTGAGGATGCACTTAGACATACTTAAGAAGTGTACATGCATTTTTACTTAACTGCAACCACATTAGGTGTGTTGAGTTGTTCTGTAGCAGGATTTCTTAGCACTCAATAGCTGGCATTAAGCCTTGTTCGTTCTTGATTTCGCATCCTGCCTTTCTATGATACGTTAAATTTATTTTTGTTTAATAAAAAATTCACAAATACAGACTGTTCACAAGCGAATTCTTTTAATTACGTTTGAAAATATATATTATATTGATTAATATATATAATATGAAAAATGATTTAATATTTAATAAATGAAATAAAAACTATTCTTTATATTTTATAATTAGCAGTTTTTCAATTTCATTAAAAAAAATAAATATTTTACAAAATTCGCTTATAAATAAAAACCTAAAACAAACCCTTAAAATAATCATACATATATTAAATAAACAGTAAAATAAGTATCCATTTTCACAATTAGATCATCGATTCATTTTCATATTAAACTTTTTATTCTTAATATAAAATGCATAACTTTGGTTTTCTTTCAAACATATGTATACACATAACAGACTCATACACACACCTACATATATATATATATATATATATATATATATATTAATAATTAAAGATTATATAAAATAAATATTAATCGAATGAATTATATTTTTTCAATAATATTAACTACACCTCAAACAAACCTTTTTGTTACCTCAACTCACATTCAAGAATTTTTATTTTAACAAACCATAAATTAACACAAAATTCTTTATTTAAATTTAAAGAATGGATTTCTTTTATTACTATAATGAAATTCATATTTTATTAAAATTGAATATCTCATGCTACTATTTTAGATGAACCAAAGTATAAGTGAAAAAAAATATTTACAATATTTACGTAATTTATCTATGTATATTTTTTATTTATACTGAATTGCAGTAGAAATTTCTAGAATATTTTTTCAACATAATATATTGTACATATAATACAAAACACACACACACACATATATATATATATATATATATATATATATATATACGAGGGTCGTTTGATAAGTATGGTAAATTTATTTATTGTTTAATATAATTAAATTTTTCAATTTAGTTTTTCTCACTTTTTTACCATACTTATCAAACGATCCTTGTATATGTAGGTATAAGTAAAAACTAAAATTCAGTCAAAAATAAAATCTTTACATACGTGTGTATGTGTGTGTGTGTGTTTATATATATATATATATATATATATGTTTACATTGATTAAAATATTTGTATTTTTTTTAATAAAATACATATATAATATTGTACAGCCTTTTATGAACAATTAATTTTACAATCTTTTACTAAATCATACACAAAGATGAAAGTACATTTTTCAAAATAATCCCAACAATATAATAATAAGCAATAATAACACTCTTTAAAAGATCAAGTTGTAACATGTTTTCATGGTTATTCTATGGGAAAATTATGTACATTCCGATTCATCCGCCGTATCAATAGTAATCTCTATTATGGATACATAGTAAGATAAAGAAATGTAGAATCGTTCATCAGGTAATGTTTTATTGTTATAGAGATCTTCTTAAAGAATTAGTGAACAGAGACAAGATGGGAGGTACTTTTTCACTCGAGAAAAGATTCATAAAAGTCGGACGGTTACCTACATCGGATTTTTACATATCTCAAGGGTGGGCATACGCCGGCTAAGGGTGCGAACTAGCTCCAAAAAACATCAAAGAGCAGCGACGGTAAACGTTCAACAATTCACAACTTGTAAAGATACGGTTTCGTTCTAAAAAAAGAAATACGAGGCACTCAAATAATATAACAGAAGGTATCAGTGAACAAAATCGCTCGTCAGTTTGTAACATTTAACTAGTATGGCGCCAAACATTTATCTTCCCAATTCATTGAATATTTTCTACCATCTGTGAACATATATAATTGAAATTTATTTGTTATTTTATTAGACAGTACACATATATTAAATACAAACACACAAATATATATATATATATATATATATATATATATATATATATATATACATACACACACATATATGTATATATCATACTAAAACTAAATAAGCATTAATTTCATAAATTAATTATGCATTATTATTGTTATTTGTATTCTTAAATTCAGAATTATATTCATTTAGTTTTCTTCTTATTCAGAGTTAACTTTATACGCTAAATATGAAAACGCCAATAGTCATATTTCCGGTACGAACGAAACAAATATAAAGAACTGCCATAATAATATAACAATAGCAATAGAATTCGAAATGTTCTTTCAATGAAGTGATTGGTCATGGCGTTGAACTTGAAAGCAATTTCGAACCCTGCAGACCGATTGTGCTATCACCTTTTAGGTATTTATTTGTCACTGTTATAAAGTTTTGTTGTTAATGGATACATTTAGTGTTTAGTTTACTGTAGTTATTTTACGATATGTCCACACTAACACAAATAGTTTACCGCCCAGTGTGACACTTTTGTTTTTAATTATTTTGTTTAGGGTAGAATATTAAATCTTTCGAATTTACTTGAAATTATAAACGGAATAATTAATGTACAAAAATACAATATACAATAAAAGATTAATTTAATAGTCAAGGCTTAGTAATTAAATTGAAATTAACCCATATATGTAAATTTTTCACTTTCAAATTTTTATTTTTATTTTCTTCGTAAAATATTTTTTTAATATTATCTTTTTTACATATTATACTTAAAAACAGAAAGATTAATATTCTTTTATCGTCCTATTTAATTTAAATTGCATAACAACTTGGAAACAATTTTAATTATACATACATTCAATACTAAATATTATTGTACAATGGCTTTTATCATTTAGTAATTTAATATATAAATATTTCTACAAATATTTTTATGTTAACAATTTAAAAAAATAAAAACCAATATTTATGTATTAAAAAATAAATGAGAAATACTCGTATATAATCAAAATAATGTTAAACAAAATATTCTGGAAAACATAAAACATTATAATCATCAAAACATAATAAAATTTCAGTTTTTCATTCACACACAAACACACGTCTATTTGTGATTATATATACAGATATGAATATAAAACACAAATATATATATATATATATATATATATATATATATATATGTGTGTGTGTGTGTGTGTGTGTGTGTGTGTGTATGTATGAATGTACATAATTTTAAAACATCTTTATGGCTAGCATTTTTGTACGTACTGTGCAAAAAGCAATACATGCACATAAAAATGTAAATAGCATTGTGACCCATTAATAACAGGATTGAGGGTGTCTTTTAAGTGTATGAATTTAAGTTTGTTTCTACTTTTTTACCTGTGACATCTTCATCCTGAAAGTATATGCAAACATATAACCGTTATTTTCTGTAGACTTGGTAACATTGTATGATCAACGAATTTTTAAGTTTATATAAAGGACTTTAGATTTTTTCAAAAAGAAATTTGTTAAAAATAAACATGATTTTATTTTTATAATGTATAAGATTATATTCCAGTTATATCTTAAATTAAATCCTAAACCACGGCTAGGAATAATCTTATTCCTTATAACAAAATAGCATTCGTCCACTTCATTAGTTTTTTTTAAAAAAAATAAGAAGACTTTTGCTAAATGAACATAACATTTAATTTATGAAAAAATGATTCAATTTCTAAATACTCTAGCGTACAAAAATTGGCAAAACAATATTGAAAATTAGAATACGACAAAACGCATAACAATTAATTAATTTTAATCATATTTATATATATATATATATATATATATATATTAGGTTGGCAAATATCTCCCTTCCGCCTTCTGGTCTTTTGAATTTCGCAGCTATGTACAAAAAAAAAAAAAAAAGCGGAAGGGAGATACTTGCCAACCTAATATATATATATATATATATATGTATTTTAAATAAAAATTAATCAGTTACTTATCATTAGTTTCATGTTGCTCAAAAATGTTTTTTTCATATTATTATGGCTAAAGACCTCTTTCTTAAATGTAATGAAAAAAAATGTAAATACTCAATACATAATAATTTGAAAATAAAAATCAATCAGATTTAAATTAATCATTTTAACACAAGTTAATAACTTATCCCATAAAATTTCATAAAAGTATTTAATAATCACTTCTTGTTCACTTTATTCGTTGATTCGCATTTTGATGTCCATGACATCATCATTAAAGTACTACATTAAAATTGTTTTTCATGCAGCACTCTGGCGATAAAGTCATAACCATTGCAAATAACATCAGAGAATAAAGTAAATTAGAACTGATTGAACACTTTTATAAAATCTTGTAATTCACTTGTGTTAAATCAAATTACAAGATTTTCAGGAATTTTTAATTCATAAAAATCACGAATAATTAAACAGTTAAATCGAATAGTTTTTACGAATAGTTAAAGCAATCATTTTCATTCTAATCTTCATTTAAAATTCTCAATTTTAATAGAAAATAATAATCGCTTTTAAAAAATTATACAGACATACAATAATGTTGTAAAAACGAAAACATATATTGTATACTTTCTGTCAAACTCATTAAAGCTAAAACGTTAATATAATATAAATTAAATATACACTTCTCTCCCTCTCTCTCTCTTTATATATATATATATATATATATTCACCATTGGCCTATAAAATGAACTCTAATTTTAATTTAAAATATATCCTGTGTAGACGAATATACTTAGTCTAAAAAATGATGCTTGTCATCACCTCAACTTAAGTTTACAAATCCATAAAAGCAATATATTCTAATAGCCCATACTATTGACAGCAGATGAATAGAAAACCTGTGGTTGAAATGATATGTCCCCTTGGAAGTCCTTTTGTCATACACCACAGAATATTTTTATTAGTATTTTAAAGGCAGATGAGGTACCTAAATATATTTAACACAACGAATAGCTGTATTCACTATTCATAACGATTTATGTAGATACATTATCCAATTCACATAATATTAAACTGATACTAAATACAATCATTCTATTATTTATTTTACAATTATAATGACATTTCTTTTATTTTATAACTTGCACTTAATTATTATAAAATGTGACCATACAACCTTCATTTTTTATAAAAAAATCTGAATCGTTATTATTATATTTATATATTATTTATTTACTTAAAATATAAAATTGTTAAAAATGAATATTAATAAAGACTATTAATACAAATTCATTATTATTAATAACAAATTTACAAAAAAATTATTAAGTATATTTTGCATATATATCTTTATTTATTAACATGAATGAATGATTCATTCAAATGTAGAGCACATTATATTATTTAGTTAAATTAAATATCGTTTTTAAACGAATTTTTAAAAAATATACAAAACGAAATACATATGTGTTTCAAAAATATTGCATTGGTATAGTTAAAAACATAATTATAATACGAGGGTCGTTTGATAAGTATGGTAAATTTATTTATTGTTTAATTTATTTATTTAATTAATTTAATTAAATTTTTCAATCTAGTTTTTCTTACTTTTTTACCTTACTTATCAAACGCCCTCTTATATAGAGTCATCAAAATGTGACGCCTAGATTTATGTTTTATTAAAAATAAACATTTATATATGGAAATTATTTATAATTTTTTTTTGTCTCTTTGTAATAAAACTCGAATCTAGGCGTCACATTTGGATGAGCCCATATAAAAAAAAATAGGAAAATCTATATTGAAAGAAATATTTTTTTAACTACTTCTAAAATAAATATTAATAATTATAATTTCTATATCAGGTTTTTGTATAATTTTAAAACACATACCCATATATATATATATATATATATATATATATATATATATATATATATATATATATATAATCACAATGGGAAATACACAAATTGGATAAGAATTTACATTGTCAAATAAAAATATAAATCATAATAAATATTAAATAGAATTAGTATCAATTTAATCCTAAGAAAAGAATAAAAAAGAAGTATTCATTTAAAAATTAATTTTCATAATTTATAATCTATTGAAAAATAGCTTGAATATTTGTAATTCTTATTTCAAAATTAACAAACAGAAGTGATTAATTTAATAATAAATTCAATATATACAACATTTGAAATAAACAATTTCATCTTAAGTAACTATTAAACATAGTACTAAACTTGCTCTAATCATTAAATCATACACAATAGATTTCCATAATAACTTAGCAAAAAGTATAGCTGACAAAAACATTATTTACTCAACGTAAACTATAGATTTGCAAATTTTAAGCATGTTTGGAATCTACTTTTTGAATTGGTGATATGGCACTGATTTTAGATAGTTTACAAATAATTTAAACCAAGTATTAACTAAATTATCCAAAACGAGTTATACAATATAGACATGAACAATTTTAGAAATACAACAGACGATAGTTGGCTTAAATGGGAGGTACTTATCTTTCTTCGTATTTTTGTATAGGTGTCAACTAAACGCCCGTGTATTCGTAAAGATTATCCACCTCTTGTGTTAAATACCATTGAAATATTTTAATAAGTATTGCCTGCTTATTTTAAACTCTTAGATCGTATACACTTCTACTTATGTATGCATAACACCTAGGGCATATAATTAGAAATGAGTGTATCATTAGTTACATTTTGTCAATTTATTTCAGAATATTTTATTTAAATACATTTTTCTTCCTTGTGTATATGATATATACATATATATTATTTCTAACCCCTTTTACATATTAATAATTAAACAATATATTAAAATTACCTCTAATATTATTAGAAAATCAAATTAAATTATTTAAAATGTTATTATTATATTATAATTATTAATCCATTACTTAATTATTATTATTAAATCAAACAATTCTTTTAGTTATTAAATAATATTAATTTGTAAATTTTTATTCACTTAGTGCTTTAATTAATTAATTGAAATATTTCAGTTCAGTTCATATCCATAGATTTAATATACATTTATTAAAAATTACAACTTATTGAGTATCAAAAACTTCTTTTTTACTAAATGAAAATTGAAAAATATATTTTTATTGTAAAATAGCAATATACATATAACCACGAATTTAATTCGTAAAGAATATAAGTTTTTATTGTGTCCATACTGCAATAAATAATTTAATTTTATACCCAACAAACAATAATTTGTGAAACTTTTTATTAATAATTTTTGGTTTTTGTGTACCCAAATCATAGAAGTGCATATATATATATATATATATATATATATATATATATATATATATTTGTGTGTGTGTGTGTGTTTGTATAAGTATTAAAATATTTACAATATACACAGATCAAACAGTACCATACCTTGCTTTAATCACAAGACCATTAATACCGAAATAAATTAATATTAACTATCTAGTTCTAAAAGATTAGTTAACTGCTTGAAATATAAATATGTAATTTTTAATAAAGAAAGTCAATAATCATGGTTCGCTCTTTCATGAATAGTTGTGAAAGAAACGTTCTTGTTTACTATCATTGTAATTAGTGATTGTATAAACTATTGGGTTCGCACCATTGTTCTTTGACGAATTGACAGATAACAAGTCACAGAATGACTGTATCTACGACAGACTTGAGTACAGAACATAAAACCGGCCCCAAATATTAATCAACGTCGCACCAAAAAAGCGCACCAATCCGTGATCTCTATAATGCATTCGACCATAGCAATTTCTCGTTGTCTACTCATTGTCGATACATTGACAACATAGACTGGACAACAAATGTAGCCGCAGGTTTTGTAAAAGTAATATATAAGTATTAATATCGGCTTGAGGTCTCTCAGCAGCAGCAGTTGAATGTTACAGCTTCATACAACAGAGCTCCAGGTATTGCTGTAATATTAATGTGTTGGGTGTAAACATGTGTGTGGTCCCGCCAGCGCCTCTGGCGGACGTTCTTTTTACTACCACCTGCGTGCGGTGGCGGGTTTCTACTTCTCTCTCCGTCCCTTCACAAATACACAAAAAATAAGTGTATTATATATATATATATATATATATATATATATATATATATATATATATATATATATCACGCAAACATTATTTTCCATATATATAAAAGCACACACTCACATAACATTCATTTCCGTTCATAAAACATGAATTGATCACTCAACCAAAAACTGTTACTCAGATGTTTTCACACTATTGAGATGTCATCATTAAATATATGTATTATATATATATATATATATATATATATATATATATATATATATATATGCATGTATATATGTATATGTATAACACCTTTCTCGGTTAAACAGATTTTTTATAGAAATATTTAATGAACAACATTACAGCCTAACTTATTACTAAATTAAGTTACATTATTATATAATTACGTTTAATACATTTTTAGTTTTTAATAGAAGACTAATTTTGAACACATTAATATTATTAAAATATATATACTAAATATCGAGTATATTTATTCGAATAGTTTAATATTTATTTGCAATACCACAAATATATTCCAAGAAGAAAAATTTAAACCATCCGCATTTTTATATACATAGGAATACATAAGTTAAGGTAAAATATAAAAAGAATAAAATGAATATCAAAATAATGACATAATAGACAATTCAATTAAAGTAAGACTAAGTAACGAATACCATAAGAAAATAATTACGTTATGAGTGAAAACATAAAATTACAAAAAAATAAATCTCAGGTTAAATAAAATAAAAATATTATAAATAATTTGAATGGAGTAGTACTCAAGATCTAAAAGAATTTATAAAGGATTTTCAAATGTTTATTATTATATTTTAAATTTAAATATCAGATTCTGCGAAAAAAATTATTAGCGTCAGTTTTCATAATTTTTTTGTAATTATTATATATTAATATTTCAAATAAATACCTGAAATATATATTTAAAAATAGAAGTATATAATAATTATTAACCGTATATAATTTTAAATATTTGAAATTTGATGAAACTATTTATATTATATATATATAATTTAATATAGCTTTAATAACATTAAAATTCAATCAAAATAAACGATTTTTATTTCGCTATAATTATTTGTTTATTTCAAAGTTATATTATTTATTAATTCAGTCAATTAATTTTTTACAACAATCTATTCGAAATAAAATTCACATGAAAAAAAATTAACAATATCAAAAAGCATCAATAATATGTCACAAATTACCTACTATAAACCTTAATAAAGATAATTAAACTTTATTACATTGTCCAATACTTTCTTCCATTTAACAACTCGGTATAAGGTGATAAAACAGTTAATTCTCTCCTCTTCAAAAAAATTCTTTTCAAAATTGATAATAGTTTATATATAAACATTCTATGTAAAATTAATCATTGTTTCCAAGTTTCATTAGATTACTTGCAAACCCATAGAGCATTATTTCGAAAGAAAATCACTTAAAGAATTGTTAAAAAAATTGGCTATTTATATATACCTACAAACATATATACATATATACATATATATATATATATATATATATATATACATGTATATATATATATATATATATACATACATATAATTACACCTATAATTTTAGTAAATTCAAAACAGACCATTTATTATTTACACGAAGTAACCCATAAAAATAAGAGATAATAATCATACAATATATTTTTCTTCAATATATCAACTACTAAAATAACATTTTTAAGTGCTACTTAATTGTCATTAAATCTACAAACTATTTTTAAGATGTAATTAAATCAACATAACATAAATATAGCTTCCGAATGTAATTAATTTTTTACTATTACATGTTAAATAATCAGATATCCAAACAAGATCTTACAATCGTAAATTTACATAAAATTAAAAAATGTCACATAGATTTTTTGAAAGAATCATTACATGACATAACTATATAATTAAAAAATGTAATTAAGTATACTGAATAAACTTACTTATTGCGTAAGCAGTTCAATACATTTATTGATTTATTTTAATATAATTTTTATAAAACAGGTGATTACAATTTAAAAATACATATTATATATATATATATATATATATATATATATATATATATATATATATATATATATAAAATAGAAAATATATAAAACAAGAAAAATAATATAAATAATTAAAACTTACTAATTCATTTTTTATTTTGCTTACTGAAGACAATTGGAAAAGTTCACCAATTTAATCTTCATATCTTATATGTAAGTATAAAAACATAACTTTAAAATGTCTCTTCAATATATTATTTAACAATTAAATTACTATCATCTTTGCTATTTCGTTTGTATTTAAATATATTTTCTATACGAGTGTCGTTTGATAAGTATGGTAAAAAAGTAAGAAAAACTAAATTGAAAAATTTAATTCAATTAATTAATTAAATTAAACAATAAATAAATTTACCATACTTATCAAACGACCCCCGTACATCGTATAAATATTGAAAATATTTTTATACAATATTATTAACTTTTTTTACATATTCGATTAAAAAGTCTTCCACTCCCTCTTTTTAATTCCCTCACATTACATATACATATATATATATATATATATATATATATATATATATATATATATATATATATATATATATATATATATATATGCTGCACAAATGATTTGCTTGTATTATAAAAATATAAAAAAATCTACTTCATATAATAAATAGCATGGTACATGAATCGTTTTTAATATTGCTCATATGTCGTACGTAGGATTATATTTATAAAACAACATAATTAACAAACAGCCATTACAAATTAGTCAAGATGCAAATTATTCTTTCGCTTTAGGAGAATTTATCACGGTAGCAGACTGTGATATATGCCAACCATTAAATCTAAATTAACTTGTACACAATGTGCTTTGTGATTATCTTATGAACTCTTGATACAACAGTTCATTTTAATCTCCGTAATGTACAAAATATGTTACGTCTCTGCATATGAGTCTGCTTTGAACATACTATAAAAATTATTATTGTACATTTAACATTGCATTAAAATTAACTTACATTGTACAATATTTATACAATTATATCATACGACATTTTTGAAATTAAACAATATATATATATATATATATATATAAAATTTAATAATTATACATTATTCTTAATTATAATTAATATCATCTTAAATACAATTATAGCATTACAATTAAAGTAACAACATTGAAAATGTGTATTATATGTATTTTTAAAAAATAATAATAATAAATCTGTATACAGTATCAATTAAAAACTAATATTTAATAATTCAGGTACGCTGGATTTTTAAATCTAATAAAATATTAATACTTTCTGTCAAATATACTTTAATTATTGATTTCATAGAAATCAAAAATGTACAAAATATATTTTTTTATAAATGACAACAATTCTGCTTCTTTTATTTAATATATAGATTAAAATTATTAAAATGAATATAACACCAATTGTCTTACATACGTCAGTTGCATACTCTTTTTTATAAATTCCAAATAGTACTTTCTAATTTGAATCGCGCAGACTTCTCTTAAATAAATTCTAAATATTATTTTGATTTTTTTCTAAAAAAACATTACTCATTTGAAAATAACAAAGAAATAAAGTGATGTTAAAATTATTCATATTTAAATGGTTTCCATAAATTATTTAATTATGAGTCAGGAAATTCGTCATACATTATTTCAAACGTATTTATTCATTTCTTAGAAAAAATTATTTATAATTATCTTTATTTTTCACTTTTTTAAAGCATATAGGCTAGCCCAAACGAGACTAGAGGATAGTAAAAAATAATAAATGATAGTAAGCAAGTAAATATATGTCTAAACCCTTAAAACTTATTTGGGTCATTCTTTATATAGGATCATCCAAATGTGACGCCTAGATTTGTGTTTTATTAAAAAAATAAAAAAAAACTATACACATGTTTCTCTACATACCACCCTATACACGAATTTCTTTTTAGTAAAACACAAATCTATGCATCACATTTGGATGGCCTTATATATATATATATATATATATATATATATATATATATATATATATATATATATATATATATATATATATATATATATGTACATGTGTGTGTTTGTGTTTACGTATGTATGTGTGTTTGTTTGTATATGTGTGTGTAATAAAAATATCTTTGCTTTAATTGAAGTCGTATTGAAAATGTACTAATTGAAATTATTATTTTAACATCAAACCATCCAATATTATTATGAAAATACAACATTCTTCATTATGAATTTAAATATCTTAAAATTTAAGTATATAAATCTCTTAAACACCGCAAATAATTTTACATTATGACTAATTAAAAATAATCGCTCCTAAATTCCATTTTTTTTCCTAAATGTTCAAATTATTGTTTACTTTATTTGCTTCTACTCATTTCAAATATCATTTTTACATCTACAAAACGAAAGCTTATAAAATGTTGTATAGAATTTCAGTCAACATTTATTATTTTAACAGAAATAAATTACTCACCTTCTTCTCCCCTTTCCAACACAACAAAATTTTATAAAAATATTTAATAATCATTTATTATCCAATACTCTCGCTGATGTATAAAACATTATGAACATTGTCAAGCAGATGAATTATTCTTTTTTTAAAAAAAATGAATTTGAAATTCAAAATGTTCCCATCTTTTTAATATTCTCATTTATGATTGATCATTAAATCACTTTTTCATATTACAATTTATATATATATATATATATATATATATCATATAAATATATTATATATATATATATATATATATATATATATATATATATATATATATATATATATATATATATATATATATATATATATATATATATATATATTCCATATGTACATGATTCATTTATTGTGAATGTTAAGTTTATATTCTAAATAATAATAAAAAACGCATTTGTCGTTCGTTTAAAAATAAATACTTTTAATTTAATTTCAGATTTTTTCAGAGATAATTTCATATTAAAATTAATGTCAAAGTTACCAACAAACTTTCAGTTTTTATACTCGTTATGAATAATTTTATATATAATACCAATATTATTTTATGAAACTATATCAAAATACAAATTTTCTAAAACAAATTAATAAATATATTTAAGTATGTAATCCAAATTATATAATTTATTAAATAAAATTTTTAATATAATTTAACAACTCTGAAATCGAAATCAATATATATATATATATATATATATATATATATATATATATATATATATATATATATATATACAGATAAATATATTTTACCGGCAAAGAATTCATATAAATACATTGATTTATTTTGTATCAAATCATTAGGAACCCAAAATAGTGACCTAAAAACTGCGCATCTGTAATTATAGACTATGCTGCAAAAATCTCACCGATGGCGTTTTCTTGAAGGTGGCATATTTAACTAATAGCCCATTATTTTGAACAGTAATATGGCAATCATTATAGCAGGGTTGCCGATGGAGGCATCAATTTTTAACTATAACATTAACCTATATATTTCATATGGAGGCAGTGGCGCATCCACAGATCATTCTTAATATAAATCAAATTTAAATAAATTCAGTCATGTTAATGACCTAAAAATATAAACTTTAGCAAAGTTTACATTACCTTTACAATATTTATTTTTTAATAAATTGTATATTCATGTATATATATATATATATATATATATATATATATATATATATATACAAGTATGATTCCGCCATTTTTTACAAATAAAAACTCGTTTATTTTAAAAAAATTGTAAATATTTTTTAAGCAATATAATTTTCATCGTAACTACATTATTTCAAATTTTTTGATAACTTATGAATTCCATCAAAAAATTTTTTTTCTTGTTTTGATACAACCATCAAAACATCCATCAAACCAACTTTTAATGTCTTCAAAAGAATTAAAGTGCTACTTTGAAAGTGAGTATGCCATCGACCGAAATAAATGAAAATCAGAAGAAGAACATCTGATGAATACGGTGGGTGGGGAAAGATTTCCCAACCAAGTGCTTTTAACGTTTCTTTCACTGGTTTGGCAGCATGTAATCTAACGTTATCGTGCAACAAAATCACTTTATTGTGTCTATTGGCCTATTTTGGTCGTTTTTGTTTCAATACACGATTCAAATTGATTAATTGTTATCGGTAGCAATCAACAGTAATTGTTTTATCAAGTTTCAGTAGCTCTTAGTACACCGCACCTTTCTTATTACCCCAAATACACAATATAATCTCCTTTCAATGAATGTTTGGTTTTGCAGTCGATGTTGATACGTGGCTTGGATCTGCTCATGATTTTTTGCATTTATGATTATCAAAATGAATTTATTTTTCACCCTCAATGACAATTCGACACAAAAACGATTTTCTTTTAAATCGTTTAAACAACATTTCACAAGTTGTTTTTCGCCTTTCAATATCTCTTTTTCAAATCATGTGGCACCCATTTTCCTTCTTTTTGAATTTTTCCCATTGCATGCAAACGATTAGAAATGTTTTGTTGTGTAACATCCAATGCTTCAGCGGATTGTTTCTATGTTTGAGTGTCATCTTTATCCAATAATGTGTGCAATTATTAATCAGTATTTTTTTCGGTGGCTTTCCACGCTCTTTATCACTCACTCCAAAATCACCACATTTGAACCGTTAAAACAATTCTCTACACGTTCTTTCAGATATAGCATACTATAAGCTTTCATAAGTAAACATGACTCAACAGCAGATTTCTTTAAAATAAAGTAATGAAGTAAAACTTCCCTCATATGTTGTTTTGTTGGCACAAAATTCGACATTTTCAATGCACGAAAACATTTATGTTTACACTTCTATCACGTATGACAAATTGAATTTTGAAGATTTTTCACAGCACATAACATACAATAGGTGGCAGTTGAGTATTTGATCTTAACATATAAAACTACACCCATTTATTTGTGAACGGCGAAATCATACTTATACACCTTTTATTTATATGTAATATTATTTTTTTAAATAGTCATGATTAAAATTATATACGATATTAGTTTAATTAAAAACACCAAAAAAATATATAAATTAAATTATGTAATATTATTTAATATAAAATTATTTGATGTAATCTTACAACATTATTGAATTAAAATTTCAAAACACAAAAATTAATAATAAAAAAATACTTTTCATATTCGTGTTCGAAAATATTTTTAATAAAAAAATTTTAATCGTTTTGTGCATTAGCACTCATGATTTTTCAATTGAAATGTTGTTCTTTATTTTAAAATAAAAAATATACAAGAATATATAATTTTTTTAGAAACAACAATTTTTCCAAATATATTAATTATTCAAAAACAAAGCAATATAATTTTAAATTAAATAAAAAATATAAACAATATTGTTTAATTTAAACTAATTATTTATTTTGAAATAAAATAATAAAAATAAACTTTTCAATAATATTTCTTAGACTTGTAGTATATTTTAATATATATATATATATATATATATATATATATATATATATATATATATATATATATATATATATATAAACATAATAAATAAGAAAAAGTAAAAATATAAATTATACTATATGATTTTACCTATATCCATACCGACGCCACTGGCAATATATACGAATGATTTGTAAAAGCAAATTACCATGCAGCTCCCCTGTTGTTAGTTCCACCTATTGTTTGAGGCCACTGGAGAAACAACAGGCTTGTCTTCATTCCCGATTCGCCACGGGTGTCGCGGAGGGCCTCGAACATGGTCAGTGCGGTAGGTGAATCAACCTTCGTCTCGCTAGATTCCAACATCGTCATCATCACCATCAACATATACCATAATTTAATTAGTATCTAGAAATGTAAATCAATCCTTGTCTGTTGGATGAATTTAGATATTTTCAACATCTGACATCATTATTAAAAATGAATATTTGCTACCACTATACACGTATGCGTTAGGATATTTTATTAATTTTTATTTTATTATTTTTAAAACATAATAATACTATAAACATACTTATGTGCTTACATACATACATATAAATAATATTTATTTTCGTTTTTTTAAAAAAAACATTAATTTTTTCTTCTACATGAGCATATATTTCTAACAGTTCTTTTTTCAAAATACTATTTTTGTTTTACTAAAAAAAAGAATAAAAAATTCTAAAACAATAATATTCTCTATTAAAATACTAAAAATTTCCACTATACTATAAATCATTATTTTTTTAATAAATTATAATAGGATTTTTTTGGTTTTTATAATATAAAGATAAAAATAACTCAATAACATATAAAAATTATTAACTAGTAAGAGTTTACAGACATTATTTTATTTTTTAAATCTTATAATGCACATTAAAAATGTTTAAATTGATTTTTTCAACCTTTCAGTAAGAATATTTAAAAAAAAGTTTTTATGAACAGAATATTTCTTTGCAGTTAATTTAACTTTTTCTAAATTACACACATTTACAAACACTCGTAAAAATGTACATTAATTTATTAACTAAATATTTAATATATCAATCCGTTATACTTATTATATATATATATATATATATATATATATATATATATATATATATATTAAGTGTAACGGATCATTCTAATAGAATAAAAGCAAAATTAATCGTGATTTCCATCAGCATCAATGATATTATCGCAATGACGGGCACACCCATGACCTCATCTTATTGCGGGAGTCGTGAGAGAACAAACATTAATGGACATATCCCACCTAGATCTGAAACAAACAAATCGATCATTATTTATCTAAATCAATTGTTGTATGTCTTGTACAAGTTTAATCTTGATAAGGTATTAAAAACAAAAGGTTATTAATATAAATGTGGAGATCATTTCTAAAATTAGCGTCTCTTTTTAATTGCTTTTAATTTTTAATGACTACCTTTCAACATATATTATTCTACTCGCTTTTTCTCTCTTCTAAAAAAAAAACACAAAATACCGCTTACAAAACAAACCTATTTAAAATATAATTTCACATTTATATAAAATGTTAATAAATAAATATATTTTATTTTCATATTCTTCAAATTGTATTACAATATTACTTTGAAGAGAAATGGACAATAGCTTGCGTTTTTTTATTGTATAATTTATACTTACACGAACAATTATTTGTATTCTTTAAAAATGTCACAAAATATATACTATTTGAATCTACAAAAAATACTTGAGTTTACACAAATGAATTTTAACCCCAACACCCCAGAAAGGCTCTGACGATGATGGCGTCGCCATCGAAATGCTTCCGCCGATAAAATTATAAATAATAAGTGAACAATAAGTGATTATTGAACACTTTAAATTATTGTGGTGTTGGGGTTAAAATTCATTTGTGTAAAGTGAATCAACCACAGTTCCAAAACAACAAATAAATACTTGAGTATTAAACTATTCATTGTACAAAGATTTTTTTAAAATAATAATAACAAAAAGCATTATATTATATTTAAGAAAAACAATTTAAGATCAGATAAACGTAAATTAACATCAAATAATTCCTTGTTCACTTAAAATTGCTATGTTTGAAATAGTGTATAATATTGTAATATTAAAACAATATAAAATATATTATTAAGTATTACAAAGGATTAATATTATTTTTTTAAAAAAAACACATTTTCAAAAAAATGAAGAAATAGATATGATCCGATTTTTGAACACATTGGAAATAAAATTACAGAAATAATTAGAAAATATTGTAAAAGAAGTACTAGAAAAATGAATAGAAATTCTATTCAACTAAAAGATATTAAAATTATTTCGTCAACGTAATTGAAAATAATTCGAAAACACTTATTAAGTTTAAAATGTTGGAATTAAAATTAATTTTGTAAAATGTTTAAGATCTTTGAAATAAGTACAATAATAGGCTAAAACTAGATAATACACAAAAAAAGTATATAAACTTACTTTTATAGTAATATTTATATATTATATTTTGCTATTTATTAAAATAAGGAAATTGTATACAATTTATTAAATAATTAAAAAGTAAACAACTAAAGGACCATAACTATAAAGATAATACAAAAAAATTTTTTTGACCTGTACTATACAAAAATATTTTTAAATTTATAATAACAAAAAATGAACGAATGAATGAATAATTGTTTTATATATTTTTTTATCTATTTTGATATAAAGATTATTTTTAGATATTATATATTTATAATTTTTATTACATTATATAAAATTGTTGGTTATAAATATCATATTTACAAAATAAAAATTACAGTCAGTATGTGTATCAAATCTTTTGAAAATCTTTTTTCGAAGTTGATTATTAAACATTTTATAGAGAGACAATTTTTTACTAAAACAATTTTTTTTAAATATACTTATATGTATATATATATATATATATATATATATATATATATATATATATATATACTCTGTTAAGTATTTGAACTTATGAAGTAAAAACTCCAACAAAAATATTTTTTCTTATAATAAAAAGTTTACTCCAAAAACCTAATTATTTTTGTAATTAAAAATTTCAAAAATTGAAACTTTCATTTCTCAAAATTATTTAGTGTTAAATGGTGACGAATAAAATGAAAAAAATAAACGTTAGTCAAATTAAGTCCACCTTTCTAACCTACGTGTGCGGTGCATTGATAGAAGACCACATGCAGTTTTTCCCGCGATCTGAACTCGAATCCAACCGCTGACTAATGATGCGGCAACACGTTTATTTTCACTTGTATTTTAGTACTATCATTTATTACGTTCCTAAATGACATACCGGAAAACATTTCAATAATAATTACATGTGTTTTATATATATATATATATATATATATATATATACATATATATATAAATATACGTATATGACGAATTTGAAATAAAAAATCAAAACAATTTAGTTTCAAATTTACAAAATAGGCTTAATCAGAATAAAGCTAATTAACTTCTAATACCATTTCTCACCGAATATCTATATAACATATTCCTTTTGTAATTTCTTTTTTTTTAGAATCAATAAAGTCCTTGGGTGCTTGAAATATCAGTGCAAAATATTATAGCCTAACTTTAACAATGTTTATATCATAATCCACACAATATTTTATATCTTGCGTTATTATACAAAAGGATAGACCCACATTTGTTCTCCAATACAAATTATATTATTCTTAATTTTTCATGCATAACATTGATTTCCACACTTTATGTTTTTGCTTGCATAAAAAATATATACTAGAATACTCTTTATTATTAGTCTCGAAATAATAGTCGGCAGACGATTATTTCGACATATGCTTGGTAGCTTTATAAACGTCCAGCCACTATCCAAATCGCTTCAATTGGCGTAGAAAATCCATCTCTTATCATACATTATATGACTCAGATTAAAAAAGAACCCATTTT